>VYXH01009676.1:67908-81818 GCA_013397275.1 Burhinus bistriatus | reverse complement strand
AGCGCCCCGCGCCCCCGCTCCCGCCGGCTGCCGGAGCCGCCCCGGCCCGGGGACCGCCGGGGGGCCGCCCGCGCCCCGCTGCCTCCCATTGGCTCCGCCGCCCGCTCATTTGCATACCGCCGTCTATTAAAGGCCGCGCGGAGGCGCGGAGGGGCGCAGACGGCGGTGGCGGGTGCGCGCAGCAGCACCCCGGGTACCGCGCGTCACCCCCCCGCCCCCCTCCCGGGTACCGCGCATCCGCAGCATCACCGTCAACCCGGACCGCGCCGTCGGGCTGAGCCCCGCGCAAGTGCCATGAGCCCCCTGCGGCTGCTGGCCGTCGCCTGCCTGCTGGCCCTGTCCCGCTGCAAGACGGTGAGGTACCGCACCGACGAGGAGGGCGCGCCGGGCACGGTGATCGGTACGCTGGCCGACGAGATGCCGGTGAAGGCACCGGGGGAGATGAGCTTCCGCCTGATGCGGCAGTTCAGCAACAGTTCGCTGGTGCGAGTTCGAGAGGAGGACGGGCAGCTGAGCATTGGCGAAGCGGGGCTGGACCGGGAGCGGCTGTGTGGCCAGGCCCCCCAGTGCGTCCTGGCCTTCGACGTGGTGAGCTGCTGGCGGGAGCGCTACCGCCTGGTGCACGTGGAGCTGGAGGTGCGCGACATCAACGACAACGCACCACGCTTCCCCCGTGCCCAGATGGCACTGGAGGTGTCGGAGAGCGCCGCACCTGGCACCCGCCTCCCGCTGGAGGTGGCTGTGGATGAGGATGTGGGCTCCAACTCCATCCAGAGCTTCCAGGTCTCCCTCAACAGCCACTTTGGTGTGGAGGCGCAGACGCGGGCCGATGGGGCACGCTGCGCCGACCTGGTGCTGCTCCAGGAGCTGGACCGCGAGCGCCAGCCCTCCTACACACTGGAGCTGGTGGCCAAGGATGGTGGCAGCCCAGCACGCTCGGGCACAGCCACAGTGCACGTCCGTGTCCTCGATGCCAATGACAACAGCCCTGCCTTCGCCCAGGGCTCAGTCACAGTGGAGCTGCCTGAGGATGCGCCACCCGGTTCCCTGCTGCTTGACCTGGATGCCGCTGACCCCGACGAGGGTCCCAACGGTGAGGTGGTCTACACCTTCGGCAGCCAGGTGCCCCCCGAGGCGCGGCGGCTTTTTCGCCTCGACCCACGCTCAGGCCGCCTCACGTTGGAGGCCGCTGTGGACTACGAGCGCACCCGCACCTACGAGCTGGATGTGCGTGCCCAGGACCGCGGTGCCAGCCCCCGTGCTGCCACCTGCACTGTCATCGTGCGCCTCGCTGATGTCAATGACAACGCGCCGCGCATCAGCATCAGTGCCCTCCGTGGCGCCGCCAGTGCCGCCGGTGTGGCCTACGTCAGTGAGGCAGCGGCCAGCGAGAGCTTCGTGGCCCTCGTCAGTGCCTCAGACCGTGACTCAGGTGCCAACGGGCAGGTGCGCTGCAGCCTCCGTGGCCATGACCACTTTGCCCTGCAGCGCGCCTATGAGGACAGCTACATGATCGTCACCACAGCAGCACTGGACCGTGAGCGCATCCCCGAGTACAACCTCACCGTGGTGGCTGAGGACCTGGGCTCACCGCCCTTCAAGACTGTTCGCCAGTACACAGTGCGGGTAAGCGATGAGAATGACAACGCACCACTCTTTGCCAAGCCACTCTATGAGGTGGCTGTGCCAGAGAACAACCCCCCAGGCGCCTACATCACCACTGTGGTGGCCCGCGACCCTGATCTTGGCCACAATGGTAAGGTCACCTACCGGCTCCTGGAGACACAGGTCATGGGAGCCCCCATCTCCACCTATGTCTCAGTGGACCCCGCCACCGGGGCCATCTATGCCCTCAGGACGTTCAACTATGAGATCCTCAAGCAGTTGGACCTGAGGATCCAGGCCGCTGATGGTGGCTCCCCACAGCTCTCCAGCAGCACCCTTGTCAAAGTGAGGATGGTGGACCAGAATGACAACCCTCCCGTGATCATCCACCCAGTGCTCACCAACGGGACAGTGGAAATCGGTGTGTCCAGCAAGACCTCCCGTGACTCCCTGGTAGCCCAGATCAAAGCTCGAGATGCAGATGATGGGGCCAACGCAGAGCTCACCTTTGCCTTCCTGGAAGAGCCCCAACAGGACCTTTTCACCATCAACCCAAGTACTGGGGACATTGTGCTGAGAGGAGACCTCTCTGAAGAGCTGGGACAGATGTTCAAGGTCATCCTCACTGTGACAGACAATGGCAGACCCCCTCTGGCCACGACCGCCACAGTCAACTTCCTGGTGACCGCAACTGCTCCTTCCAGTATCCAGGACATAGCCAAGCCCAGCTCCTGGGAAGGAAAGGCTTTGCAGTGGGACATCCCTCTGATCGTGATCATTGTCCTGGCGGGCAGCTGCACCCTCCTCCTGGTGGCTATAATCACCATTGCCACCACCTGCAACAGGCGCAAGAAGGGGAACGAGATCAAAAACAACACTTCCTTGAAGGAGCAGATAGACATCTCCCACCTGGAGAAGGGCCGTCAGGAAGAGGGCAGCCAGAGGGGGAGTATGTTTGAGGTACGAACCTTTCCCAGTAAAACCTCTTTCACCAGCCCAGACCCTTCTCCAGCTGCTGAAGAGATCTCCACTGCTGAGAGCGGCAGCGACAGCGCTTGCCTCTATGAGGGTCAGAAGAGGCTCAGAGGACCGAGCGGAGAGGTAAGGTCCTGCTGCAGGGAAGGGTGTTGGAGGGTGCAGGGGGGGCGGGTCTCAGAGGTTGTGAATTGCAGAGATGCGGCTCTGATGGTGATTTATCCTTCACTACTTCCCCTCTCACCTCTTCTTTGATCCCCCCACCCCACCCCAGCAGGGTTTTGCTGCTGCTCCAAGCTATGGCAAGGAGGCTGCTCCCCCCGTGGCCATTTGGAAGGGTCACTCGTTCAACACCATCTCCGGCCGAGAGGCAGAGAAGTTCAGTGGCAAAGACAGTGGCAAAGGTGACAGTGATTTTAATGACAGCGACTCAGATATCAGCGGAGATGCCCTGAAGAAAGATCTCATCACGCACATGCAGAACGGTAAGGGCTCAGCCCCTGCTCCCAGCTGGCCCCTCTGGACGGAGGGATGGGGAGGTGAATGGAGGGACCCATCCCTGGGGCACAGTGATTAGGTGGGGCAGCTGGAGGGGGAAACCTGAGACTGCGTGACTCAAACTGCCCGTCTCTTTGCAGCAGGCTGCTAGATGCTGGTTCCTCCACCCAGTACAAATTAGCAGATGCTGAAAGTACTGAATTGGGTTTTTTCCCTCCCCAAAAAGCTTCCCTTAAAGTTAGGATTGTGAGGACTGTCCCTAGCAAGATGACATAACCTTCCCAAGCGTGTTTTTGTGTTGTGCTGTAGAGCATCACCTCCCGACTCCCACTGTCAGTGCATTGAATCATCCCATGACTGATAACTCCGAGGATTACAAATGATGTGGATTTATTCCTGCAGTAATGACCGGTTTCTCCTATCTTTCTCTCTGTCTTTAGGTCTGTGGGCATGCACGGCTGAATGCAAGATCCTGGGCCACTCGGACCGCTGCTGGAGCCCCTCCTGCGGCCGAGCCAACCCTCACCCTTCTCCCCATCCTTCAGCACCCCTCTCCACCTTCTGCAAGAGCACGTCCTTGCCCAGGGACCCCCTTCGCAGGGACAACTTTTATCAAGCCCAGCTGCCCAAAACAGTGGGGCTTCAGAGCGTCTACGAGAAAGTGCTGCACAGGGACTTTGACCGGACGATCACGCTGCTCTCCCCACCACGCCCTGCACGGCTCCCCGACCTTCAGGAGATTGGGGTGCCCCTCTACCCAGCCCCCTCGACTAGATACCTGGGTCCCCAGACTGACACGGCTGAGAAAGTGTAGCCCAACAGGCTCCCTGCCCGAGTACACACGTCCCTGCAAGCACACGACTAGGTCACTCCCGAGAGCCTTTAAGTTATTGACCAGATCCAGTGTCGTACGTGTAAATATGCAAGATGTGCCTTAAAAATGAAGTTGTTGGGAAAGATTTCCAATCACGTCAGTACTGTTTGATATTTGCAAACAAAAAAAAAATTGTTTGTAGGTAATGTAATTTTTATGAAATGTGCAGTATTTAAATTTTTTTTTCATGTTTTCTACATTGGGGGTTTTTTTTTGCTTTTGGTTCACCCATGGCCTGCCATTTTTTGTAGTGTTTTTAACCTGTACATTGTGTAATGTAATGTTTGTACATAATGAAAATTGGTTATATTTTTATATAATAAAAGCTTAAAAAATGGGAATTCTTGCCAAAGGAACTGTCTGAAAGACACAATAATAATATCCTGAATATGTAGAACCTTGTAAGGGAAATTCCTCTTTCATGGTGTAATAATAACTTAAGCAACCCGGTGTACTGAGAAGTTTGCCTTGCCAAATGTGACTTGTATTTCTTGAGTCTGTGGTCAACTTAAATGTTATTTAATTGCCTTTGGTTCCTGTAATCTGTGTCACTGATAAACACTAATAAAGGTTTTGTGATGTGTTGGAGGGAGCTGTTCATGGTTTTCATGCTCTAGAGCGTAGAGGTCTTTACAGGTCAACAACAGTATTTTGTGCAGAGAAATGCAGTGGGGAGGAGCCTGAACGGTGCTACTTTTAGTCTCGCCCATCCTTCATCTCCAGCGATACCTCACTGGAGGTTTAGGTCTAGAGATTTTAATGATGGGTGGGAGGGAGGGCTGTGGGACAGAGCTGGCCTTTGCTTTTCACTGCCTGGTCTGAGCTCTTCCAGCCCCATTCTTCGCTGGTGGGAGGCGGTGTAATTTTAGTGAAGCAAATGAAACTATGTCCAGGAACTGAAGGGTTCAGGCTGTGCGAGCATCTTTGCATCAGCAGCCACTCGAGCACTTTGCTTTCTGATCTGGCTGAGATGTTGATTTGAGTCAAGCTACATAGGTATGTGCTTATATTTTTATCCCTTGTCAAGGCAGCTTTACTAAAGGACAGTAGCTTACGTTTTTGTACATAAATTTATTCACCAAGAAAAAGGATAGGTTTATATTTGTGCATAAGCCAGAGAAAGAATAGATGTTCATTATGTTGAGATTGCCTGTGCTACGTATTTTGCCTCCTCCTAGAAATGACAAAGGCCTGAAAAAAAAATCATATAGAGCTTTGAAATCCGCTCCCCTCAAGGTTTCAAGTTAAAAGCAGATCTCAAATCCTTCTGCTGAAACCAGGTATAGAATAGCATTGAATGAAACAAACTAAGCATAAGCATTTCTTCCTATGTTCAAAAAAAAAAAAAAATGTTCATAACACAGATAAAACTTATATTGGAGTTTTAATATTGGATTGAACTTTTCCAAAAAGAAGAACTGCTACACACTTGCAGTATATAATTTTGCATTTTGTACAAACCTAGAATCCTGAATTTTGCACATGACAAAGGTTTTGGCTTTTATCATGAATTTTTCGATTATATGTCTAATTAGTATGGCACATATATGTAGAAGATGACTCAAAGAAAATATAAAGCCGCCTTAGACGTAAACAAGGCCCTATTAGACTGTGTGTCTCAAAATGTAAGTAGAAAACAGTATCCCACCTGCATGTCCCTTATCCAACAGAAATTCCCTTTCTCCCCATCTTCCAGCTTTCTCAAACCCACGTAGCAAGAATGACAGAGCCTGACCAAGTTTTCATGCGTACACGGGCTGAGTTTTAACAGGGGCTTCATAAAAGCTGCTGTGTGAAGATTTGTGGTGGGCAGAGAGCTCCAGAGGCTGTACTTGAAGGGAACTGAAAGCAAGCTGATGCAAGACCCAGCATCTGTGATACAGCTTTTACGGTCAGGAACATAGGTGAGCATCTCTGACGATTCATCTAAACCTGCTAGTAAAAATCATGATGCATCTAATGAACTAAGAGGGTCGTCTTGGTTAAATTTAGAGCTGGAGTTGGGGCTGAAGGGCGGGTGCTGAGAAGGAAGGCTGGGAGCCTCCCTGCCGGCTAATCATCAGTGATGCAGAGCAGCAAGCCCGCATGTGAAGTAATTAGTCATAACTCAACACGGGGAGGGAAAGGCTCTCCATCAAAAAAGCAGGGCAGTCTCACAAGCTGGTTCTTCCTCATCTAGTTTGAATGCCTGGATTACATACTGCAAGACTTCCGCAGCAGGTCCTTTGGCTCTCCTGGGGGAGGCTGGCAGGAGGTACCCGCAGCCAAAGGGCAGTTCATCGCCTTGGGTGGAGGTGCCGAATTCACTCTGTTACCCACAACAGAGCCTGTGTGCTTCTATGGGTGAGTTGATGCTCCTTGATGCCTAACCAGGAATTCAGGCCACCCCAATATGAGGCAGTCTTGAAATGGAGGGGGAGGGGAGGAGCAGAAATAAAGTCATCCGTTCCTGTTCTCAAAGCAGCTTTCAGCAGCAAGCAGCTACGATCTCATCGGGGTCTGGGATCTGTCTGTTCTGGGGTCCCGTGTGCTGCCAGTAAAATGTGGGGTTCATCCACCAGGATAAAAAGCTCAGCATTTAAGTCTGAGCCAGCCGCTTTGCAGGGACTACTCTGGTTAGCGGAAAGATATGGACCTCTTTGGAGAGCATTTCATCTTGGCTTGGAGACAGGCAACGGGGACAGCTCAGGTGCATCACTGAAGCTCCTGATCTCCCCTTTGCCTGTAAGGGCAAGGGGCAGCAGCCCAGACGCCTTTAACTTTTACACACCTAAAATTAGGTGAGGGAGATCCCCAAGCTCCATCAGTTAACAGCACACATCATCCGAAGTGCAGATGAGTGGAGAGGGGAGCCCAAGGCTTAGCTCCTAGGCAGGGCCCCTTGAAGCAAGTGTTTGCTTCATCAATGTTATTTCACTGTGTACGTCCTAGTTTTCTTCTTTTATTTTTCAATTAACATAACCGAGATTCTTGCTAACATACTTCAGAAATTAATGCAGACCTATCAATTAAATTCCATTTATTTGCCAAGCATAGTGTAGCATCAGCCCTGTGTCATGTGCAGGGGAAGAGACTGCGGCCACACAACCTCTCAGTCATGGCAAGCTGCCCTCTCCTGCCTGCCTTTCCCCGGCTCAGAGGGCAGAGGTGAGGATGGGGAGCAGTTACACGGGACTGGAGACAGCAGTTTTTCACTGAGCCGGCATTAATTCCACAGCCCAACTGGCTACAGCAGCTGGAGAACACAAAAGTCCTAACACCAAGCTTGAGCCTGCTCCTGCAGAAGTCTCTGGTAGTCACCTATGATGGAGCAACACACCCTCAGCTCCCTTCACACTCAGTGGAGAGAAATAGGCACTTTCAGGACACAAATCATCTCTTCCTGAACCAGCCAGCTAAAATAGGTCTGGTGTATTGCACTGACAAGTTCCCCATCCCTTCCTACATGCAGCCTGCAGTGGTTGCACTATGGACATCCAACAACTAGTGAAATGAATCTCACCCCACATGCTTTCAAATATTGCCAGGTAGTTTGCTGTTAGCAATTGCCGTGAGACCATCTGATCTGAGCATACTGACAGTGTGACAGAATGAGGGAGCTGTAACCGAAATTGTATAGATGAAGGTGAAGATACCTAGTAGCATCAGTAGCAATAAGCCAGGCTGTTGGAGACCAGCAGACCCACAATCAGGTGCAAGTGTCCAATTTCTTTGTCATCAATGGAGAGAACTAAAACACAGAAGTGGGTAATTCCCACAGCCTCTTTTCCAGGTGTACCTGCATAGCCATGAAGACGTACCCAGGACACACAGGAGTGATGCTACAGCAGCACAGCCCTGAAATGCCTTGTCTCCTGAGTGCCCCTGAGATGTTCTGTGACTGTGGGCTTGCAACTGCCACCCTGGAGACATTAGGCAGATGTCCAAATCTGTTCTAATTGTTAAGAAATTAAACTCATTTTCCCGAAGTCAAGTCTGTTTTGCCTGTGACAGTAATTGGTAAGTGATCTCTCTGTATTTATCTTGACCCATAAGCTTTTTCACCTCATTTTGTCCCCCTGTCCTGTTGAGGACAGGGAGTGAGCAAGCAGCTGGGTGGGGGTCTGGCTGCTGGTCAAGGTCAACCCACCACACAAATCAAGGAAACAAGATCCCAGAGATGCCTTCTGTGCCACAAAAAAATAAAGTCAAATTGCCACTGATCTGCTCTTCTCTCCTGTGCCCCTGGAATGCCTTCAAGGATGTTTTGTGTTTAGTGATGTGTGATGGAGTCAAACACCACCATGAGGTGCCTAATTCTGGTTTCTGCAGTGCATGCTCTAGATGCAGGACTCCTAGTAAAATGGGGTGGCAGCACTCATGCTTGTAAGTGGATATGGCTGTGACCAGCAGTTTAACCCTGTGATCTCAACACGTGTGAAAGACGCTCAGAAAATGCTGCCTGGACCAGGCCCCGAAGGCAGAGAGACACCAGGGTGGGATTTAGCTGGAGATTCAGACAGATGTGCCTTTTGTGGCCAATGGGGAGGTGTCTACAAGCACAGTAGGGATCTACGCTCCTGTGGCGGAGGGCTGGTCAGGGGGGGTCTAGAGGGCTGTCTGGCTCATCTTACAGCAGGCACCTGCATTTGCTTAGCAAAACCACTCTCTAGTCTCCCATAACTTGTCATTGTACATGACAACAGATTAACCACCTGCCTTACATGTAGAATTACAGAACAGAATCATAGAATTGTCTAGGTTGAAAAAAACCTTTAAAATCATCAAGTCCAACCATTAACCTAGCACTGCCAAATCCACCACTAAACCATGTCCCTAAGTGCCACATCTACACATCTTTTAAATACCCCCAGGGATGGTGACTCAACCACTTCCCTGGGCAGCCTGTTCCAATGCTTGACAACCCTTTCAGGGAAGAAATTCTTCCTAATATCCAATCTAAACCTCCCCTGATGCAACTTGAGGTTCTTTCCTCTTGTCTTACCATTTGTTACTTGGGAGAAAAGACCAAGCCCCACCTCACTAGAATCTCCTTTTGGGTAGTTGTAGAGAGTGATATGGTCTCCCCTAATCCTTGTTTTCTCCAGGCTAAACAACCCCAGTTCCCTCAGCTGCTCCTCATAAGACTTGTGCTCTAGACCCTTCACCAGCTTTGTTGCCCTTCTCTGGACACGTTCCAGCACCTCAGTGTCTGAACATAGTCACACACGTTGTGGCTAGAGAAATTCAGGTGGGTGTGCTGTCACCAAAGGGAATGGTCCACCCTTCTCTACATCTCCAGCTTCACGTTCCCATGACTACTTTGCCACCAGCACCCAGAAAAGTACAAAAGAACCAAAACTGGGTAGAGTTCTGCAGGTTTAGCTCAACCAGGGGTCAGGCAAATATCAGACACTGTCAGGAAGGGAGTAAAGAGGGAGGAGGCCCCCAGGGCCTGGGAAGAAGGCAGGACTGTGCTTTTGGGCGGCAGCCAAGAAGTAGATCAACCTATATGTAATGTAAAACCTCTGGAGTTTTCTAGGCTATTTCAAAGATGGCCAAGGAGGAACCTAATGCCTTTTGGATGCTTTGAAGTCTTGGCATCACTAGTGAGAATGCCAGCTCACTCCCCAAATGTCACCTAAGCCCAAATTTAGGCTGAAGAACTGGTAACTGGGGAGAAGTATTACTTCCCACCATATATGCCAAGGTCTTCAAGCTTTCCTTATTGTCCAGTTTCAGCTGAGAAAGAGGTTTTTTTCTAGTAATTGCTGTGAAAGGAATGTCAATAATGCCTATTTGTTTTAATTGTTGCTAAGCGATGTTTACACTATTCAAAGACTTTTTTCAGCTTCCCTTAGGAGCATAGAGAGAACGATGGAATGGCCAATGAAATATTCCGTAACATAGATGTCATGCTCAGTACATAAATGGGGGTTAGCTGGGAGGTGGAAATCCAAATCACGGCTCAGGATGGTGCCAATTCACCAGGGGGTGAGAGTGACCCATGTCATTATTATTGTTGCTATTATTATCGCTATTTTTCCTTTTCTGTTGTTATTTCTATTAAAATGTCTTTATCACAGCCCATGATGGGTTTTTTTCCTCCCTTTCCCCCTTTTTTTTTCCCTCTCTTCCCCCCACCCTTCTGGAGGGGGGAAAGGGGGGTGAGCGAGTGGCTACATGGTTCTAGTTGCTGGCTGGGGTTAAACCATGGCACTTATTTAAGAGGATGCTTTGGAGAAGCTCCCTGGACTTGGGTTTCCTCGTCCTTAACCAGTGATAGGGATCCATCCACTTGCCTGTCCTTTGTGATGGATGCAAAAAGCTGGTTTCACACTCATGCCCACGATGCCAGTGGCAGTGGGATCCCACCGCTCTCAGGGGTCCTGGGGCATGCCGCCCATCCAGCATTAATCATGTTGAGAGAGTTCACAGGGAGGCAGGGACCCAGCCGCAGGCAGGGAGGGGTGCAGGTATCAGGAAGGCAGCTGGCTTCAGTAGGTTCCCCCTGGGCCACAGTGCCTGGGGAGGGTTAAAATCCTGGGAGCTGAATTGGAAAGGGAGCAGACGGCCACCAAATTGGGAAAAGCAATGACTTACCCTGGCTGTTGGAAGCCAGTGGGTTCATTCAGTTGGTAATTATTAATTATTTTTGAGTGGGCGTTAGCATCCTCGGAGTCACAGACATGAGCACCCATTTTAGCCTGCAGCAGGCAAATCCCAGTTGCCAGTCAGGTCCTGCCACACTGGGCAGCCAGCTGCTGTGCCCTGCCAGTACTTCTTGACACGAGGTAGGAAGGCAACCCTGCATGGTGCTATGGTCAAATGCTGTTTAAAGATGCAGACATTTTTGTGCTAACTCCATCTTACACATTTGAAAGTAGGTCTCTGTTCCAAGCCCAGTTGTGCTCCATTGCCTTAACCTATGTAGGGAGGCCGGAGGTGGAGGCTGCCTCCTACCTATTCTCCCCGCCCAGGTGACTGCTTCAGATCCCAACACCACGTCCACTTTCCAGCTACTTCCAGCCATAAAACAGTTGACTCACAGTTTACAGGTGCTTCTTAAGTCAAGGTAATGGGCCTCAGCAATAAGGTTTTATGGTCACGCTTGTCCTCTGGGTTAGCTGAGTGCCATGAGATTTGGGCATTTGTGTCCTGGCCTGAGCACACAGGTGACTGCAAGAGCTCCCAGTTCCCACCAGAGCAAAATCACCTCTAGGCTTTGTCCCAGATCTAAAGTGGACATATAGTAGGAACAGCCTCTGTGCCCACCAGAGACAGCTGGGCACCTGCACTTTCGCAGCTTCCCAAGGTCTTGGGGTGGATGGCTGAAAGCTGGGTGCAAAAAATGACATTTGTCCCTTCAGCTCTCTGCCAGTCAGCCTCTGCCCGCCCTTGCAGCCCAGCTCCTGGGATTTTTCACCCACCTACCTACTAACTGTAGCCTTATGCCAGGGTGGTGAGCCCTGGCCGTGTCTGGGTTGGCTGCTCTGCACATGGTCCCTGTAACCCTGGCCACGTGCTCCATTCCCTTGGGATGGGGCAGCTCACCAAATAACAACCAGCCCAAAAAGCCCTGCAGACAAGACCTCCCTTTCCCCACAGGCTCACGGTCTGTATAGAAATACTTCTTATGGTTAAAGCAATATGTCTCAGGCATAACTTGAATCTGCTCCTGCAAGAAAAGGGGAGTTTTGCCGCAGGTCAGCAGAGGCCATGATGATGATGAACAACTCTGTAAAACTCCATCAGAGGGACACAGAGACACAAAGAGAAGAATAAAGGGCAACAGCTTCCTCCCTTCACCCTGAAAATTCTTATCCCTCCCACTCACAGCGAGAGCAAGACAAAAAAAGCAGAGAGTTTGGGGGGACAGGAGAGAGGGACCCACATGACGTGGGCCTAAGCTGTCTAGAGATTGCAAACATGCAATGGTTTTGGAGGACAATCCCAAGTAAAATAACCAATTTCATTTATGTACAGAGGTTCCTCAGCTTAATTCATCCTCTCTTTTCATTCAAAACATGTCCACTGGATTTGGAAGAAATTCAAGAATCTTGACCTTCCAAAAATCCTACAGCAGACACTAAAAGCAGGTTTACTGGACAACTAGCTAGAGAAGAGCATGAAGAGGCACTTCCACAGATCAAGATCTTAAAATTGCTTTTGCGTATAAATTTGCTACTGCCTGAATGTCTGCATGTGGGACAACAGTGCCTTTGGCATGTGACCCCTGAGAGGGGGAAATCCATCCCCAGCTCTTTGTTGCAGCTCATGGATAATAATTCACCGAGGTCTCCTCCTTCCCCAGAGTTGAATTTGACTGCTGTACCAGAGACATTCCTCCTCCCTCCCTTGGGTGCTAGACCACTTCAGGAACGGGTTTCAGCCAGGACTAGCAGCCGGCTGTGACCTTTGCCTGTTTGAGTAATGCGCGATAATGAGAGATCCGAGATGCCTCTGAACACACCACTTGGCAGGATGTTAATTAAAACAGAGTAGCACTACCTCTACCGTTCACAGGGCCATAGCTCAGAGCGTTTTGTGAACACCCAGGAGGTAAAGGAACATGTTCAAGGCCACACAACACATCTGTGAGAGAGCTGGGAGTAAATCCAAGTGCTTTTTATTTACGTATCAGCATACAACTTGTCATATAGGATGAATCCCCGGCCAAGACCAGCTGGATGCACCAGAGACCTGTGGCATGGGAAGGCAGAAAAATTGCTTCCAATCGCTTCGCTTGAAAGGCAAAGAGCATCCCGCCTCCATCCGTTCTCGCCCACACCAGCAGCAAACCACCGCTGTCCACCTCGCCTTTGTAAAGGTCCCTGCAGTCCCTCGCTCCCCTGTCAGATGACAACAAAGGCTCCGTCTGCCGCTTTCAAATTCGTGACTGCTTTGGCCCCTGGGATGGCTGGTGTTCTACTTTGTTTTACCACCCTGAGATGACCTGGGTTTTCTTAGAAGTTATTTATTTTTATTTATTTAACTGTGTAAACTGATTATCCATGTAACAACTTTAATCAATTATCTGTGGCAAAGAACTTCTCTGCAACTTAATTAGCAAAGTTCTTCCCTGACCTAGCAATATCTGATTGCATCATATGAGAGCTTAACTTTGAAATGGCAACACAGTTCATTAAAAATAACTAATAGCTGCAGGGTTTAAAGATGTAAATGTTCATTTTCTTAATGAGAAAAAAAAGGGCATGCAGACTCTACCTGTCTATATTCATTATACTGTGTCCACATGGGATGACTCACATTTGCAAAACTCAAGTTTAATTAACATGCTTATTTTTACAATGATATTTCTCATTATAATAAATTAAATGTTTAAACAGCCAGTGCAAACATTTTGATCCAAGACAAAAATGCTTGCACAGTGCTAGTTTAAGCATTTAATTTATTATAATCCTTTCCATAACAAATGCCTTAGAAGTTGATTTTTTCACTGTGAAAGGCTATTAGTATTATTTCCTCTGGTAATGTTTAATCCAAGACAATCAAAATGTAAGGCGTGAACAAAATTGGACTGGAAGCAATGATGATAAATGAGATAGTGAAAGAATCTGCCTCCGCCGGTGACTGCGCCGGAGCCTGCAGCTGGTGCCAGCTCTGCGGCGAAGCTGTGCCCTGGCAGGCCGCGTTGTCATTAGGAGCTCATACACAAATTAATCAAAGCGCACCCATTAATCCGAAGCGCGTTTGGTCCCCGAGAGCGTTTGCTGCCACCCTATCCGCCACCCTCCGGTGTACCCGGTGGGAGGATGGAGGGGGTGTCTTTCTGAAGGGCTCCTTCCAGCCGGAGTTTGCTTTCTTTTAAACCAACCCTCCGGCACGTCCCGGCTGGGGAAGGGGGATGGATGTGGTTCCTGACGGCTGGGGGGGGGGAGGCAAAGCCCTCGGAGAGCCCCGCAGCCGGCGGGCCCCCGCATCCCCCGGCCGCCGCCGCCCCCCCCGCCGCGGCCCC
>VYXH01009676.1:55663-67885 GCA_013397275.1 Burhinus bistriatus | reverse complement strand
CCGCCGCCTCCGGCGGGGCCGCCGCTAGATGGGGGTGCGGGTCCGGCCGTCCTTGCCCTGCCTGGCGCGGCCGGGGCAGGGTCCCAAACTGGGGCTGGGGGGATTTGAGAAACATCAGTGATAAGTGGAAGCAGAGGATCCAGGAGACTCCGGCATCCTCCACCGTGAAAGGGGAGCGGGAGAGGGTTATGCTAAAATCATGCTGTCTTGCAAGATTTAGGAGCTCTCTGGTTAATGCAGCTCCTTATTTTCATGGGGTTTCCAGCCTGGGCGTTGGTGCAGGATAGGAGGAGGCTCAGCCATGGTATCGGGCAGCTGCTTTACACCCAACAAAACCAAGGTTCTGCTACGAATTTCTAAAAAGCTTCTGGCCCAGCTCCTGCGTGGCCAGGGTCCTGGGGGCAAGCTGGGGCAGGGAGGGTGTCCTTCCCCACTTGGTGTAAATTCACCAAAGGCGATATTATTCCCCAAAGGCATGCCTGCTGAGTGGACTCTATCATCTCCCACGCTGGACCGGGACTGGGATGTGAGGCCCTGTGAGAGATGGGGACAGCAGGGCATAGTGAGGCAGGATGGGGGCTCCTTGGGGGCACAGGGAGAGCGGTAAGGGATGCTCAGCCTGGCTGGGAGCTGGGACCCAGCCTCCAGCTGACTTACCCTGGGTTTGTGTCACCGGGGGAAGACATTTCCTGCATCTCCTCAGGGGAAATTTCCACCTTTGAGATGGAGCAGTGTCTGCAGAAAGAAATGGGCCAGGAGGCAAATTCATCTCAAAGTGGTCCAAGAGGAAAAGTCTTGCAAGGAATAAAGCCAAGTCAGGGTGATGCAATCAGGTGAAAAAAGCTCATGTGTTCAAACCCCCCGAGCAGCTAGAAAAACATGGAGGCAATGAGCCACCCTGGCTGGGGACAGGCATGCAAGGACCCACTGTGGGTCCCCAGCATAAAGCCACCACCATCCCCTGCCACCATCTCACCCTTGCATCCAGGAAACCTCCCTCCCTGGCTAGTTGGCCTGAAACCAATGTCAAATAACCATAGTTGTACAGGATATTTCGGTGATGCCGAAAAGTTAGTCTGCAAGTTACTTCAGTTTAGTACGTAATTCAAAAGTATATCATTTGGATTAATAAATAAAGCCCTTTAAGGGATCTCATTACACTGTGAAGAGCATTAACAAAACACAAGCTGCCAATCAGTTTAGCCGGTTGACAAGCTACAAACTAGCCGATGGTCCGGGCTGAGCCTAATCGGGAAAAGAGAAGAGAAATCTCTCCTGGATTTACCTCAGACAAATGACCATGGCAGTGATTTTTTTTTAAAGAAATGGGCATTAAAACATTCATGGACAAATTACCAAGTGTCCCCAAACCACTGAATTAAATTCAGGAGTTGCTCACCATCTGACAAACGTCCTGCCAGGAGGCGCCCGTTTATTTTGCATTGCTTGCTGCTTGACAAATTGCTGTGTTCACAAAAACTTGGCGGATTAATAAACTGATCCCACTG
Source organism: Burhinus bistriatus (assembly GCA_013397275.1). Lineage (NCBI taxonomy): Eukaryota > Metazoa > Chordata > Aves > Charadriiformes > Burhinidae > Burhinus > Burhinus bistriatus. The sequence continues at coordinate 66,377 of VYXH01009676.1, read as the reverse complement.
CTTAACTAACTGCGAAAAGCCAAAAAGTGATTTGAGAAGTAGTACGATGGTCATTACAAAAATATCCACTGACTTTGGAAAATTGAGGGCACAACATTTTTACCTCAGAGGGCAGCTTTATGTAGGCCACAAAGTGCCTTGGGTATTTCTTAGAGTCCTCGAGTTTATTCATGTATTATTTCCTCGGATATTCAGTATATTTTTCCAGCAGGCAAGAAACTGAGGCTTCTGTGTACGAGTTTCATCTGCTCAAAACGTGGAAAAATATAGATCCCCTTAGCGCATTCTGCTACAGTAGAAGCAAAGTGTAAAAGAAAAATTCCAAATATGTAGATTTAAAAATAAAAACACAGAACTCTTTCCTCCCTAAAAGGGATTTGAAGCAAAAAAAAACCTAGGCTACAGATAGGTTTAGACTTTAATTGTGGAGTTGCCTAAGAAGAATTGTTGGCCTGAGGTCATTTTAATCAGGTTGCATGTCAGCTTGCAAAATCTCCAAATTAGCTTACAGCTCGGGGAGAGAAAGATGTTTTTCTTTCCTGAAGAACGCAAACAGATTGTTGTGACATGTTCTCAGTCATCATGACAGATCAGATCCCTGCTTTGCGCTGCGAGCCGGGAAAGAAGTCAGCCGCTTCTCCAGCTCCTTTGGAGATTTGGGCATCTCCCAATTTGTCAGAGCTGGGGATGGAGTTTATAGAAATCCTCCTGAAAGTGAAGTTTATATGCAAAGACTCTGATAAAAGAGATTGACCTTAATTGGGAAGCGAGTTTCTTTCACATTTTTTAACAACCTCCAGGCCTTCCTAGCAGTCTGATGAAAGGGAAGTTGTGAAAAGAAACAATCTGTATTTATGCAGCAGGAACTATCATATCCTGAGCTGCGCGGAGAATGACAAGGAACCGACTCATCCTTTTTAAAAAAGGATTAATTTGCCATTTTCTTCCCGAGTTTGTAAAAAGTAAGGCTGTGGGTGGATTTCAAAACAGGCTGAGTACTTTAGTTAGATTTATGGCAGGCTCTGAGCCTCTGTGAGACCCTGCACACTGCTGTGGAGCAGCTGACCTGGGATGGTGTCCCTGCCAGGGTGTCCCCAGCCTGTGTGTCCAATTCAGTCCCTTGCCTCTAGCACATGAGGATGCTTTTTTCTTTTTACTTCTCCTTGTTCGGTTTCTCATCTGCATCAGTAAATGGATCCAACAGGATCACAGGGGGAAGAGGAAGCAGGGCGGCAGGAGCTGGGGTCTTGACTTGGTTTCATCTTGGTGGACTACCAGAGGGAGTGGCAAGTGCAAATTCACGACAACGGGCTGACAGCGGGATGCATCTCACCTATCTGGTGGCCCCCAAAGGTCTGCATCTGAACGAGCAACCACCAGTGTCTGGTCCACAGGATGAGGGAAAGAAATAGAGGTCTCCAAATAGTGATTCCTCTGACTTCTAGCTGCTGCCTCTTTCTTTTAACTAGTCCAGGCACCTTATTTAGGGAAAGTGAATCCATCTGTCCCTGGCAGTGGCCGAGGGCTCAGTATTGCCTGCAGCTGGGAAAGGACACAGCCAGAAGCCGGAGCCCTCCCCTGAGGCCCTGCCATGCCGCAAATGTAGGCACGTGCCTGGGCAGAGACAGACCGGGGACAGCTTTGCCAAAACAGGAGAGGATGTGATGTGCATCTGGCGCTCGTCCGTTTGCCACAAAGGAGCCATTCTGAGTAGCTGACATAAGACCCCCAGGCCTTTAAAATCAGATGGGACAAGACAGTGGGGGGACATCTCTGTCGGGACAACCCCTGGCATCAGGAGAAGGGAGCATATTTCCCCATCTCCGCTTTTTCCTTCTGTGATTCTGCAAGCTGAGAGAAGGACAACCGTACATCTCTGGGTAGGAGCTGCCAGTTTCTTTCTCCCAAAGGCCTCCACGCTGACAGCAGAAAAATCGTCATCTTCCCTGTTGTATGAGTTTGAGGACTTTCTTTTTTTTTTTTTGTTCCTTGGCTCCCTGCCATCAGCCCTGGTGGGACCCAGGGCAAGGCAGCAGTGCCACGCAACCCAGATGTCAGCAAAGCGTTAATCCCAAGGGACAGACCCCTGGGGTGAGATTCCCGCTGCAACTTCTCCAATTAGACGGCTTACCTCCTGCTTTGCCTCTGCTTTAGCCATTTCGGACCTAACATATTTTATTGTTCAGCCTCCTAGTTAAACGTCTGGGAAGCTCCGGCTGTAAGCATGCAGCGATTACTGGTTCAATAACAGACTCGGGCACGTTGGCTTTATTTCTTTTTGCTAATAAAGCTGCAAAATAAAGCTGTTGACTCTTCTTTCATCAGCATCAGCCCCGTGAGGATCTCCCACGTCTCTCCTGGTGATTAGAGCAGAGGACTGGGAACACGGGTCTGGAGTTCAGCCCTTAATGAGCCGCCTGTTCAGCATGTTTCACTCGGGGCTTTTGACCTCTTTGCACCTTGGCCAACTCAGCTGTAAAACTGGCTGAAGGGTGGACCTCATGGAAACCAGCTACCGTGCCCCACTTCAGCCTTGAATCTGGGTCTCGTGGTTAAACACAAAATAAAAATCAACAACAATTTGAATCTGCAGTGACCCAGCTCAAATACCACGAGGATGTCAGGCCTTGCCAGTGCAAACAGCGGCAGTCTCTGGGGTCCCCTGTCACAACGTCAGAGCAAATCTAAGTAGTGCCCCTGCAATTCGTGCTGCAGTGAAAAAAAAAAAAAAAGGTGCTGCAGACACCAGCACAGACAAGGACATGTGGTGCCAGCTCCAGTACCTGCGTACACCAGTACCTACAGCACTGAGCAGTGCTGGGAAAACCTGGGTGGCATGCACCCATCCAGGTGGGGATGCGGTCCTCCAGCCGGGGAGAGCAGGGTCCCCATTACTCTCGAAATCTCTGAGCTGCAACACAGCCCACAGCCCATCCCCTCTCCAAGAAGGCTCCTCCTGGAGAAACCAGCATGAACCGTGCCAAGGACAGGAAAGCCCTAGTGCTCTCTCACACCAAGTCCAAAACATTTCCAACCTGTCCCACAGCCAGGATGGCTGCAGCTGCTGGCACCTGTGTTAGCACTCATTGCTTAATGTAACAGAAGGAGGTGAAAGGAGTAGCTCTTGTCTCATATAGCTTGTTTGCTGTGTAACACCTTCTAGATATGATGGGGATGCTGAAGAGCATCTGACCCTGCCCAACATACACATGTGTCTACTCACATGAAACATGGTAGTTTCTCTCAGAGTTGAGAACAATCCAGAGCTTTTTCCCTTTTAAATGGGAGGTTGCAGGTCAGACTCGGAGGTGGCATAGAGGAGCCAGAGCTGCCAAGCTGGCACGTCATGGGGGAGGCAGTGAAGAAGGGAGAAGCACCACCCCTTGGGATTTCAGCGGTGCGGGGTCAGCTTTGCACGTGCTGTTTGTCACAACAGGCTTAGTAAAATGAAGCAAGAAACTGTTTTCAGGAAGAGCAAGAGCACCTGGGATCCAGTCAATCCAGTCCTGTGGCAGGGTCATTCACTCCCACACCTTCTCCGCACCTCCTCATACAGTCCTCCACTGTGCAGCCATGTGGAGACGAAACTCCTGAATCAGGAAGTTCTTCCTTGGGAATCAACAGGAGTCCCAGATGTACTTCTCTACTATCTCAACATTATCACACCTTGCACCATGCAGACATACCAAACCAAGCACAGGCTTGGAAAGGGCTGAGGTTGAGAACTGTCTTACAAAGCCTTCTCCATACCAGGTACCTACCACTTGTAACGCCAGCTGCCCTACAAAGTGCCCTTGTAGGCACTTGGTGACTTGTAGGTGTGGAGAGGAGGCTGGCATGAGGCATCTTCTGGACTTGGGAAGGTGACTACTCGCACGATGTTTCCGCTGTACAATGTGCTGGGATCAGTGTGGGTGGTTGGGTGTGAGCCCAGACCTTCAGTGTGCAACAGAGATCTCAGTTCTGGTGTAAGGATCCTTTCGCTGAGGATTTTCCATCCCTTGAGGAAAATATGCTAACAGGCTTTAAATAATTAAACAAATCACATCGCAGGCAAACCCAAGTTGATCTTTAAAATGCATTATCCTCAGAAGGCAAGAGAAATGCTCAGTGCTTTACGCCTTTCTCTGTCCTCTTCACACATTAAATAATTCATTGCACGAGGGACCACCCAGCTGCATGTAGACCACGGAGCAAAGGCTATGCCAGTCACCTCCGTCTTTAAAACAAGTATTGCCACAGCTGGGGGCCAGGTTTCTTCAGTGCCAACAAGCGCAGGCAGTGGGGGAACAAAGTTCTTTTCATCAGGCCAAGCTTGCACGGAGGATGTCGCTCCCACAGAGCCACTTGCTGGTCTCGCCTGGGAAGGGCACGCTTCCCTTATGGCAACGAGATGCTCTGGAGCAGCTGCAGCCACCTCCTTGCAGGAGGAGGGAGTCATGTGTGGTCATGACCAGGGACCAGTTTGGCTTTCCGTGGGCAGCGGCAAGGCAATCATCTACCTTGAGCATCTCCTCTGGGCCACTGAGGCCATGTATGGGGGAGAACTTTAAAGAGAGGAAAGCAGAGCAGCTGTGAGGTGGTTCTCTCCACCTGGCATAATACTGCAGAACATTTATCTAGTTCTCTGCAAGCTAACTCTTCTTCTTCCCCAAAACCAGCCCAAAAACTGCCTGGAGACAAGTCCTTACTGTCTCTGCCAGACTGGGTGAGGACAGGTAAGCAGCTTGGGGCAACAACCAGAAGGTGTGTCACCAAGGAGGAAGCCTTGCCAGCAAGGAGCAGGGAAAGGCCAAGCCCATCCTCAGCCCTCCCTGATGTCCCCCTAGCCCAGCAGTGGGGCTGGGCTTCGTCCCTGCACTCGCAGGACCCCATGGAGGACAAACTGGTCAACAGAGGCCACTGCCACCCCCTCTCCAATTAGTCCGGTTTCCTGCCGTGGTGTTTTCCAGCTCCTCAGCTCTCCCCCATGCCGTGCATGTCCCAGAGCAGACAGGCTGTAACATGTGGAGCTTAAATTATTTGACAGTTTCCCCTTTTGGGATTAGGGAACACCATGGAAATTGCTGCTCATGGCGCCGTGGGATAAGCCCTGAGAAACAGGGCTGTGCTGGGGGTCCTGGGGACAGACATGGTTGTAAGCCTCACGACAGCCAGCTCTTCCTGGGAAGTCACTATCCCTTCTCCCACCTCACCTGGCCTCCAGGTTCACAGGCTGACATTCCTCCCTCCATCCCTTGCTTTTCCAGGTTGTCCAAGGTGAAAGGCCCACAGCTTTTTTTGTGCTATTTCTCAAGCATTTGCTCTCCTCAGCAGCCCACACGAGACATGCATGAGGACCGAGCTGCTCCATGTTTACCAAAATATGTCTTTGGGAAAGGAGATTTGGCCCTAGCCAGGCCAAAATTACTATTGTCATTGTTGCTAGAGCTTGATTCTGTAAGGAAAGCCATGGAGGGAGGACAGGGAGTGCCCAGAGATGATGATTGCTCTTGATCTCTCTCTACCCTGTCTTTTATCTCTCAGGGAAATATTTATCCAAGCGGTCCATGGCTCCAGTTGAGCCACGGCACTGCCTGCTGGATTTTCTGGTGAGAACTTACCCAGTTTCTCCACTGTGTCCCACCCTTAGCACAGAGGTCCTCAGAGGGAATGCAGTGCTCACAGCCTTTAATGGGGAACAGAGGGGCCCTGGACCACCTTGATGGACGTGTCATAGGCTCCATGATCATTTCTGAGGATCAGTAATCTCAAGAAAAGGGATGTGAAGCAACAACAACAACAAAAAATCAATGCAGCACTAAGGTTCATTAGAAGATACGGTTATTTTCGGTTCTTTCACTCTCCCAGGTTTAGTTTCTTAAAACTGATGTGAGGCAGGTTTTTTTGGAAGAAATTTTTTTTTTTTTAAGTAGAGATCTGAATCCAGGGGAAGAAGTATTATAGATTGGATCAAAAAAAGCCTCATGTAAGAGGCTAAATGAAAGACTGGAGCATAGATGAATAAGGATTAAACTTGCTGGAATCAACCCGCGCAAATATCTCACAGAGGTAATGAAGGCAAAAAAAAAAAAAGTGTTTAAAGTGTTGTCAGAAGGGTGAGTAAAATATACATTTCAGGAGATGGTATTTGTGAAAAACTTTCTGGCACCGCAGGCGCCTCCAGGACAATCTCACTGGAAATATTCTCTAAAGTTGAGTCACGAAATTATTAGGAAAACAGTGCGTAGATTGAAAAAGAGAAATATAGATGATTCATGGGTACTTTCAGATGAGGGAAAAAAAACCAACCCAGGCTCGGCCTTTGCTACAAAGCAAAAAAGAAACTTAGCAGACTTTTCATCAAAGTGTAAAGAAGCCTCTGGGAAAGAAACAGATTAATGCTACCAAGATGTTTAAGATAATAACTACCTCCAAAGCACAAAGCTGTGGTTGGAGGTTAAGAAAGAAAGTAGCCTATGAGCAATTTACACAGAATAGCTACAAAAGAGAGCACATCGTTAGAGGTAGGAATGAAAGCATGCAATGACAGCTACTTATTTTATTTTATTTCTTTAATTCAAGGAAAACAGAAGGTACGGCCACTAGCTAAATTAAGAAGAATGAGATGAAGACATATGGATAGATGGGATTCAGCCCTAGGGAAAAACAAATCAGCCTTTAGTGTCCTGGGGTGAGGAAGAGCAAACCGTGATGGGCCATATGTCCTCACCCCACCGCAGGAGAGAAGAGGAAGGATTCGGGATGAGCAATGTCCTGCACTGAGCACATTTCGGGCCATCCTTTCTATCGGGGCCAGCTCAGCTGCGCTGTGCCATCCTGCTGGAGATGCCCCCCAAATGGGGATGCCCATCTTCTCTGGAGAGTAGCATCAGAGCAAGGAACGTCGCAGGTCTTTCCAGTGAGAATTTCACAGCCTACTAGGAAAAACAATGGGTTTGGTGCTTGAAATTTTGTGTGTTGCTGGTCAAAGAAGGGAGGATGGTGTCAGCACACCCTGCGCACAGCTTAGGGGGAGAGAGGAGGAAAAGCGAGCATCCCAGGGGCACCACTGCAGAGACAAGAGCTGTGGTGATGACATCCATACATGGCTTTTCATCCTTTGGTCTCACTGACAGCAAGAATCCTTAGAGTTTCTCAAAATCCTCAGGCCATCATGGGTTAAATACCAAAGCTAAAATTTTCTTTTTCTGTAGGACTTTTTCCCCAAAGGACCTTGGTTATTTTGAAGAGACATCAAGTAAGTGGGACCTGAATCACCACCAAGTTACAGTGGTGTAAAACCATGGAAAAGCAGAGCAGTGAATCAGGTGTCTGGTCTCAGTAGCCTTCACAAGTTTCTTTTCAGACCACTGCGGAGTTCAAATAGCTATTTGAGACACTTAAAAAAATGAAGATAAAACTCATAAGGGACCACAAGAGTCTTAAGGAAAGGCGCACAGCATCACCAAATCCTTCTCATTTTTAATATTTCCATTTCTCCTTCTAAAGTTTTTCTTTAAGCTGAAAAATAATGAGAAAATGTGGTTCCTTGAGACAAGCCAGTACTATCAGCTAAGCAACCTCACATTCATCGTAGCACTCCAAGTACCCTGGAATGCTTTTCAGCCCAGAGGATAATAGTATTAGACGACCAGAAAGGCTGTCCTGTAAAAGACTGTTATTATGGTTTCCAGTTTCAGAAGCTGGCTTAATCCAGCTGAGCACACACATGTTATTTAGAGAGGAGACTGAGCTCAGACACTAGTATCATCGTCATCTCTATTGCAAATGAAGAATTCAGCTGGTGAAAGGCAAGTCACGTTTTTTTGTCCTAAGCCCTGCAAACACTGGCTGTTGCACTCGTCTTTGCACACTGCAGCGAGTGTCTGGAGCCGCTGAATGCTGGGCTGTTTGTTCAGATTTGCATCTGCCTAAAAAATCCCGTTTTCGCTCTTGTCACCTAATCAATCAAACAGCAAAAGATGCGCTCCCCGCGCCCTCCGAGGAAAACAGATATATGCCCACACAAAAGGCAAAGCATGAACATAGGGGTTAACTAGAGGTGGTAAGCTGCAAATCCTGTAACAGGAGCACTTTTTTCCTCTTCTGCCTGCTTGAAATTTCACGCTGCTCTTCCTCTGCCTGTGGAACAAAAGAAGAAGAGGCAGCGATGCTCTCAGTTGGGGAAAAAAAATAAAAATCTGGGATTGTTCCCTGCATGAGAAAAATATATTTGGAGGATTACTCAGGGAATTTGCACCTTGACTTGAGAAAGAAACGCTGCACAGCTTCTCTCCCGGGGTTTGGGCAGAGCAGCTCCCTGCCAAAGGACCAGTCCTCCCACCCACATCTCCCCACATGAGCAGGACCCATCTCACACCCCAGCCTACTGAGGACCGGCAGCCAGGTGCCCATCCCTGCCGACCGGCTCGCGGCTGGCACCATTGCTTGGGATCGCAGGAGTCTGCCCAAGCCAAAACCTGCCAGGGCCACTGCTGCCCCATCAGTTGGGTGGCAGGGTGAGCCTTCCGACCCCATCCTTCACCTTCCCAGGGGTGATATTGCACTTCACCACACACCGCCCTCGCGGCACCCGGAGTGAAGGTACCTCTGCAAATATCCAGCATGGATGTATCAATTACACCGATTCATTCTTCCACCGGTAGTGTCCTTGCTAACGCTCCTCCTCGACACGGCGCCCTTAGCCGCCCTTTCACTAGGCAAAATGGTGCAGCCTCCCTCCGTCCTTCCATTGGCATCCCGGGGAAGGAGCCATCGGGCGCTCAGATGGGTACCAGGATGGGGGGACAGCTGCTCCCCCACCTCAGTCTCAGGGAAGCAGCTCAAACGAGCCAAACCCCAGCGAGCAGCAGCTCTTCCCCGGCAAGCGCTCCCTCCCTGGCACGTTTTCCCATGGGAGAGGAGCACAGGGGCCTTAAAATAAATCTGTCTTTTTAAAGCAGCGATGCTAAATGGAGGTTTGAGATCAAAGGCTGGGATTCTCACATTTTGCCAAGATAGACATATCCATTCACGAGATTTTTGGTGTAACAAAATACTTGCTAATGAAGAGAATCATAATCTTATTATTAGCCCCAACCTACAACAGTATGTCATTCGTGAGCGGGCTAGAATATGCCCTAGTTTAGGAAGTTGCACAGTAGGCTTCGCTCTTGATTTAATGAGCTGTGATTGTGTTTATTTTCGGCGGCAACTATGCCCGTTAAATTTTTGTTTAAGGTCTGATTGTTAAGGACAGCGATCGACAGGAAGGATGAATTTGGGTTGAAGGGAAGGAAAATTGGGATAGTGTCTCTGGGATTTGGTCCCCAAGCACATGGACGCAAGGGGATCAGCGGGGCCTGAGTTTTCTCTGCTTTTGCGTTGCTTGATGATGGTTTTTAAGCTACCGGTCCCATCAGTGAGGGGATTTAGATATGAGAAACAGCGAAGATTTTTGCAGTTACGGAGTGGGGCGCAGAGAGGCAAGTGTAGGAAATCAACTGCAGGAGCCAAACCTGCCTCTTCGGGACACCCAGAGCTGGGATGAGGTGCAGTGGGACAGGGCCATCGCCTGGCCTCTGCTGTCGAGATCCCAGAAGGTTTAAGATGGTGGGACACATCGGTAGTGGGCTACAACTGAGCAAGACCTGCCAGACAAGCAAAATAGAGAAGAGAGGGGAAAAGAACTACAAATGGAGGTGCATAGTCTGGAAAAAAAATCACAACAACAGAGCTGGTTAGCTTAGGCACTGCTCCCGCATGAGATGGGGCCCCACGTGGCAGGGTCTCCCCATTTTAACAGCCCCCCCCTCCAGTGCCGTTGCCTGTCTAGGTAACTGAAGCTGGGCCACCGGGCAAGCAGGGCAAGGCTCAACTCAGACGTCCCTCCTTCACGCTCTTTTTGCAGCTGATATTTTCTTCCTCTGATTCCAGCCTTCCGAAGGATACTCTGCTCCGTGTTTGACGTCAGCCCCAAAGGGGTCCAGCACTGCTTATTTTCCAGCCTCTAAGAGCGCACGTGCAGACACATGCGTGTGCATGTATGTACAGGCAGGACGTCCATACGGTGCGTGAAGGAAACACAGACGCAGACAGACACACGGACAGACACACGTAGCCAGTTGTAGCCCTTAAAAGCTTCCCATGTACCATATTAGAACGAGCAAACAGATGCAGATGAACACCGCTTCCCACCCAAATTTCCTACTATACTTCAGGTGCTCCAAAACCCCCAACGGAGCGTCATGAGTGACAGGAAACAGAAGAAATCCCAGGGATACGTCCACTCTCGAGGCCAAGTCGCACGGTATCCATGACCTTTCTAAATGAAGAGATGCAATTACCCGCACCCCACGCCCCCCGCGCTTTGCCCCCACCGAGCCTGCGGCAGGCCTGGGCTCGCCGCTGGGTTGCCCAGGGTCGCCCGGGGGCTCAGCTGGAGGCAGGGCTCCTGGCTTGGGACACGGACCGGGGCGTTGTGCAGAGCGGCCACCCAGCAGCAGCTTGTCAGCTCCCGCGCCTGTGAATTCCTGTGGCAAGTGTGAAAAAGCACTCAGAAGTCCTGTTCTGTTTTAAAAGCTGTTTTTTAAGACGGCCGGCTGTCTTGCCGGGCCACCTCTCCTCTCCGCAATGGCATTGGGGGGGGGTAGTGTAGTGGCTATCGCCTCCACCCCCCTGACTCGCCCAGCTCCAAAGCTGGAGACGAGCCCCGGGGGTGGGGTGGGGGGGA
>VYXH01009676.1:43498-55160 GCA_013397275.1 Burhinus bistriatus | reverse complement strand
AGGTGAGAGCGGGCGGCCGCCGAGCCTGGAAGCACATCCTCACGTCGGGAGGGGATGGGGGGGGTCGAGCTGGTTTCGTGGAAGGAGAGGCAGAGGCTGGAAACTTTTCTTGCGAGGTCGATAAAGAGGTCTTTATTTTTCCATGTTTAAAAAAACCAACCAAACAACAACAACAAAAAAATCAAAAAACCCCAACCCAAAACAACAAAAAAAAAACCACTTAAAAAAACAACACCCAAAACCAAAACACCCCAAAACCAAACCCATAATCATTATCTTTACTGGCTGTTCAGACGGAGCCTCATGGAAGCACATTTATTAATGAACATGAAACGTATCTTTGAGAGCACAGACGCTACATTGATTTCTGCTTGCAAATCCTCAGCAAACTCAAACCCCAACAAGTCCCCCTGGATTCACATCCTGGGCAAACTCCAGCTCTTAGGACAAAAAAAGCATTGAAATGTGTAAATTCCTTTTTCACATCATCTGCATTCTTGGTCCAGATCCTACCTGGACCCTCAAATATGTAATGCTATATTTAACCCATTAATAGGAACCATTATTTCATTCTGGTGGTTTGTATGACCGCGCATACACATAGGCATTTATGGTTAGCAGCTGTGCAGCAATTTTTAAAGTCATGGTAAGTTTTATTATTTACATTTTTCTGAGGTACAGGAAAGTACCCCTGTACGCAAAGAACAAAACTGAGAAGCTGCTGCTAAGTTTAAGAACCAAACTTCAGAGCATTGGTACATGTTTATATATTAACTTTTCTTTCTGATTACATAAGATTTGGGTTTAAAACATAATTGAAACATGATGGTGCACATGTGAATGTAACTTGCTCCACAAGTGCAATTAGTATCTTTGAATTTACTTTGGAGGAAGTTTTGTACCACGTCCAGCCCCAGGTCCGTCCCCGTCAAGGAGAGCCTTGTGTGAATCCCAGCAGCCAGAACAGAGGTCCCCCTGTGAGATACACCCTTGCACAGAGGGATAATTCACATAGTCAGAAAGTACGTACAAGGTTTTACACCAAAAAGACAGGACACATGGCCGACCTCCAGGACACGCTGTAAGAGCCATCTGCTTCTCTTGGCTTTTGAAAGGGAGAGGGACCAGAAGGGGTAGGTAGGCAGGGAGGGGGTACAGCACATTCAGCTCTGACCGGGTGGATGCATTTGTGGAGTACAAGACAAAGTTTTCCTTTTTTTTTATTGCTCCCATCATCTAAATTCTGCTTTGCAAAATGTGTCACATTCACAGTTGTCATTAAGCTTCAAAGCTGATCTCCAGGTGAAGACACTGGGAAAGCTTAGTTGTTTTTCCAAGCTGCCTTCAAACTCAGAAAGCTACACTTGACTTGCAAATGTTTAGGAAGCAACCATAAAAATTATATTTAGGGTAATTTGTTAAAAAAAAAAAAATAAGGCATTTTTATTATTTTTATTTTAAATCTTTAAATTCTCCCAAAACTGACAAGGGTAACAAAGTCTCAGCTCTAGCTCAGCCCCTAGCAGGGGAGACCATGTACACCGGTCTGGTTTTATGGACCACGTTCAACAGGAGTCCTAGACAGCAGAGAATATGGGACCGAATCCGTGTAACTGAGGAACCAGAAATCTTTAGCACCTTAGACTTTCCCGAGCGAAGGTGAGAGAAGAAGAAATTTGTCTCTAGCTGTCAGTGTAAATTTTTCAGTAAAATGCTGCAAGGCTTTTTTAAGACCAAAAGTAAACTGCTTGTGCAGCACTTTCAGCAGAGCTGCACAAGAGAATCGCAAACCCCCTCCACAGATTGCGGTCCTCCAACAAATACAAACCGCGCTGCAGCTTTCCTCATTGAAAATAGGATAAGAGCAAATATGCTGACAAGGAAAACAGGAGCCTATACCGCTTCACATCCTATTTAAACAAAGTTCACGTCCATTACAAGCTAGGAAGCATGTTCATATTCAAAAGGAACTCATTTTCCCGCACCTCAGCAGAACGTCCTAAGAGATAAATAGGGGTTGGCTTCCTTCGGAGTAGGATGCTTGCTCCTGCTCTCCTTAGGGAATCATGCCAGCATAAGAAGCAATTCCTAAAATATGACCTAGAAGAAGGTTTTTAAGTTGGAGTGAGCCTGGATGTGGACTTACCCCACATTATTTTTGAAGTAAAACTGTGAGTGCTCCCTGGAGGAGGGACCTCCGGAGGTCTCTAGTCCTACCTGCTGCTCAGAGGAGGGACAGCTGTGGGGTCCGAGCTGGTTGCTCAGAGCTTTATGCAGTCAGGCCTTGAAAACTTCCAAAGATGGAGACTGCACAACCTCTCTGGACAACCTGCTACGCTGCCGGCCTGCCCCCATGGTGAAGCGTTGCAGTACGGTGGTGTTGGTTGCTGGAGGGTTATCAAAGACCTACAGAAATAAAAGTTAGGAGCTGAATAGGGTTATGACAGTCAGATCAGCCCATCGCCTGGTGTAGAAGGAAGGCAATAAACAATTGCTGACAAGTGCTACTGCTCTTTTATTGATTCCAGGTGTACAATGTTCACTATACTATGAGCATTAATGGAAAAGTACAAGACGGATCGATGGAAATAGATGCTGGGAACAACTTGGAGACATTCAAAACGGGAAGCGGGAGTGAAGAGGCTGTTGAAGTTCATGATTTTCAGATTGTAAGTACCACCACCTTTGCCCTTCACGTAACATGCTCCAGCGCTGGACTCTAACGATACCCTGCCCTGCCTCGACTCCTCTGCCCCAGTGGGTCTCAGGTTCCAGCCTCCAGCTGGCTGGAACCACAAGCATCCACACTCTCCCAGCTTGCTCTCACAGCAAGACAGGCGGTTTCCTCCAAAACAAAGTCTAAGTGCCTTTTGCGGATAGGTCATGCCAGGTCCCACTCCAGGAAGCAGTATGGCTTAGGCTGCATCAGGTTTGGCTTCAAGTAACATTTTGTATTTTCAAACCCCTGAACACAGCTGCAACGTGTGCCCTTGGGGTCTTGCTAGAAAAAACATTCTGGAAGGCTGTGACACAGCCCCTGTGTGATTTCATATGATTTGAAGCAAAAAAACACCTCCACCTCCCCAAAACATCACCATTTTAGGACCACAGTAAGCCAAGTAGATGCCAGGAGAGACCAGACCACTATACAACGCTGGACCTGGGCAGCATGCTCTGCCCTGAGATCATGGATGGGAGCTGCTCTCCACAGCTTGGCCTGGGTTCATCCCCAGGGGAGATGATGGAGACATTTAGCACAGCTTATGCATCCGTGCACCAAATGCACCCACTTGGGCTGACAGCAAACACGGTCGGGTACCCCAGGGGCTTGGCTGCGGCAGCTCAGCACAGAGCCTGGACTAACAAATGCCGAATCTCAGCAGAGCTCAACAGCTCAGATAGAGTGGTTCATTGAGCTGTACCACCTCTCAGCTACTAAAGGCACATCTACGTGATGTTGGAGAAACCTATTTACAGGGCCCAGATCCTGCAATTAACATTCTCAGGTGTGAAACACTCAACTTCAGAATTAAGTCCTCTCTAAGCCAAAGCAGCACCTAAAATAAAGGTGCTGCTGTCAGGAAGACTTGCCCAGGGCTTCTGAAGCAGCCACTTTCCGCTTGCTCAATCTAGAAAGGTGAGGAAATTCAGCTCCTTGGCTTCTCGAGAAGTACAAACAAATCCACTCCAGGAGACCGGCTTTCCTGACAGCTGCAGCTCAGCCTTTATGAAACTCTCGTTAACATCACCATAGCAACATCATTAGCAGCTGAATAAGAGCACCCACAACGAGGTCTTCTCACTTGCCTTCACCATTCCACATCTGCACAAAAGCACCGGCCCAATGGAGAGATGCTGAATTCACATTGCCTCCATGCCTGCTGCTGGTAAGCTACCGCCTGTCGCCACCGGGTCAGAAATCAGCTCCCAACACCAACCAGCTAAAGGCACCTCCCGGGGACCGTGGCCACCTCTAATTACAGCGGGCTGGGGACAGGCTCAGCCAGAGCAAAGGGATGCTGCCAGTTGGGTTTTGAGGCAAGAATGCACATTAAGGAGAAAGAAATTGAAGAGCTGCGCTTCCAACAGCCAAGCATTTACATTAGCAGCTTTGGATTGACTGGCACTGCTCGAACGATTGCATGGTCAGTGAAGATTTGGATTTGGCAATATTAGGATGCTCCTAGCACGCTCAGTGCACCACAAAGTCTCATTCCCTTGTGCACTCATCCCTGCATAGCCATCCCCTCTCTCACTGCTTTAGAATTAGTCATTTTTGTTTTGATGGGTGTCTGTCCAACTGTACAGGACCTGCAGGCACACAGGATGAGACTCAGGTGCCTCAGTACTGTCCATCTCAAGCTCCAGTAGATGCCTACAGTATCTACAATGCCCATACAAGGCAGATGAGAGGGGTTGTGATGGCACCCATGCCACCCTGCCCTGGCAGCTAGAGGCTTGGCAGAAAACCAGCATCTCTCAAATGGCACTGGATATCTATATTTAGGTGGTTGAATGGAGCTCATGCAACCCTATGAGAAACACGCACATTTTGCCATCTACAAGAAAGTATCTGAATTCATAACATAAAGGAGAGCCCTTTTACAGGTACCCAAAAACCTACAGCAGAAACACGGAAACTACAGACAAGGTTCCCCGGCCCAAGCGCGGGTACCCAAGGTGCCAGCATAAGGCTGGAAGATACAACCCCGGACTTGTAGGAGATCTGCAGCCCTCTGGAGCTGCTAGGATACCCTTCTCTTGCTTAAAACTAGGCATCCATGGTTTAGGCAACTGCATTTCACCCTTGTAGGCCAGATGAAGGAAGTCCCACACACAGATTTCTGCACCAAACTCCCCGTCACGAGCCTCCCCTTGCTGTCACAGCCACTTATGTGTATAAATTGGACCAAGCAGCCCCCATATTTTTGTAAGTCTGTGTCATAAGGGTACTGCATCGCCAGCTAACACAATTTCAAGGCTGCCTACGTTAGGTGCTAAGTTATGGTTCAAATCGTGTCAACTAATTCCTTAACAGAGCTACTTCAAGTAGCCTACAGCTGGCGTGGAGGCACTTACATAAAACACCCCCATCCTTCAGAAATCAAGTGAAAACTTCTAGACCCATTTGACCAAATCTGTAAAGCTAAAATGATGAGAGAAGAGCATTTTGTTGCATCTGGTTTTAAATAATATTTAACCTTCACACTGAAAATTCAGCGGCGATTTTAGCAGAGCTCGAGCGCTTTCTTGGGGGCGGTGGGGAGCTGGAGGGCTGCGCACAACCCCCTGCCTTCTGCTTTTGCAGGGCATAACTGGAATCCGTTTTGCTGAAGGAGAAAAGTGTTACATCAAAGCTCAGCCAAAAGCTCGTGTCCCCGAAGTGGACGCTATGACTAAAGCGAGCCTCTCATCCGAGCTGGTAAGGGGTCAATTATTTTTCTTTAAATCTGTGTATGAAGAGGGACTTAAAGGCGTATTTGAATACAAATTAAAATGACATACGAAAACCACTGAAGAAGTCATAGAATCATGGAATGGTTTGGGTTGGAAGGGACCTTTAAAGTCATGTAGTCCAACCCCCCTGCAATGAGCAGTCATCTGTGGAGAGCTGAGGGTTCACTGACCGATTGCAAGGGGTTCCTGAAAGGTAAGAAAAGCAAGATTGGTGTCAGAGATGTACTTGTTACTCTGCGTCCAGGGACATGGCAGGAGTCTGCAGACTGGGGAGCGGGGGAAGCTGTAGACCAGTGTCTAGCAGATCCACAGGAGACCTCAATGACAAACATATCTGCTTGAGATCAGGCTGTGCACAAGGCTGGAAGGGAAAGCATGGAGGAAGCAGATGCTTTAGTCAATGCAAAGAGGGATAGTGGTAGATACCAACACCCTTGAGCAGAAGCAGGGACTCCATCACTCAAGTCCTCTGAAAGATCAATAAAGGGCAACTGTGGAAAACATTACTGCAAAAATTCAGCTAACTCAGACAAAATAATTGTTAAAAAAAATTAAGAATTTGCCTTCTTAAACAGCATCAGACTTCATTTTAGGACATCACGTTAACTAAGTTTCATGGAATCTGCAACGCACCCACCACAAAAGCTGCAGTTCTCACCCAGATACTGCCAAAACCTCTCCTTACCTATCGCTTTAGGTGCACAAAGCCCGAGTTTCCCAGAGCTCAGACCCCCAAACCCATCACTCACACAGGAGTGGGCTCCAGTGACTTCAGTACGGCTGAGGCTGGACGCTGGTGGTGGCTCAGCCACTGGCAGGAGCACACAGGAGATCCACAACTATTTTCCCTGGGTTTGCTCTGCTCCAGAGAAAACAAAAGCAGATACAATTAGCTGGGAGAGAGGCACTGTTAATGCTGCACCTACCTGCAATGCTGCTGTGGTTACTGAACATCTACTTTAAAATGAATAGAAAAAAGGTCTCTCTAAATCCAATCAGCAAGGCACCAGTGGTGTTACAAAGGCCCCTGAAGTTGGTGGGATTTTCCCCATGATGGGGAAGAGATCTTGCCCAAATTCCAGGCAGGGACCTAGATCTTTCCTGCCTTGCCTTATTTTAAAGGCAGGCTGGGTTTCTTGACTTCATTAGCACTATTGCCTAAAGTCAAGGTTTCAATTTTTCAGCTTTTTGTAAGAGTGAAGTCACAGTCCTGAAGACATTGTCCTAAAACAGTCAAAAAGTTATTTCTAGTCTTCTACCTGGCTACGGTAAACCTATTTCCTGGTCCTGTTTTCTGTGCATCTTCTCCAAAGATGCATCACCTACACAACCGCTGCAATAAATCGTATGCGCTGAGGCCAAAACAAGCTACCGTTGGGATATTAACCTTTCCCTGTTGCTCGACTTTCCGGGTTAGATGCATGACGGGAATGGCAAAGTAGTATTTATTTTTCTAGAGCAAGTCCCTTCTCTGATACACACATATTTAGGAGAAAGTATGCATATGCCATTTTCTTACGACACGTATCATAACCAACACTGCCTATAAAAGTGGTTGATTAAAATAAGCTTTTATAGCTACCCAAACTCCGCCTGCTTACAAGTCAGGATCGGCTCAAACAGAAACAAAGGATATTTTTATTTCTGAAAACTAGATTCAGATATTTCTGATGCTGATAAAAGCTTAAGTGGGAGAATATAAATAAAGAGCACTTCTCACTAGACAGATTGGATAGTGAACTTAAATGACTTGAGACCTACAAAAGAAATCAATAAACACATTAAAGGAACAGCAACTCGACGGAATAAATTGATCTAGTCAGTTATATAACAAGTTTTGATGACTTTTATGGAAGCAATTTAGAATTTTAACTTTGAAATCATACTGGTTTTCATGATTCACAAGTTCGTTTTCTTTTAATATTTCACTGTTGCTATAAAATACTTACACATTTTATGTAAAATAATACTTTGAACTAACAACTTTAAAGAATCAATCACTGGCATTTTCCTACATTACTTTGAAGATATGAACCAAAAACCTGCAGGGTACACTTCAAAAAGGCAGGCTCCTTTAACTCGCACTTCAGGGTTTTGGTCAATTGAATTGCTTTCACCAAACGAGACCTTTAATCAGACCGATCACGTTGCCTTAAAACTGGAAGCTGGAGCAGTTCTCAAGCTGTAATCCTCTGTAAAGCTTTTGAACAAGATTCCCTCCCCCCTCCCCCCATTGTAAATACAGTTATCTCTTGGGAGTACATCAAATGAGAATGGGGCATGATAAAAGATTAGGGTCTTGTTTTTAGCTGGCGTATTTCATTGCTGCTCTGCTGAAGGTGGTAAATCTTCACAGTTTCTACCTGAGAGTCTGGTGCTTTGGGCTGAAAGATCTCCGACACCTAGTCCTTGTACATGGGGCAAAAGCCTTCCAAGAGAGAGACAGGTGAAATCTTAGCCCCAGCAAAGCTGACAGTAGTTTTGCCACTCATTTCAGTGGTGGCAACCTTTACTCGGGCTTTGGCTCAGTACAGTCGGTTCACATTCATGAAATACAAGGATGCTCGGTATTAGCTACAGCGGACGATTATACAGTTTGCTGCTCAAGAATTAACAGCAAGCAGGCACATGACTGTTCACTGAGCTAGCAAGGGATTTATGCTCTTCTATTTGCAGGAAGATGAAATCATGCCTGTGAGATTTGACGAAAACTCCCTTATCTGGGTGGCTGCAGACGAGCCTATCAAGCATAACAGTTTCCTAAGCCCCAAAATTTTAGAGCTTTGCGGGGATCTTCCGATTTTCTGGCTGCGACCAACATATCCCAAAGGTAACACTTCTTTTATTTGAAAAGTATGTTATCCCTCCCTTCATCTAAACACCTTCCCCAAATCAGGTTTGCCACCAAGACTTGCACATCTGGGAAACCAGGATCCTTTCCTCCCTTGCCCAGCCTGTCTTCCCAAGCCCTTGTGGGTTGGTGCCAAGATTGCAGGTTTGGAGTTTATTCACATTTACTAGACATTTCCCATATTTGTATTTCCTGAGACAATTTATACAGCTCATGTGGGTGAATTCCTATGAGATGAAATATTCCCAGAGAGGGCAGCCTCCTTCTACGGAAGGACAAGACAATGGCTTAAACTGATTTCCAAAATGTTTAGGCAGCTGACACCAGATAGCGGGAACACTATACCTGGCCAAGAGTTGGGGAATATCAAACTCCTGATCTTGGACCATAGCCTGTCCTGTTTCCTACCCCTCTTCTCCAGAGGATTTCAGTGGAATGGAAGGACGAGATGCTTTAGCTAGGCAACTGGCAGATGAAATTTATGAGGTCCTAGGGGTAGGCACAGGACTGAAGCACTCCCATTACCCACAGCCAAGCTTAGCAAAAGGTGTTCAGGAGTCACCAGGGAGACATAACTTCCAAGCCTGGGAGAAGAGGAGAAGGCTTGAAAAGATTTAACTCCGCCTTGGCCCAGTTAATATTGGAACACTCAAACAGGGTCGGAGGCNGGGGGGAGGAGGAAGGCAATCTCACACTCCTTTGGACTGACACTGGCTGCAGATACAACACAGGAAGGCAAGCAGCTCCCATGGGGATGCTCATCAAGTTTGCCACCACACAGTTTTGTCTTTCTCTCTGCCCCCCCTCTCCTTTTTTAAAATATTTAAAGAAATCACTGAAACCTTAGTGTGCGGATAAAGGCAAGGACATGCTGAAGATAAGATTATCCTCCTGTGATTATTTCTTCAGATAACCAAAGGAGAGAAATGAAGAGAAACAAACGCCAATCAGAATCAAACTTTGATACAGAAGATTTGGAAGCTGCTGCTGAAGAAGTAAACACCAGATCGCCCACCACGCAGCTGACTCGAGAGCTTGATCACCAATCTAATGAAACCAGGCCAATGGGACAAGAAACCGATCAAACGCTTAATCCAGATAACCCATATAATGTAAGTATTTGCACTGCAATCTTCTTTCAGAGCCCGAGACTGTTGCGGACAAGTAAATACTGGTGATGTGGGTTTTGTTTGTCTGCCTTTAATCCGCACAGTCTTTGGCTGTTCAGCTTTTCTCTGAAAGTAGAGACTTGTAAAACACCTTCTAAGAAGTTCAAAAAAGTCTTTCCCCAGTCCTCTTCTCTCTCCCTCAATCCAGTTTTCATTAGACTTCTGTCTGAAACAAGCACAAGTGCTTGAGGTGGCAAGATTACGGCAATTCATGCCAACTGGCTTTCCAGGGTTCAGATCTGTACGGAAGCAGCACTAGAGAGATCCAGCAAGGATAGCACCATCCGAAAACAAACCAAAGCTGCTCTTGATCAGACAGCTGATCCCGATCACGTACTGACAATGTAAAGAAAGAGTCCAGTAGCTAGAAACATACTTTGCTCTCAAACAGAAATTAGTACCAGAAGTGACTACTACAGAGGAAAGCAGTAGTAGTGTCTGGTTGCAAAGAGATTAGGGTCAGGCCAAATAAATCTGTTTTCTCAGCCTCTATTCTGTCAGAGTAAATGGCCCCAGCCTAGCAAGCAATTCACAGAAGAGAACCTGTTTAGAGACAGCAACAGTGTGTGGAGGATGAGAATCACGAAATTTGTTCTTGCTCTTCAAGACGATGCAGCCCACAGAAAGAGCACAAGAGCCGCCACACTGAGTCCCAACACCTTTGCCACGCTGCAGGAAAACTGACTGTACAGTAGGCACCTTCCAGTCTACTGCACCAGCGCCAGACAATTTACACCCACCATTTGGTGCAGCAGGAGTAAGTCATTTTAATACAACACTGTCACAAGATAAATGCCTCCTGCTTGGGAAGTAAGTCCCAGCTCTGACTTGACATTTATGCAACAGCAGGAGATCATTATACTGTGACAGCATTCTACCGAGTTGACATCCCTTAATTAAACTTAAATTAATCACTCCAAATAAAGTGGATCTAAATCGACTCTCTCACGAGGTCAGTAAAACAGCAGCGGCACTGGAATGTAACTTCTCCTCACAGCTACTAACGTGCCCATGTCCATGGGGTCCAAGCTGCCCTGTCTCTGGAGGGCAGTGCCAGAACAACTGCTGTGGGTCCTTTCCTCCAGCCAGAGGGACCCTGGGCCAAATGGAGAACGTCTCATCAGATATGGTCACCAGACTTACCTCAGCCTGCAGGGCAGGATTCACCTTGGCTAACAGTTCACTAACAGTTAGTGCATAGTTGCCTATATCCAAACTTTCTTTAGAGGCAGATTTGTTCAATTCAAAAGGACCACTAATTACACCGTAGGTCTTTCCCGTAGGATGAAATTAATCCTCCCTAGAACTATTTCTCTTCACCCACTCTGAGTGGAGTCTGGACGATGACCTCAGGTGTAGAAGGTCACATTGCAGATACCTGAATTCAAGGATGATGAATCCTGCCCAAGGAAACGACACTCTCCCTGCTCTCAGGGCTGGGGCCCCGAATGACACTGAGCTGTCACTAGCGTCCTGTACAAGCCCAGACAAGAGATGGCATCTTTCTGTGCCTCACCTTTTCGGTGCGCTGCTAGTTTTCCGAATGAAAAATGCTCAGGTAAAAAAGCTAAGTGTTACTCCAGCATTTGCTCTTTGCTGTTGCTTTTCTTGAAGTAACACCAATGGGAAAAGAACAAATGAGTTTCAAAAAGCAGAATATCCAGGTTATTTTTTCTCCCAGAAAGGAGGAAAGGAATTTTGAAGGGTGAAGGCAGTAGCAAGAGCCTGCTTTTACATATTTTATGCATGCCTTGCTCCATGTAACTCCTTACTGTCAGATACAGAACAGGTACAATTCTCACTGTCCACAGTGTACCTAAGTGTGGCAGAGGGGAAAAAAAAGGCAGACTGAAAGACAAGGGAGAAATATTCAGAAAACTTCAGGGTAATAGCCTACTGAATAGTTTCCTGGGAATGCTGTAAAAAGCACTAAAATACAAAAATTAAAACAAAACATTAGAAGCACAGCATACACTTCAGACATTGTCGTCTACATAAAAGACCCAGATAATTGCCTTGAAGTCTTTTCCATCCCTAGGATTTAAAACTTGGGAGTTTACTGCTGCTGGATCTTTGGAAGGACTATAGAAGAAAAATAATGAAGTTAGAGCTCCCTGTTGTTTCTTTCCATTTTGCACGGGTGACTGCACCAATTCTACACTTCTACAAAAAAAAAAAAAAAAAA
>VYXH01009676.1:4806-36723 GCA_013397275.1 Burhinus bistriatus | reverse complement strand
TCAGTGAAAAAAAGACGTATCCCTTGTTTAAGGAAGAGAAAAAAAAAAAAAAAAAAAAAGATGTAGAGAAGCATAAAACTACAGTTGGCAAAGAACAGATTGTTGATTGGCACATAGGGGTGGACAGAATGTCTGCTCAGAAAAGGCAAGAGTTAGCCTGAACCTGCAGCACCACCATCTTCTGAGGCTCAACCGATCTTTTACAAACACTGTACATATATCAAAGATGAGAGAGGCAGCCTTAAGCTACAACAGACAAGCATTTCCTATGACCTCCAGAACAGCAGCAGAGAGTAATCCCACCTGTGGTATTAAATGAGAAAGCTACTATTACCTCTTGCTGTCCTGTTCCCGTATTTGCAACAAGACTACTAATCAGAGCACTGAGGTGAAACTGCCTGGGTCTTCTAGACAGTACTATCTACAGATGACCAGGCTTGGAAAGAAAAAAACTTCAAGAGAAGTTTGAACACAATGAAAACATCATCCACTCTGTCCTTGCAGGCAGTTCTCCGCCTCCAGCTGACTCATTGCCAGTGCTGCAACAAACTCCACTCAACCTCTCTAGTCCTGAAGGAAATTCCCTTTGTCACTGGTACCCTTCACAGCCTCTATTCAACCTCCAAGCTCCCCGCTAGCTTTCTCTTGACCTAGGGCTTCTGGAACCATTCTGTGTGTGTGTTTTGCCAAGAACAAAACATATACTGTTCATAAAGGTCACGAAGCACCTTCGCACCAACTTTATAAGGAAATTTTGCCCACAGTTTTAACCCAATCCCCTCCCACCGGAAAAACCCCAACACCGAGCTGCCATTATTGGTTCACCTAAATTCTAAGGTGGAACACATTATCTGTCTGTGCTCCGAAACATGCTGGAATTACATTTAGACCTGCAAACTTGGCTTACAGGATTGAGATGGACAGGGAGGTCTACCGCTTGATTGCTACAAGTTTTAGCCCAAAGCTAAAGCATTATATTTGTATTACATATGCCTCAGGAGTACCTAAGTAGCAATGCATTTTATTTTACTTTTTGCCTTAAGCTAAGTGAATTGAATCCCAAAGCAGTGAAACAGTACTCACTTAATACAAGAATATATTGTGCTTATCTGATGAAATATTCCCATGGTCTTTCTGTAAGTGAAAGTAGACAGAGGAACCCCTACTGTGTTCTCTTCAGTAAGTAAGAACAACTTGATTGGCAGAAAACATCCTCAAATTACTTTTTCATTTCTATTTAAGAGATTTTTATCTAGGCTTTTCCCATAGCAAGTCTTTGCTAAGCACTGTTAAGTGCTCTGAATGACATTTGTAAAGCAAGGCTGGCCAGGAGACAAGAACCCAATTTTGTGACAAAGTGAAGCACTCAGACATTTGTCTTCCTTCTACATTAGAAAGGAAGAAATGCCTTCCATAGCATAAATAAAAAGCAGCAAAGCACTTATCCAGGAGAATCAAGTTCAAGTCCCTGTACCACATCAAGTCAACTTCAATGTTAGCATCCCATATAGATGGCAAATGCCCTAGATACTGAGCAACTAGCTACTCAGAATTCTCTGAAGGGCAAGAAATTCCCCATAGAAACTAACAAATCTTCACTGAAATACACTACAAGTATACCCTTTGAGAAATTCTTCCAAGGAGCAGACATTGCTCAGTAAGAGTCAAGAGGTAAGACACACAAAAAACGTTCTTAAATTCAATCCATCTCCCTTTATCTTATTCAAAGCCCAGGATAACGTTCAGTTCTGAAGGTCATCAAATTCAAGCTTTGGAAAACATGAGTCCATTCTGGAGAAAAAAGGTGATTCAAAAAGAAATCCCTGCTCAGGCTTGAACTATAGGATAATCATGATCTAAGCACCATCAAGAAACTGCAGTTATGTCAAGACTGTAGTCAGTCTACAGCTGCCAAGTACGACATTCTGAAGTTCAGAGCTATGGCATACATCCCAAAACAAGCTCTGTTTTTAAGATTTGTGAGATTTTAAAATCTTGGTATCTATCTACTGCACATGTATAGTAACACTACTAGGAGAAAAAACCACTGCACTTCCCCACCATCACTGCAAAACCTAGATTCCTAGTCCTCAGGAGGAACAGAATACATCCTTTCTTCCTCCTCCTTAGTTTTCAATCACCTTTTACATGTATTTATTACCGTAACAGCTGCAGACTTCACTTGTCCTCTTAAAAAACCTGTTCTAATAGTCTTTGTATTTTACCAAGCTAATCCAATTCTCACTGTAGTAAAATAACAAGTCAAATACAAAGAAAACAGAATAACAAACAATCTGGAAAAGCCTAGGTAGTTAGGAATGCAAGGAAAAGTAGCAAACTTAAAGCAGCATCCAATGGTTAGCAAGGAATGAAGTGGCTTTCAGGGGGCTGCCAATACTTGCAATTCATGGGGTTTTCTAGAATCATAGAATATTCAGGTATCTCTGAATTCCCAAGAGACAGCAGCATATGGACTATGCATGTTTACCACAACTTTGCAGTTCATATTCCCTTCACAGAATCACAGAATGGTTGAGGTTGGAAGGGACCTCTGGAAGTCATCTTGCCCAACCCCCCTGCTCAAGCAGGGCCACCTAGAGCTAGGTGCCCAGGACTGTGTCCGGACAGCTTTTGAGCCTCTATAGGCCCTTGCAGACTTGTATCCAAGCACAGACATTATTTTTTACATTTTTCAGTTCTTTTTCTGTGAATACTGTTATTTAAAATTTGATCGTGATGGTAAAGCTGAACTGATGGAAACAAGGATTCGTGGGCTCTTCCTGAAAATATAAACAGTTTCCTATTCTGAAGTAACAGAAGTTAAAGCAACTGATTGCTATCTTTGATTTCAAGCAATTGCAATAGATCCTTCTTTTTAAATACAGAAGGCACGTAGAGGACCCACTTTTTCTGTAGAAATTTCCAGGCACAACTGACTTTCTCCCTTTCATCACACATGACTATTACCCAGGTGGAAGGACTCCGTAAGTAGAAATTTTGTGTCTGCATCAAGAATAGCAATCTCATCCTCTTCACTGAATGCAAGTTTTGCTCCTACACATGCCAGTTGCTATTTTTTAAAGCAGTGTATTCATGACCTTACCTATATGCTTTAAGTGACTCCCCCATTGAAAAACATAACTAAAAATGAAATGAAGCAGCTTCCATATAGAAAAAGTTATATTTACAGTTTTATTTAGCAGAGTTAAAGAGCAAACAATTTTAACACTGTTCTTGAAAAGTGTTTTGACCCAAAGTTGCCACGATCTAATAAATTATTGAACAGAAATACTGGGCATAAGGCAACAATCCTGACCAGCCCATTAGAGATCACCCCATCCCCAAAGAGCAGAGCTGATAAAGGTGGTAGAAAATTTAGACTGTGATAGACTCAATTTCCAAAAATTAGACAGAGATGATGAAAATAGGGTTCCACTCTTGAGTATATCTTTAACATCTATAGATGAAGGAATTTCTAAAGCACGTAAAATGCAAAGACAATTCCTGCTTCCAAGGGAACATTCAGTGCTTTGAGTCCAAGAATGCTATGTCCATACACAGTGGTCAGTACATGACTATGGCAACACATAGATGGTAAAAGATTAAAAATAGGATTAGAATTTTTTCCACTCCATGTCATCAGGAGGATTTACTTCTACCTTCCTTTTACCAACATCAGACCAGTTGGTGCTCAGAACTGTGCCTCCAGACTCCATCTGCAATACGAGAGAAAGCTTGTTTAGTTTGCTAGAGGAATTCTAGCAACATAAAAGACACATTTCTTACGGCAGATTAACAAATTCTGAAGAAAGGTGAAGAATTTAGCTTCATGTAGAAACAAGTTACACAGAAATTCCGTGTATATATAGAATAAAATGTGACAAAGCCATCATTCAATAATCTTCAACTCAACAATACTTTCCATCGGTACTGGACACAATGAGATGTTACTTCATTAACAAGAAGCTTTTAAAAGGTCAATCAGGCTCTTGCATATGAGGGCTACAAATAAAAGAAACTAGATATAAAAAATTAAAAAGAATTTGATCCTTTCACTCATGGCAACTCTTCAAGCTCTAGATGAGCAAAAAACTGTACTTCCTTTGATAACACTGATTGAAATGAAGAGATCATTGCCAAAGCACAAGCTTCACTGAGGCACAAACTTGCACTTAAAGAGTCACATTCGTTAGTGTACAACATCGTAGCTTTCAGCGAGACTCGTTATACCCGCATCTCTGACAGAATCACTGCCATTCACTATAGGTCCAAGGTTTTGGTAGCTAGAGACTTCCCAGTTCATGCAAAGCTTAGTAAATTGTGTCATCAATTACACATTTCTTCAAGAGAAAAAGAGTGAAGACTTACAAATGATTTGTTCATGGCACGTTTCACTTCATCTGTACCATCTGAATAAATTTGCTGGAAGAGTTTATTTAAAGCAGCATCTCCTTCTAACTTCTCATTCTTCTCCTCTTCTTTGATTTCAACTACCAGTTTGTCCCAGTTCCTCGTATAGTGAGAGGATGATGGATATAAGTGCTGGGTATCTGAAAACAGAAGTGTTAGTTAACTAAGCATTTTCTCACGACGTTTAGAGCGGCAGAAAACACACAGATATTTATGTATCCAATGAATCGGAGACAATAATGGAACATGAATCTGAAAATGCAAATGGATTTTTCCCTACTGATCTAAGCATTGCAGTAACAAAAATAGACAAAACTAAGAAATGTTAGACACTACATTCAGCAGCTGCAAAGTTTGCTTTTAAGGAAACAGTTACATAATTTAGTTATCCAACAAAGTGCTGGATAACAGCAACACAAATAATTAAAGTCAAAATGAGGCAGAAGATATTGGCTGACAGTAAGAAAAAAAAAAAAAAAAGAAGCCAGCAGCCTAGAGCCATAGGAAAATTTGAGCTAAATTTAAAAAAAAATCTGAAATCAATAAACCAGGAAATCCAAATTTTCTCAACGATAGACTGTTAATCTGTCTTGAAAGACTGCAAAAGTATTCCTTTTCAAGAGAGACGGAATACTGGAGTGAAAAATAGTTATTTAAGCAACAATAGAGGCGTAACAATGCATAGAACTGCAAAACAGTGACCAAAACAGAGAGCTAAACAGATAAGCCCAGATGAATTAATGACAATCATATACCCTTAACAATCCATCAGATTAATGGAAGTTATGACTAAATTTAATACTTAAATTTCAGTAATGCCCTGCAGACAACTTCTGTCAATTCTTGGCAGTAAAAACAAGACTATTAAGCTTTTCATTGTAAATATGAAGCTGTGATTTTATTAATAATATTTAACAGAAATTATTATTAATAACTGCAAGTAACTTAATACAAATAAACCATTTAATACTTAATAGTTCAGAGAACAAACCTGGTGTAAATTGTTTTAACTTCGGAGAATCTCCCTGCCCCTCCAGCTTCTCCCATCTTACAGCCTCTGGCTTCTTCATTTTTATCTCAACCTACAAAACACAAGACAAAGAACAAATTAATCCAGATGGCAAGGAGTTCTGCCACATAGGTTTGAATTAGTTGGATCCTGTAGCAGTAAGAAAATAAATTTGCTTTTAGAAACACAGTCTCTAATATGAAGCCTGTATTTTAACAAAATTTACCTACCTTACAAGATGAAGTTACATGACTTCAAGTCACGGGTCAACTAAGCTCTTATGTGGCTGCATAGCTCTTGTATCCGACTTTTACCCTTTTGTTTAGTACCATTTACTTTCTTTTGCTTACTATTCACTTGATACTTTTTGTAAATGATGGTATCCCAAAAGTAATGATCAGTCCCAATGTCTCTATACTGCCAGGCACCAAGGTATTATCTTTCAAGCATCCCTTTCTTGCCCGTCAGGTCTAATAACTAAATAGTACTTCTGAAGGAATGCAAAATCCAACTTTATCTAGGTTTACATTTCATCTACCAAAAAATTTCAGATTTGATGCGTAGTACATAAACCAGAGAAACCCCGGGACTATGCAGATCTTCCCACTGGAGAAATTCAGAAGCTGTATTCATTTGGTTCAATGAACACACTGCTATGGAGAAAACTGTCTAGTATTCACATTGACAAATCCAGCAATTAAAAATGGATATGGTTGCAATTATCACAGGAGAAACAAAATTAAGTGAAGTATGTCATGCCCTATTCACAACTATACATAATCCTGTTTAGACAACCATATTGAAATGTTTTTTTCATAATTAACCTTATCCTTTGGTTGAAGGGTTACAAAGTTGCAAAACAGTATCTGCAAAACAAGGACTGTCTAATACCACTCCAAACAACAAATTCACTTAAGAAAATGTCACAAAGTTTGTATGATGCTATTAATTAAATGAAATCAGTGCTTGCTAAACTTCAGCAGTTCCTTATTTGCAAACAGCTCAGCAGAAGCGAGTTCTTAGTTCTACCTAAAGCCACTACAACCTGGGGATCCCTGCAGACCCAAGAACAAAGGCACCACTGTAACAGCTAACCCTAGAGATCCTAACAGCAAGCTCCTTGCACAGCATCATGTTGATCTGAAATTCAAACTTTATTTAATCCATTCTTCAAATCAGTCACTGGTAAGCAACAGACTGAGCTACCTTATAAAAATAAAGAAATGAGCTCATTTAAGTTTCAAAGCTTTCGTGTTTGCAATCATGCTGCATTTTAAGGATCAGAATATTCAGTTACGATTGCTTCTTTTTATATTTTTTTCCCCTGGGGAAGCTACCATTTCCCTACAGTTTAAATACTTACTTTCCACCATGAACTTGTACTAACTGAGAACAACAAGAAGTTTAAGAAATGAGGTGTGGAATGCCCTTCAAAGCAGGGGAGAGTGTCAGTAAGTTTCTAAGTCCAACACCCACACGCATTTGACTTCCCACTCCCTGTGTCTGTTGTATTTCCAATGGTTTCAGCAACTTTACAAGATGCAAATTAAGCATCAGGGTATCAGTTTTTAAAATAGTGGAAGTCACAGAACCAAAATAATCAAGTAAGAATAAAATACTGTCTTACTCTAGTTGCTCAACCTAGGGTCCCTAAATAAGGCCTGTATCCCACAGCTTAATACTGCAATCTGTAAGGATGCAGAGATTTCTCTTGAAACTATGCAGAAGTAGCATTCAATCTGTGCCAATGATTAGTCTTCAGCAGAACTAAAGAAGTCAGCAAAGGTTCCTTCACTGGACTCTTCTAAGAATACTTTGGAAATTAACACCTTAAAGTTCATTTTTTAACACCTACGCTCATAAATCTAATGCTCTGCAATTAGCTTAAGGAAGCTAAAGTATTTGTATATCTATGTATAAGACAAACACATAGTTCCACGAGTGCCAGAACTAGCAGGGTTGGGTTTTTTTTTTCCAATGGATTTAGATCTCATTAGTCAAACATGTAAGTTAATTAGCCACTTACAAAGGCACTAATTAGTTACAAGTGAAACTGAGTATTAATTTAAAACAACTTGTCTCTCCTCTGCTTCCTATATAACTCTTCGCAACCTGAGGAAACTGTACTAGCAATTCAGTTGCACATTTAAGTTGAGGAGGCCTTAATTTTAAGATTTTATACTCTGCTTATTAGTGCATTCCTCTGTATGATCTACTTTAAAAAAAAAAGAAGAGAGAGTAAATGCTTGATACTGAGACTGCTCAATCCTATACCTCTTCAATTTTTCTTCTGCTTGTTTCTTCCTTGGCTATCTCCTCTTACCCTTACACTTCAGGCTTTCCACCAATATCTTTCAGTATCTCAAATACAGACTATTTCATCCACACCAAGAATTACCTCTAATGCAATATAATGCTTGATGTGAGCTACTAAACATGGACTTTTTTCTTTTCAGAATACAACCCTCCTCAAAGAAATCTCATTAAGACCTTTGGCTATTCATCAGAGTACTCTGTCCACACATAAAACAAGAAAAAAATGAAGACCTTTACTTTTGCTGCTCCAGTAATCCCCCTCTCCTTTTTTTAATCTGCTAGTTCTTACATTTTCCTCTCTGAAACTGTCCCTAAGATGGTACTACATAACAAACATCCCTAAGGAAAAGGAAATGCTACAAACTAATTCCCAGCATAAGATGCAGATTTCTTAAATCTAAACCATTTCAATCCTGCCAAGCCAGCAGTATAGACAGCTGAAGAACTGAGACAGAATGTATTTATGACATGATTAAACCTCTACCCCGTCTACTCCATCCACTTCAATTGAAGACACTCATTAGGCAAAGCGGCAGGCAGGAGCAAAGCTAGGGAAATCATTAGCTGTATACCATTATACAACCACATTTTCAAAAAATACAAAGCTATAAAATTTTGCTTGTGAAGGCGCTATTTCTTCAACTTGAGAGCTTTATTTGATCTAAAGAGAGACAACTTTGCGAGTCCCAGTTATGTGCACAAATGGCAATAAATGCATTTTAATGAACGTTTTAAAGCAGATACTGATAGCTATCACACAGACAAGTAACATATCAGTATGGACATTTGTGTCATATCTAACACATAAGTACTCTTAGCTTTTTCCTCTGCTTTGAAAAAAATTCAGTACTCAGGCAAGAGAAATACATCAACACTTTGCCAACTACTTTAACATTTATATTTCATAAAACGTATGCCTGTGTGCCTCACACCAACTTTAGAATAAAAGACAGGAAAATTTCATTGCAAATTAAACGCCACTTAAGGACAAGCCTAATTCCTCAGCCTCTCCTTGTAGCTTATGCCGTGCAGCCATCTGACCATCTCAGTGGCCCTCCACTAGGACTTGCTCCACCTTAGTGCCTTTCTTGCATTGGGAAACCCCAAACTGGACACAGCACTCCAGATGTATAAAATGTTCCAACGCAAAAATAATCCACTTTCTGTTGTAATTTAAGTCCCTGGTATTTTGGGCTCAAAGTGAGCAAAGCAAAAAGGAAAAGAAACATGGGATTTCAACAGATTAATTCATGCACTACTTGTCTGAAATACTGTCTCGAGAGAAACCTACCCCTCTGAGAAGAGGGTCGAATTGGGGATTCATCATCTAGAAACCCTGTCTGCAGTGAAAGGATACAGCGAAGTTTCTACTCGCGGAATTTTCTAGTCATAAAAGCAATCAATTTTTTAAAACCTATCAGAGATTTAGAAAAGTTTGTTTGCGGCTTAATCCAAGCGCTAGCTATCAGAAAAGATGCCACAGAGTTATGCTCAGAAGCTATTGTAAACTATTTTGTTGGTACTATAAGAACACAAAAACCCTGTACTTTAAGATGACTGGCATAAAAGAGCATTTAATCTAGTTTTAAAAAATAATTTCTCCCCTTAGCTACAGATAAACACAACACTAGTTAGCCAACACTAATTTTCTAGGTAGAAGCTTACTGTTAAAAAGTCTAAACCTTTGATGAACTAGATTTCATTTGAACTTACATTGTGGGACAGACATTGCCAGTTTAACTGAGAAACACTAAAAAGGGAAAGAATTTTTATCTTCCTCCCTAAAAGAAGATTCTGGTATACGCTGACAAGTTACAAAATTTTTTTTTCTAATTTCTACAGTGTTTTATATTTTACAGTCCATTCTAAGGGAAAGTTCAGTTACCACTGGAAAATTTGTGTCAAGCTCTGATCAGATGGATGAAGGAAATCAGAACTGGGAAAGCTTAAGCAGTAGTTCAGCCATTAATTTTAAGATGCACCAAAAAATACCCTTTAAAATTGTTATGTTTTGCTATATCAAAGACATGAAAATGAGAATTCAGGGTTTCCAGTCAACTACTTGGTTATTTACTGAACTACTGACTGCCTTGTCCGAGTTGTAAATCTTAAGTGTTTAGAGTTGTAATTCTACAATCATCTCATGTATTTTGTAATCTAAACTTAAGAGTAGGACAAAATAGCACTATCTTCTAAAAATGCATGACCTATTCAAACTTACCTCTAAGATCATATGCACATACAGTTTTGGTATCCTAGTTATTTCAAAGACTTTTTATATATCGCTTATATTCTGAAATCTAAGGCCTTTGGGCCATAATTTTAAACAAAATATACAGAGATGAAAAGAACTCTACAGTGCTATCACAAATAAATGAACATTAAGAAATTTATTCTGTAGCAAATAGATTGCAACAGAAGGGATTTAGCGTACAACTTTCAGTTTCTTTGCCAGCTATGTACTATGGAGAACTGAGTGCAAAAAGGTCAAAGTTTCCATCTCACTGATATTACATAGCAACCACTTGTTAAAATTTTGAATTTCAGAGAGTCAGCTAGCAATACAGATCATTTGGGTATCTTAATGCTCTTTCTCACCACATCCTCAATGTAAACCATTGCTATTCCAATAGTTCTTAAATCCATCTTCTCTTAAGATAGAGAAAAACCCTTATGCATACTGTTCCTTTATGTATTTACAAAATGCATGGGTACAGGCTTTTATGCTTGTTTAAAATATAGTTCTCAGAGTATTTATAAGTTTAAATCTGCCCCACATCCATCTGCATTCATAAAGAATAAAATAAAAAACCCCAAACTTATTTTGAGCCAAGTAAATATCATGCCAATCACTGGGAAGGTTTCTTTATGCTCTAGCCAGGAAATTGCTCCAACTAGCCCTGCCTAAGACATGCAAGAAATTTCAGAAGAGTATCCAACTCATATCTTAAATATCAGTTTATAATTTACAGAAAACACTGAAGAATATACACAGGAGATATGAATCCGCATGAAAGTCTCACAGAGAAAACAAGTACATGAGAGCAGAGAAGTCTGCATTCAAGTGTCTGCAAGCAATTTAATGAAAATATCCAAAACAAGAAAGTATCTTTCAAGGATCGGACTGCAACGGTAAGAACCAACTGCAGTTAAAATAAATCTGTTCCTCTGTTTATCTATTTGTGTACATTTAACTCTGAATAGAGACTCTGATGACAGTCCAAGAGTGTGTGAAACAGTTTCACTCTTTGCCTCTTTACAGAGTTTGCAAGGCAAAATGTTGGTCTGCGGAAAAGAAACATTCCACTGATGCACACCACCATATTCTTGGCATGAAGCTGCCGAGAGTGTGCTTCCACCTCAGACATCTCT
This sequence comes from Burhinus bistriatus, assembly GCA_013397275.1. NCBI lineage: Eukaryota > Metazoa > Chordata > Aves > Charadriiformes > Burhinidae > Burhinus > Burhinus bistriatus. Next base: position 25,616 of record VYXH01009676.1, on the reverse strand, counting down.
ATTAAGTAAAAAAATGTCAACTGTAGAAGAGGCTCAGGATCTCTAACACCTCCCCTGTTTGCAGCACAACTCTAACCCAGAACTGTCCTTGAATTAGAGATCAAAGAAACCACTTTTTACCACTTTTTCAAATGGCTCTAAATTGCTGCAAGTCATTGCTTGCAAAAAGCCCAAACCGCGGAAAACTGAAAACTCACAGTAATTGTCCCCAGACTATTTGTAGACGCAAGAACAGAGGGGAAGAAAAAGAGAAAGCACATACTCATCCTCATGCTCCTCTTTCAGGTCTAAGAACAAAACCCTGAGCATCACCTAGAACACAAAATAAGAGCTAGAGAAACTGCTCATGTTACACAAGTTTCCAACAGAACATGGCAGAATATTCACCTGGAATCCCAAATACACTGATTGACAGACTGAACAGAAGAGGGAAAAGAAAGTGAGGCTGATTGTGCACAAAGAACTGTTTCAGAACATTAGAAATCCTTACACTATTTGTGCATTTCTACTTTCCTGCCATCTTTTCTGGACAGAGACAAATCAGATAGTTTTTTCTTAAACATATTTAGTCATTCATTTTCAGTTTTTATGCCTTTTTCCTTTTGTGAAGGGAACACGATGATATTATGCACCCTGAGCTACAGGATAACTGCTCACAGGCAACTTCCAAAGAGCAAACTTGCTCCAGCCTTTACATTTTGGCTCCCTCTTCTGGAAAGAAGTAAAAAAACCAAGTAGCACCACTAAAGTGTACCTTCCTCCTGTTAAACGGTTTTCAATGTGGCACAGTTTCTCCCCCACTTCACCTGACACCTGAACACAATTGGGTATGACCACCAAAATACACAAAAACCTACCGATTGTGTACAAAGTCAAGCTACAGACAAAGACCAGATCAGCTTCCATTTGTAAGACACAAATCTCAAATTTATAGGGTGCTTTTTGGAGCTGCTGTTACTTTTTGCTTGATCAGATTACTACACTCCTTTTGACAGATGAGGAGTATAACCAATAACGTCAATTGATCTACTTATGCTAGTTATGATCTATCAACTATGCTGTTCACGTACAAGAAAAAAAGTGCTATGCATACAGAGCAACTCCCCCAAGAGAAGGACTCAATACAGTTGTACTCAGCATTTTCTCACATGAACATGAAGTTGAGGCCTCAGATCATCAAAATTATATCCTGAACAACATGAGGTAATTCTAAGTAACTCGTGACTAAATGTGAACAGCAACCATAATCAACTCAAAGCCAAACTTGCAAGTAGTGTTATCTATTAAATAGTAAACTTTGAATTACGTAAAAATTCTGAATTAGGTAAAAAAATGGTTCCAAGCATGGCAGTAATAAATACAGCCACTATTAAAGGCAGTCTGTGTCATCTGTAAAACTGTGGACAATTAGAGAATATACAACATCAGAATACATCAAGAAAGAGATGAAGACTATCTCACAACTGGACTTCACCCACACATTATGGTGTTCTTGAGTTGGACTCAAGTGTTCTAGCTCTCCTAGCTCACAGCTTGAAGTCAAAAGTCTGCAGATTATGAACGTTAATTTACTTCTGCTCATACAGAAACCATTCAAACATCTATCTATGTTACCTCTATACCATTTGCTGTTACCTCTATACCATTTGCTAGTTTTGTTCTTTTCCAAACAGAGACTTTGGATCTCAGAGCTAGAAACAGCATAGATTTATTGAAAGGTATAATTTCTATTTCATTGCTAGGAAAGAAACAATTCTTAAGGTATCAATTGCATGTTTCACTACTGTTAACATTCCCTGAAAGAACCAACCCCAGAGTCTGCAAGTTCTGTCTGCCCTTTGCAGTTACTTTAGAATTTGTAATTCTGCAAATACAATTAAGGCTATTTTCTCCTCCTGAATTTGCATCTTTACCTTTATTCTTTTTCATTTGCGATGCTGAACTTCAAGCAGTATTGAGAAATCCCTCTCCAGCTTCTCTTACTTACTAAAGCACAGAGGATTGTTCTATCTGCCAGTTCTGTTGTTTCATCCTCTATCTATTAGTTTTACGAAGTTCATGGGAAACTCGAACTATCCACCACATAACTTGCCCATACATTCCACTCTGTTTCTCCATATATTTCCTCATATAATTGGAAAAGAAAGACCAGACTCTTCCTTGCCCAGTAAAGACTAGACGATGCTAACGGCAATGTGGCTCACATATTCAAAGGAGCAACACAAAATAAAGCAGCATGAACACGTGCAGTTATTCTTACCTGAAATTATTAAACCACAGGAACAGATCTGTTCCAATCCCATGAAAACACAATTCTTTAGGAGTATGTAGTAAAAAATTCATATAATGGGGAAGATAATGAGATTATGTCTTTCTTTCCAAGTCCTTACAAAAGGACTTCATGTAAATGGTACAAAATAATTTGTAAAGGGTTTGAGAAGTTCTAAGTAATAAGATAGTCTACCCAAAGTAATAACTGTGTATTTTCCACACCGCTTATAAGAACAAAGTACATACACAAAACTGTTGAAAAGAAATCTGAATTTCTAGTATTCAAACACTAAGGCCACACTATTCCCTTAAAGTGCTTAATGTTTTCAAAGTAAAATATTCTAAACCTTTAAAGAAGACTTTGCATGCTTAACATAGACCTGCTTTTAAATGTTTTTCTTCAGCCAGACTCCATCTGCTGGTCAGAACCAGAATGAGCTGGGGCATCATTTACATCGTATTCCTTCACTATGATTTCACAGATGTCCTTACACTGTTCTTTTCTGCAAGAGGAAGAACATGTTGAAGCACCAACTTCTGCTGTTAGAACACCTCATGTGTTCTCTCTTATCCCGTTTTGTCTCAAAAATATTCTTTCACAATTACATAGGAACAGCAACATTCAGAAACAAATGCAAAATATTTACAATTCAGACACTGCCTGAACATAACGAAAGCTTTCACACCACTTTAGAAACCTCAATCTAAACCAGGCTCCAGACGACTAGAGATTATTCCAGAGATTAACCCAGGCTACAGATGGCAGCATAGAAAGACAAAGTCAAGTTCATTTCAATAGTGCTCAGTAGCATGCAGATGCTTCGTAAAACAGTAAACTTCAAGACAAATGAAAAGTATAACATAAGCTAGATAGGAACATAAAGCAAACAGGACCTCACAGTTACTCCTCTTGACAAGGTCCATGCCCACTCCACTCAAATTTATATAAATACTAATGGACTAGCAGATTTTCTAAATACTTGGAGCACTCTGCTTACGTCCCACCATGTAAGAGCTCACATGACTCAACCACATAACCTGCCCAGCTGCCTTAGTGTGAGGAGTGGAAAAATGAGACCAACTTTCTATGGCAATCCTCTCCTGTCTTTTTTAAGTCCCTCTTCCCTCAAATGATGCAAGAACTATTATAGGTACCTTTCTGAGAAGGGAACAGGTAAAATGGAACATGAAAACACAAAGGAATTTCCAAAACCTCTGCAGAGCCACTGCTGAAATACAAGGAAAGAATCAACAATACATTCCTGCTCCAGAGATACAGGCTTGGCTCTATGGACAAAGCATGTATCTGTCTATGCCTTACACCAACGATACACGCTGTGCCAGACCACAGTCAGTTTCTTATTTTTCTATACCTGTAATGTAGAAGAAACAAAACACCAAGACAAAAGCATTCTCTCTCATGCCATGTGATTTTCAAGTGTCTCCAAGCAAGTACTATTTCCAGGAACAGCATGGAATACACGCTCTTGAAAAGTCAAGAACAGTTAACCGTGTGGCTAACCTTTACCAGTAAGTAAAGGTCATGAAAGGGTAAAGAACTATTTCAACACTGAAATCCTGAAAGTCTGACTTTTACTTCTTGGGCACACAAAGATAACAATGCTTCAAAAAGCAATATCAGCTCCTAAAAGTTTAGTAAAAAGGTGTTCATAATTTCCCAATACCTGAATTGTAAGAGTGAAGACGACACTCTTCTTTCTACAGCAACAAGTAAAAGCATCCTCAATGTAACTGTCGTTGGCACTTCAGTAAGCACCATTATATTACTATTTCTGATATTTGCACAAGTTTAGAAAGCCTCTCACTGGCTGAAAGGCACCTTGAAGAAAGAAAAAGCCATTCTGTATAAAAAGCAAGATATTATGACTGTTGCAGAGAGACAAGACAACAGAGCAGAAGCATTTTCAACATCAGGAACAGCCAAAGAAATAATTTACACTTTAAGAAGCTTACCTTTGTTGAAAGCACTTTAAATGTACTTTGCTCTGGCAGTATAGAATGAAGAAGAACAAGCTTTAAGTTGTAGTCTTCACCTGATGGAAGTCTCACTGATGCATTCATCTGTTAACAGTTGAAAATACGTCTCTGGTCATCTTTGAGAGCAGTTTTCCATTTCCAAGTAAAGGATTGTCATTTGGCACCAAGATTAAGTGATTAAATTAATGACCCTTCACTAGGGAACTTAGAGCAACAGGTGTCAGAATTTTAGATGACGCCATTACATTACTGCATTATTGAATAAGGTGTTTCTAAAGTACACTAGAAAATGAACAGGAGATTTCAATTCTTAGCCAGCAAGCACTCAAAAAGCCTATTATCTTGTCAGCTTGATCTGCATTCTTTGGGGAAAGAATTATATGGTAAATGAAGTCTCAACACATTAATAACTGAACATGAAAACAATTCACAACTTCCCTTCTAACACAGGCAAACCACGTGGCAAGTCCTCACGCAGTTTTAACAATCTAAAGCAGATAGTAACAACCAAGTATTTCTGGTAGTCCGCGAAGTAGCAACTTAGTTGGGAATAAGAACTTAACTCTTCAATATTCTCAGCTAAATTAAACACGACCATCATCAGTACCACATATGGTATTACAATAAAAAGATTACTGCACTTCCTTCAAATATATATTTTGCTGCCATTGACAATTTTAGTAATGCCAAAACCAAGAAAAACCTACCCACCAACATTCATTCTCTTTCTACAATTGTCCTAAAGCAAGATACTACTCATTCACACCTATATTTAGAATACCTTGCTTCTGTCCATTCCTACTCTAGATGCATGCATACTCAAACATTTGAAGTCCAGATCACTTCCTCCCCCACACCTACAAACACACAGGCAGCCAAAAAACACGTTCCCTTTGCAGCATGCACACCACACTACTGCTTTTGTATAAATCCTATGAACGCTGCTGTGACAATAGATCCCAGTTCACTTGACGGGGCATACACACATCAACAACATAACTGTACATAAAAAAAGCTCAGACAGAAGGCCTCTTGTACCTTTTTTTTTTTCATGCTATTGCAGCAGATAATGTTCATTGGTTTAATTATTACATCTTAGGGAATCTAGGGCCATGTGTCAATAACACAACTCACCTCTTTCTCTGAGAACTGCACACTGACATCATCCTTATGTGCATTCTTGATCATTATGGTCACAATTACTTGAGATTCTGTTTGGTACCAGTCATATCTTAAAGGAAAAAAAAAAAAAAAAGAGAGGAAAAACTGACTGCAAAGAGATGTACAGAAGAATACCAAAAGCTGGAAAAGTACATTGTGTAGTTTAATGGGGGAGAGAAGACATAAAAAATTTGATTTCTTCCCCTTCTTCTAACAGAGCAGCTGCAGAATTGGCAAGATAAGTAGTTCAAGAATAAAGAATCATTTCTAATCAAGAAGCATATCAAAACTAGGTCACTTTCTTAACCAATGCATAATATTGTTTACCTTTTATAAATTAAGTGGCACTTTTTAGTTCAGGATCTTAAAAGCATCTCAAAAACATTACCTATACTAGACACAATGGGTCAACCTTTGAATTAAGCTCAGCATGAGAATTAGAAACAGAAGCCAGAATGCTTACTCCATTCCCCACTCTCCTAGTGAGGCATAATCTCCTGAAAGTACAATTCAGTCTGAACAGAAGCGATGACACCATTTGAGAAACATTTCACTGAGATTGCCATATTCTAAACTTACAGAAAAAGATTTATCTTGCTTCTCCAATCCCCAAGTCAAAGGACAGTTATACATCAATTATTTTAATTCTCACAGTAAAGCTAAAGTCAACTTACTTGATCTTGGGTGGCAGAGGTTGCTGCTGTGTATTCTAGTCGAAGCATATTCCATTGGGAAGAAAATGATATCAGTATAAGTGAAAGTATACCATGAAGTACTTTCCAAAGACAAATCATTTTCATACTCATAGCTCCCCTTTTCTTGATTTATGTATAAGCATTAACTTACAGGTAAAGCTCTTCACTATTCTTCTAGCCATTTATGCCAGATTAAGAATTAAAAAGTTTCAATTTACATTAAATATGTCAGTCTATAACTCAGAATATACAGGTTAGACATTTTATAAATAGCAGTGTGTTCAGCTTTAACTCATTTTCTTCCTGGATAAGAAATATACTTGGAAGACACACAGTGGCTATGTTGCTAATCTGAAAGTCATGAAGGAAACCTGAAATACATCTGAGAATTTAGGGTATAACTTTAAAATATAAACACCTTTTAACTGTAGGATTTGTCCTTACATACACCCACCATGTTTTCTGTACACTTTCCTCCTCTATCCAATTCTTAAAATGTAAAAAACCAAAGTAACTATGAAAGAGGGAGAACATCCAATGCAAATTCGCATTTTTGTCTCAAAAAAAAGGAGGGGGTCAATTTCAACATTTCTTCTGAAGATTTCCAATAAAAAAGGAAACTGAAAGCTGAACAAGTTACAGCAGAAAAAATTCCGCACAAACCACTTGCAAGTTACTGGGAAACAAAGTTACTTTCTAGCAGTCACAAACAAGTTAGTATTGACTAGATGAGCCGGTTAATTTGTACAATTAGGCCACAGACTGCAAGCAAGAAAGTTAAAATTTACTTTAATGAGTGCACAGTAATTGCCAGATTTATATGACATGCCTAAGAGCTTTCAGGACTCAAATTTTGGAACCTTGGTCTCAAATAAAAAAACATGTTTACAAGAAAAGTTAAATACTTCGGAATTGCATGCAATAGAAAAGATGAATTTTAAAGCCTGAAAGTAGTAAGAAGCCACTGAAGTCTAAAAGTACACTCTAGCTTAACAAAGAAATCAAAACTGTAAACATATTCAGGAAAACATCTTACCACTTCTGTCTGTGATGCTGTAGAAAGAAAGAAAAGTTGCACTTTCAGAAAAAGACATATTGAACTTACATAGCATATACTTATTCTAGCTTTCATCAGTTACTCCAGACATTCTGCATTTATTCCAGTCTCAACAGTAGAAGAGTTAAAAACATGTCAGTTCTACCTCTAGTATTTTGCTTTTATGACAATCTACTTTTTAATCGGACTTCAATCAGCAACTTGTGCAAAGAAACAACTATAACCTGTTCTGATTAACAGAAGGAACAAACTTTCCACTACTTTCCCTTGCTTATCAGAAACCTACACAGACGTTTTTTAATGAAAGCAACATTACAGCAAACGAAAGTTTTAAAAATCCCTTCCCGCAAGTCTGTACTAGGTTTATCATCCATCCATAGGAATAGCACAAAGCTCTCATCAAATCTGTATGTCATGCTCTGCCAACACAGTTGGGGAATGAGATGGAAATCTGGCACAGAAATTCACTTATATGGCCTTAATAATACTGTAATATTTGGATCTAAACTATAGCTCAGTATTTCATCTTCTAAATATTTCATATTAAATACGTTTGAAAAGAAACAAACTTGCCCTTTGCTTCTTTATAATGTGTACTGCTAAAAAGACAAAGATTAATAAAAAAATACTATCAAGTTGTAGTTAAGAAATCTGAGGTTTCGGGGTTGGGTTTTTTTAGTTTCTTAATTTTCTTTTTACCCTCTTTTTACGTGGAGTCATATGGAAAAGACGAGGGTAATGGGTGCAAGTTATTCCTGGGGAAATTCTGATCGGACACAAGAGGAACATTTTTCATAATAAGAACAATCAGCCATTGGAATAACCTCCCCAGGGAAGTGGTGGATTCCCCAACATTGGGCACTTCTAAGAATCAGCTGGAAAGGGTGGTGGTCCATCTTGTCTAGACTGTGCTTTTGCCAAGAAAGGTTGGACGAGACGATCCTTGAGGTCCCTTCCAACCTGGTATTCTATGATTCTATGATTTTATTCTTTTTTCTGGAGTATCAGGGAATTAAGGTAATGGCTCAAAAAAGAAAAGACAGGGATTAATATTCAAGATGAAACAGGACAACTGAGTTGAACCAGACAAAACACTGCAAAAAGTAATTATGACATTAGAGAAAAATGCCTATTATAACCTCTTTCCTTACGAGGGCAAAGAAAGCTAACTCTTTGCAAATAAGACCGCGAATGCCAATCACTTATCTAATTTCTCCAAATAAAAATAAACCGGGCAAAAATGTATCACGAAGCACAAATTTGTTCATTCCTATACAACACAGAACGGTTCTCCTCTGTTTGGTTTTTAGTCAACAGGCTGACATGGACTTGTATTATTTCTACTGCCCCTTTCTCCAGTGTGCAGCACAAAGAGGGGGGAAATCTGAACAGGTGAAAGAAAAAACTAAATCAGTTACTGAGTTGTACCTCATTAAAAACCACAGGCAGTTTAAGTACAGTGGATGAGTTCATTGCTGGGGGTGTCAGTTTGTAGGAAGGTATGAAAGGAAATCATACTCACACGCACTGACTACCACGGATAAAACACCAGAGCAGCAATTAGCACCCGACTAAGGCACTCTCTGCATGGAATCAGAGTAAAATCCCCAGACTTCCACCTCTCTTTCCAACTTTATATTCTGCAAGACTTAAAAACTGATTTTGATGCTGGTTTTAGAGAGGAAGTTGATACATGCTTCCACAGTTAAAATTAGCTAGCAGTTGTACATGAAAGCAAGTTAAAATTAATTATAATTGTCTGAAGTTTAAATTGGTACTCCTCTGTAACAGCTAATTATTACATTAAAAACCCAGTATTTGTGTTCCTCTAAATCTGAGGTATAGAAGTGTTCAGAATGTACACTGAGAGAAACAAAAGGTAGGAAAAAGTGACTTTTTTTTTAAAAAAAAACAAAAATTTATTTTGTTCTAAGTAAGAGATAAGCTGTAAATCTTTGAAAAACGCGACACCACTTCAAAGCACAGGGCATATCAAATCTCTTATCAAGTAAATGTCTTTTTTCTTACCGTTTAGTGTTTCTTCACATCTTTTAATCCAAATAGTAAAGGTATCATCTACGTCTAGAAAAGATCAAACACAGTAACATTAAAACTCTTCAAGCACTACATGTATTGCATAACGAACAATTCCTCACAACTGCCAGTTAGAACAAATTCATCCCAAACTCTCATCAATTTACCACAAAATAGTATTATTTCCTAGTATCTTCTTGTAACTTCTGTCATTCCAGTTAAGCTTTAAGTATTTTTATACAACTCTACTATTTAACTGTTACGTTTAATTAACTTCAAATTAATTTGTAGGATGCTAGATTTTGTTTGAACCCAAATACACTATTGCTTTCCAGTCTGCTCAACCTCTATATACCTGTTTGGAAAGCAGGAAGTACAGTTTTACACATTTTCCCATTATTCTTAAAATCTTTTTTTTTCAAACAGTCACATGCTTCCTCTCTAGAGAAATATCAGAGGAGACAGTCTGTTCTTAGGACAAAGTTGCACAAGTTTTCATGAACACCAAGTATTTTCTCCTGATGGTTTTACAGAAACTTGACAAACACACCCGAAGTTTCAGGGATGTTAGGAATACGTAGGTGCCAATTCAACTCTATGAATCAAATTCACAGAAAAGTTTAGCAAGACCTTGATATTCTAGGAAGCAAGCTCCCCGGATAGAAGTGAATTCACTGGAAAATAGCTCAACAGGCAGTGGTGTAAAGACCGTTAATAATTTTATTTCAACAAAATTCCCAGAAAAAAATCTTTCACAGTCAGAAAAATTACAAAGTGGCACTGTTACTGACCAACTGCTAGGAATAGCTAAACTTTTTATCTTTTTACAGTAGAAAGAACTCACACTGAGGGAGTTCATGCAGTCAACTATCCAGCAGAGGGCTTGAAGAGGCTCGAAAGGAGAGTTCCCTGCTGACATGCATATAACACCAAGTGTGACTCCACTGCAGTTATGCAAAGTATTCACCCCAACCCCTTCAAATATAAAACGTACATCAATTTTAAGGTGTGCCTTAGGTCTTAAAATTGCTACTCCACTCCTCAAGCCACTTCCTCTTCCCTTTTCTTCTGCGATCCCCACCGGTAATGTTAAAAGTTATCTACATTTTAAGCTACATAACATTTATGTAACCTCTCAGTTGCTGTCAGGAAAAGGCAAAAATTCAAAATAATATGGCTGTCTTGACATTACAATACAATCAGTCACTGACTGCAGTCTTTTCTATAATCCTAGCAAATCCTGGAAAGCAGATTCCTATTTTCAGATGGAGTTAACCAAAGCTAACTGTCAAAGGGTTCTGTTGAGGTATCCAGGGCTGCCTTCAGTTACCTAATGTACACTTAAGGCATCCAAGATGACTCGACAGCAGACTGTCCTCAGAAGTACACAGGGAAAGGAAGTGAGGCAAAGGACCTAAGATGCTGCAAAGAAAGTTCTTATTAGATAAGGAAAATTCTTTACTAAAAGAGTGGCCAAACACTGGAGCAGGTTGCCCAAAGAGGCTGTAGACTCTTCAGCCTTGGAGATACTGGGAAATCAACAGTACAATGACCTGAGCAAACACACGCAAGTTCAAAGTTAATACTGTCTTTGGCAGCCAGGGCATGAAATTAGATGAGCTCCAGAGCTTCCCTGCAACCTAAATTAATCTATAATTTTAAAACTTAACATCCATACCCTAAAAAGACTTCCAGGTTTTGCAGCTGGGAACAAAGTTTATTAATCAAAAGGGAAATTAAATGAAATAGGTTCAGGAGTCTAAGCAAAGAGAAACTGTTCGGAAAATCTAACTGGGTGTTCACTTACTGATCATCTACTAACTCTTAGAATACAAGAAAAGCACCTACTAAGATGTTTCTTTAAGAAGTTGATGCGTTCCACCTTTACTAAATTCATTAGGTAGTCACAGCAAAAAAAAAAAAAAAAAGAAAATTTGAGTATAATTGTCCTAAATCCACATAACATACTGAAGAGTAACAGATCACACTGCTTTTTCAATCTAAGGCAAATTAATGAACTTAAAAATTCCACATGCATCTAGTCTCATGGTTGAGCGAAAGAAATCTTGCTTCCTAATGTTATTTTATAAAATAAAGAAACATTGCACATTCAACAATTCATCAAATCAAGCCCTATTTAGATATCACTGTAGGTGGGTAATGGGAAGCTTGCTGTAGTACCCTAGGCCTGTCAGTCCTACCAGTAATGAGCACAAGTAGGAGGTTCATAGTCGTTAGCATTCCAGATTAAGATTTAAAACAGACCTTAAATCAGCAAGGAGTAGAAACACGTACTGGTGTACTTCTGTCCCCTTGCGTGGCAAAGAAACCAGTACTGGCAGCAAAGAATTCCCCACCACAGCAATTCTCTCTGAGGCAGGAACAGCTGAAGTCTTCTGTCTTCATCACCTGCTTAGCCATACGTGGCAAATTTTCCCCGTGCGCTTTGTTCATTTTGCACTAGCTGCGTTTAACTGGAAGTTAATTGTTCTGCCAAAATGCTTATGCTCACAACTGTTTTCACTTGGGATCCATCAAACGTTGAACAGAAATTCAAAGGCAAATTCTGTTACTGACATAAACTTGCCAACAGATTAGGTAATATATGGAAGAGAATCTGTATTTTAAAAAAGGCCTTCAGGAGACTCCTCAGCTCACAGCAGGTCACAGAATTTTGTAATGAGATATGGGAAGCACAGCGGAAGCTATCTTCAGATGAGAGTAATCAGGGAAGACTGGGAAGCTTCAGAACCACTTCAACTGGGTAAGCAGTAAAACAATGGCAAATTAAAATCAAACAGGTAGAAGTCAAGCAATTCAACACAGGAAAAGGTTGTGCTGTATTTCAGGGATTCTGAATTAGCTAAGAGGGTCCTGGTATTCACTCTCTTATCTAAAAAGATAGCTGCAGCTCTGTGTGCTGTTACACCCTACAATGTAAGTAGGGTGTAACAGAGACATAAGAGGTTAAACAGAATGAAAAAAAGCGATGCTCTGGCCTGCGGACATTTGTTGTACAATCTGTATTTTGAACAACTCCAACTGACAAGCTAGAAAGGTGACACAATCCATACACATGAAAAGCCTCAAACTCATAGTGGTTGCTTGGGGTGGCGCAAGAATATATATAAAAAAAAAAAAGATTAATCATTAAATTCAGGAGTGATGAGTTTGGAGATGTATGAAAAGTTACCTATCAAGTAAGGAAAGCTACAGAAGTCACTGGAAGGAATCACTTCCTTTCACGGGAAGATACTGAAGAGAGAACTTGGCTACACTGCAAAGATGCATTTGTCTTTCTAGTGTACGAACTAGTGGAGATTACCTAGTTATCCAAACTACCAAAACTGAAAGAACTTTAGGAAATTTCTTATGTATTATCTCCTATTCCAGAGCAGCCTAAGCTGACAGCTAACAGTTGCTGCAATTCCACCACATCCCCCTTCCACCACCATCACCCCAACACTGTTCTGCCCCTTCACTTCTGCTGGCTTCAGCAGTCAGACCTTTCATTGCTCTGTTTCAACATATTAACCCAGTGGGAAAATTACTTTAAAAATAGTAGTTTTCTGCAGACTTAATGCATTGAAAGAAGAGGATAAACAAGCACAAGAGTGGGAGGGAGCACAATCACTTGGCAGCAAGCACATAAATTAGCTTACACGCCTATGAAACTCCAGTTTTAGATCAGAGGAGTAGAACACTTATTTGGGGAAGGCAAAGGAACTACATTTTTGCTAAATCTTCAGGTTCCACCCACTGTTACAGGTAGAACAGCATACTAGAAAGATCCGAGACCATGAAAACACTTATCAGATTAGGGCACTTTTCTCTGTGTAACCTTTCAAGGTGCTTTTCTTACCATGTTCTTCTGCTGTTGGGAAGGGATGGGATGGAATGGAACGGGACAAGAGATTTAAATGCGGGACAGCAGGTAAGAGAAAGAAATCACAACTATCTTTAGGGCAGCGAGGAGGGCGCACAGTAAGCTTGCTACCCTGGACTTCAGGAGAGCAGCCTTTGGACTCTTTGGGGATCTGCTTGGTAGAGTACCATGGGATAAAGCCCTGGAGGGAAGATGGGCCCAAGAAAGTTGGTTAATATTCAAGGATTACCTCCTCCCAAGATCAGGAGCGATGAATCCCAACAGAGGAAGTCAGGCAAAAATGCCAGGAGGCCTATGTGGATGAACAAGGAGCTCTTGAACAAACTCAAACAGAAAAAGGAATCCTACGGTGGGCGGAAACAAGGATGGGTAGCCTGGGAGGAATACAGAGAAATTGTCCAAGCAGCCACAGATCAGGTTAGGAAAGCTAGAGCCCGGATAGAATTAAATCTGGCCAGGGATGTCAAGGACAAGAAAAGCTTCTACAGGTACAACAGTGATAAAAGACTAGGAAAAATGTGGGCCCTCTCTGGAAGGAAACGGGAGACCCGGTTATGCGGGATATAGAGAAGGCTGAGGTACCCAGTGACTTTTTTTGCCTCAGTCTTCACCAGCAAGTGCTCCAGTCACACTGCTCAAGTTGCAGAGGGCAAAGGCAAGGTCAGGGAGAATGAGGTACCACCCCCTGTAGGAGAAGACCAGGTTTGAGACCATCTGAGGAATATGAAGGTGCACAAATCCCTCTGACCTGACGAGATACATTCCCAGCTCCTGAGGGAACTGGTGGATGAAGTTACTAAGCCATCCATCATATTTGAGAAGGCACGGCTGTCCAGTGAAGTTCCTACTGACTGGAAAAGGGGAAACACGGCCCTCATTTTTAAAAAGGTAAAAAAAGGAAGACCCGGGGAACTACAGGCCAGTCAGTCTCACCTCTGTGCCCAGCAAGATCACGGAGCAGATCCTCCCAGAAACTATGCTAAGGCACCTGGAAAATAAGGACGGGACCAGTGACAGCCAACATGGCTCCACTAAAGGCAAATCATGTCTGACAAATTTGGTGGCCTTCTACAATGGCGTTACAGCATTGGTGCATAAGGGAAGCGTAACCAACATAATCTACTGGGGCTCATGCAAAGCATTTGACACCGTCCTGCATTACATCCTTGTCTCTAAATTGGAGAGACATGGATTTGATGGATGGACCACTCAGTGGATAAGGAACTGGCTGGATGGCTGCATTCAAAGAGTTGCAGTCAAGGGCTCGACGTTCAACTGGAAACCAGTGAAAAGTGGCATTCCTCAGCAGTCAGTATTGGGACCAATGCTGTTTAACATCTTTGTTGGTGACACGGACAGTGGGACTGAGCGCACCCTCAGCAAGTTTGCTGATGACACCAAGCTGTGTAGAGTGGTCAACATGCTGGAGGGAAGGGATGCCATCCAGAGGGACCTGGACTGGCTTGAGAGGTGGGCTTGTGGAAACTTCATGAAGTTCAACAAGGCCAAGTGCAAGGTCCTGCACCTGGGTCAGGGCAATCCAAAGCACAAATGTAGGCTGGGCGGAGAATGGATTGACAGCAGCCCTGAGAAGGACTTGGGGCTGTTGGTTGATGGTAAGCTCAACATGAGCTGGCAAAGTGCATTTGCAACCCAGCTTGCCCAGCCAACCGTATCCTGGGCTGCATCAAAAGAAGCGTGGCCAGCAGGTCCAGGGAGGTGATTCTGCCCCTCTACTCCGCTCTTGTGAGACCCCACCTGGACTACGGCGTCCAGCTCTGGGGCCCCCAACGTAAGGACATGGACCTGTTGGAGCAAGTCCAGAGGAGGGCCATGAAGATGATTAGAGGACTGGAGCACCTCTCCTATGAGGACAGGTTGAGAGAATTGGGTTTGTTCAGCCTGGAGGAGAGAAGGCTCTGGGGGGACCTTCCAGTACTTAAACGGGGCCTACAGGAAAGACAGGGAGGGACTCTTTGGAGTGTAGTGCTAGGACGAGGGTTAATGGCTTTAAACTGAAAGAGGGTAGATTTAGATTGGGTATTAGGAAGAAATTCTGTTCTGTGAGGGTGTTGAGACACTGGAACAGGTTGCCCACAGAAGTTGTGCATGCCCCACCCCTGGAAGTGTTCAAGGCCAGGCTGCACAGGGCTTTGAGTAACCTGGGCTAGTGGAAGGTGTCCCTGCTCATAGCAGGGAGGTTGGAATCTTTAGGGTCCCTCCCAACCCAAACTATTCCATGATTCTATGATCTTGCAACTGCTTTATTGTATGCTTCCCCGTGTCTTCTACCAAAGCTTTCTGTATTGACCTACTTCTTTCCTGCTTTCAGAAGAAAGTCAGATTTTTAAAAACATCTCTAATTCTCCACAAACTAAAACATGCACGAGTCCAGCTGGCAGGCTGGCAGTTTAAGCATAGAGAGAGATAATAACTATGCTTCTGTAATTAAGTGATACCAAATGCGAGGTAAAAATCCATTTTGTCAGTTTGAACACCCATCAAGGTGCATGTTCTTTCTGAAGACCAGTCTATCAAATATTTTAACAACTAAGAAATTCCAGCTACATGTAAGGAGGCTCTTCTGTTCAGAACTTTTCAACTTGACATTGCCATCATTTATTTGTGACCTGCAGGAAGCAGGGAAACACCCCCATTTTATAAAGAAAAAAATAAATTAATATACCACTTGCTAATAATTTTTATACACATTTTGAAGCCGTTTTACTCTTTAATGCAGTGACTAAAAAAACCTTCCCAAAAGCCATACATCTTAAATCAGGCACCTAATTCATTAGCCTTCTAAAGAAAATAAAGCCTTGATCTTCATTTTCAGCTAACACATTAGAAAAAGGTTTTTTCTCATTAGCAATGGAGTACTGTGCACATAAGAAATTTTAATACTTACTGTCCAACCTCTGTCCCTCTCTGAAAGACTCTAAAGCAGATGCATATTTTTTGATATGATATTCACCTAACCTGACATGAATAAAGGAAAAGACAAGGAAACAGTAATTACTTTTCAATCTAATTGACATTCTGAAGATCACAACATCCTTAGTTTACATACCATATTGGATAAAATTACACATGTAAGAATTTAAATCGCCAAAGAGGTGTGTTTTCGAAAAGGCCAGGATGTGAAACTAATCACCCCAAACTGAATCGCTTCTTACAACTGCAGCTTTATTATGAGTGGGTTACAAGCAGTATAGCATTAAATTATTCATTCGTGGTGTTGTAAAAAGCTTGTATAGAGCCATAATCCAAATACTAGTATTGCACTACAGATTATCACAGTATTTCCAAAGCACAATATATGATACATACCCTTTTCTAAGGAGCGCTACAGCATTACTGGGGTTGAGTTCTAGGGACTTCTTTGCATCTGCAACTGCATCTGTTGGAAGTCAGTTTAAAGGTGAGGAACATAATAATATCTTATAAAAAGCAGTGAACTGTGAGTCTTTTAGTATTGAGAATTTTGTAAGGTGCAGTATGTTAGCTTTCTTGGGCTGCACACAAATCACACTGTTTGAATCATATCTAGCCATAACTGCTACGGATGAACCGTTCATTCAGCTACAGAGTTCCACATAAGATGAAGCATGACTTAGTCAAAGCCTCTACTTGGATCTGAAGCATGAACCTGCTTGTTTGGTTCTTACTGGAAGGAAAAAACAGATCAAATCTTAAATTACTCAGCTAATCTTTTTCCCAGGCATTATTCAGTTATCACATTCCTACCATGACAGGGTTCAGTCTCTACCAAAACATAAGGATGGAAGATGCTTACAACACAAAGCTTAAAATCTCCCTAAGAAGTCTACTTCAAAAAAAGCTGCCAAGATAATACTAGGCTAAAATCAAATGGAAACCTGGGACTGCAGAGTACCCAATTCATTGCAAGTTTTGCAGAAACAAAACAGTCAAAGAAAACTGTAAAATTATGCCCTAATTTTAGAATCAGCATATTAAGTTACAGATAACACTTTCTGTTATTACTCTATCTGACTGCAGATTGAAGACTTCTGTAAAGAACATGTCCTAATATATTTGTAAGAGGATTCTCAGTGTTGTCTGAAGATGTTACCAGCATATTTCTGTAGAAGAATATGAGCATAAGCTCGTTGACAATAATATTCGGCATCATCTGGATTCTTCTCCAAAGCTGTTGTCAGTTCCTGTAAAGACACATAGAAAAACATGAAATGGTACCTCGGAAGTCCCCATAAAAATACAGTATCAAACTGCCAATAATGAGACATTTCAGAAGAAACTATCCTAACTGGCATGACTGTTTACCCATTGCTCAGTTCTCATCCACAAAGCTTAAACATCAGATCTTGAAGTACAAGGAACCTGCCAATTATATCAAATTCAAGGATCCTGTTTCTTACTGAGAAGGAAACAGGACTTTCAAATGCCTTAAATGTGAAGTCTAACGTGCAGGTGATCCTCCATATTCCAAAGGCCTTCCTACAATTCTCAGCATTTTCGTACAGACGTCTGAGGGATTTGAGGAAGTGCTGCAGGATCAGAAATTTGGAAATCAACATGCAGTCTGTCAAAACACTTGTGTGGGGATAACATGCTCAAAGCATTGTAACACATGACGAAATACCCCATTACACGGTATTATTGAGCATAGGAAATTGTTCCAATTTACGCTGAGCGGAAAAGCAGGAGAATAAAAGACTTATACAGCACAGCGCTCACAGGAAATATTGTTGCACAATGGAAATAAGCATAAAGTAGTCTCTTGCTAGGGGAATCACTGGGTATACAGATTGAAATAATACTATTATGCTCGCTATGAGAGAATTTGATGACTTTTGCACAACAGAATAAAATCACAATGACTCGATGCACACACCTGGAAAGAGCATCTGCAATTCTCCCCTTATTAGTGAGATAACTTCTTCTCTTTGCTAGAAGACAGTAGGTCTTCCAAAGCCACTACAGTACATCGCTAAATACAGTAACTCTGTTTGCTAAGTGGACTGGACTCCTACTCAGAATCTAGCAAGCATGAGGGTGTCTAAGATACAGGCTTCAAACCTGCATGAATATTAGTACAGTACAGCTGCCAGAACACTGTCCCACCAAGCCAGAAAAAAAGAGCAGAAGGACCTGCCTTAGTTTTCAGATCTGTACCTTGTTCTGTTTCACAGCTGTCACTTAAAACACTTACACCAACTAGGAGTTAAGTGGCCACAACAGCTTCCTTTAGCAGTAGCATGAGTTCTTATCAGCATAAGATACAAATAGGCACAGCATCAATTTCTAAAACCTTTGCGGTCTCTAAATAAAGTGGCAGGTAGTAGGCAGTTGTAACAAGCAACCCTTGATCAAATTATACAGATGCCCTCTTAAGATTTAAAGCCACATAAAAGCAGTCATTCCAGAAATATTCATGGCTATCGGTATTCCACATGGAATGGACATGAGGTAATATATATATTAAAATAGGTGCATATTATGCCAAGAGGTGAAGTGCAGCTTTTGAGCCTCAAAACCAAGCACGGTCTGACTCTGACACTGAATATTACAGGCACTCCACAAGCAGAGTCACTTCTGTGACAGGTCACCTCTCAATCCAGACATTATTTCCTGTGATTTACGCTGACGACAGAAGCACCAATTAGAACCAGTCCACCTCTTTTTGTCAGTAACTTGTCACATCGCATTCAGACACACACAAAAAGAAGTTACTCCTATAACACAGCTATTTGAGAAGACAGCCAAGTAATACTCAAGTAGCAGCAGGAACTCCAGATTACGGACATAAGCAACAGTTGCTTAGAACAAGCTTAGACATAGTCCTCACAGACACTCAAGTATGTGCTTTCTACGTATTTTCACTCTAAAGGCCCTTACCATGCAACCAAGTTGCAAATCTATTTCTAAATACATTGGGACCTTCCATGTCCCCTCATGCTCATGGTAAGAGTTTGTATGAATTAAAGGTGCTTTCAGTCTCTTGAATCACTCATGCCTGAATTCAAGAGGGTCACCACCCTTGTTTCTCATTTGGCAAAATGCCTCACCAAAACAAAGTCAATGAATGTTTAACATACAGTTCTGATTCTCTCCTAAATCATCACCGCTCACATTGCAGGGCATTTTATAAATGAAATGCAAATAGGAAACATCCTTATTCCACACAATAAACTATTTTTTCAACTTAAAATGACAAAAAAGTCATGGAAGAGTTCACAGCTTTATCATTCAGACAGTATTTAAAGACAGACAATGACCTTTCAGTTGTATTAGACCCAGATGCAGAAAGCTGAAGCGCGCTCTCCGGGAGTTAAAGGACTCAAAAGTCCTGATGACACAGTGCAGAAACACCATGCCATGCTTCAGGTGTGGTGGCATTACACAGCACCATTTATAGGCTATCATGTCCCAGACTAGAAATACTAAGTACATGAACTAAAAGACTACACCTAAGGTCCTGCAAACATGGTGCACTACCTGTAGATCCAAGCTTCTAAGTCAGCAAAATGCTACATTGCACTATGGGACTTTGCAACCAAGATTATCAAGCACAACGTGCCTACTCAATTCAGTACTTTTAAAAAAGGCTACACAAGTGACACCAGTATTACTGTATCAGATATTAAATAATGCCTACAGAACGTGTTACATATGTTTTGAAGCACTGAATGTACAAAGAACTAAAATATAAACTAGAAAAGCAGAGCAACTGTGTTCATACAGAAAAAAAACTAAATGCACATTCTGATAGTACTCTTTAATACTTCCAAAGACCTTCCCCCCCCCAGCCCCCTGCGATGGGAAACTTACTTTTTTTTAGATCTTAAATTACTTTTACTATGCCAAATACATCTGGTTATTCCAAACTGCTTTTTAGATGTCATTTATCTTCTGAAAAACCTTTACAAGCTACATCCTAAACCCCAAAGAACTGTAAGATTCAGCTTCACCATTTTCTTTATGGAAAGATAATTCAGTATCATCTTATGCTTCTGCCACCTACTCTATTCAAGCAGAACTAACCATTTTACATCCTCTCCCCTTCCAAGTATGTCAAATAGAAATACTTATCCACCCTCCAGTTCTGTCTTCTCATTACCCATCCCCCGTTTTAAGTAAAAATAACTTTTGAAGGCACATTAATACATGTTAACAGATAAAATAATAGATTCACAGGACAGGCCAGGTTGGAAGGGATCTCAAAAGACCATCTTGTCCAACCTTTCATGGGAAAGGCCCAGATGAGGTTATCTAGCTCCCTGTCCAGTTGTGTCCTGAAAACCTCCAGTGATGGGGACTCTACCATGTCCTCGGGTAGGCTATTCCAGTGAATGATTGTTCTTACTGTAAAAAAATTATTTCTTACGTTTAGATAAAATGAAAATCAGTTCTGGGCCCCACAAAATAAAGAAAGAGGAAAAAAACCAGACCAGGGCAGAATGAAAACTAATAGAGATTGAATACATTTCTCCAATAAATATGGGGGGTTTTTCTAACTGCAAACCGCAATTGCTTTAGTTACTTGAACTACCATCTACCTACGCTGAAGAGAAAGTTTTTTTGGTTGGCTTCCCCCCCTCCCCTTCTTTGCAACACAGGTAGCACAAGTGTTTTGACAAAACTGCGCCGAACTCCTCCACAGCCACACCTCACACCAGAGAGATTTCCAGGGGAAAGAAACTCTACCAGCCGTCCCTCCCCCGGC
>VYXH01009674.1:227407-241935 GCA_013397275.1 Burhinus bistriatus | reverse complement strand
GACCGGGGCTACCATGGGTCCCAAAAAAGGGGTCACCCCTTGCATGGCCAGCGCGGCACCCCAGTGTCACCCCAAAGCAGCAAGAGTGGCTCCCATCCCTCCTGCCACCCCCGAGCCCGCACCAGCTCCTTAGCCTCGTTAGCGCATAACGAGGGCCAGGTCCCCAAGGGTGTCCTTTAAGCCTAGGTGAGATGATGCCCACAACAGGGTGCTGCCAAGGGGTGCGGACAGAGGGGACCCTGGTGCTGAGCCCCAGCTTGGGGGTACGCCTTCACCGAGCACCGCAGCATCCCGCTCCCGTGTCCCGTCCTCTCCCTCCCCGTACCCAGCCTGTGGGAAATAAATATGGGAAATAATAAAGATGGGAAATAAATGTGGGTGCCTTCACGCACCCCGGTGGGGCGGTGCCAGCCCAGCACTGAGCATCTCCTGCACCCATCCTGCCTCGCGCCACGTCCCGGTCACCGCCCCAGGCTGCACCCTCGCAGCCTCCCCGCAGCCATCCACGTGCCCCGTGCGCCCTGTCCCTGTCCCCCGTGATTCACCCGGGACCGGGTGCCATTCCCTCCGAGAGGGCACGTCCTCGTCCAAATTACCACATTCCCCAAATTCCTCTCCCCTGACACCACCACGTGAACCAGTTGGACGGGCTGGGTTAAAAATAACCCGGCGGGTAGAGAGCGAGAACAGGGGCCAGCCAGCATGCCCATCCCGGCCCCGCTCCCCGGCTCCCACCTGCTTTGCCGCCTCTGCGCCGCTGGCATCAGTGGGGCACGGGCTGGCGTGGCCACGGGCATCCCGTGGGACCCCCCCAAAAAAGTGGGGTGGTGGTGGACAGCAGCGGCGCTGGCACACCTTTATGTCAGATGCCGGCATCGCCTGTGCCGCTGGTGGCTCTGGGGGTCCCGGAAAGCTCAGCACCGCTGGCAGGAGGTCCTGGGGGTCCCCATGGGGAGGTGCTGGGGAGGGTGGGGGGAGATGAAAGGCAGGCGGCGGGGGCTGCTGCCTCTTTAAGCAGCTGCCAGATGTCTCCGAAAGGCTGGAAAAACCGGTCGGGGCTCAGCGTGCTGAGCAGGGCCAGGCTCCCGGCGGCACTTCAACTATTCCGGGAGAAATCCAAAAAATGCACCCGCTTGGGAAGCCCTGCGCTCCCCCCACCCCACGGCTGCCAGCCCCGATGCCCCGGGTTGGGGGCCTCGGCAAGCAGGGTGGCACAGGGAGCCAGCGTGGGGACAGGGACGGTGGCGTGGCGCTTGCTGCAAAAGCCTCAGCGCCTTTGCCCCTCTCTGCCGGTGGCGGGTGAGCCATCGCCAGTGACGACAGCATCCCAGGCGGGTGTATTTTGGAGGCTGCGGATGGAGGCACCGGCCTTGGTCCCTTCGTCGCAGTGGGGTGACGGTAACGTGGCAACCTATCCCCAGCTCTGAGGTCACCAGCCCTGGGGGTGACATCATGGGAGGCGGAGGGGAGGAGGGACCAGCCCCTACCCCCGTAGGGATGGGGACACCATGGCATCTTCCACCACTCTTTGGTGGCATCTTATGTCCTGCACCACCATCACCCCCTGCCTGCAACATCCATCCTCATCCTCTTCCTCCCCGTTGCAGAGAGCCACCAAGACAGAGGTGTTTCAGGAGACACCAGGAACTAGGCTGAGACCGCCCCCAAAGTCACTGCACCAGTGGGGCCAACCAGCCCTGCTGCTACCGACAAAGTCACCAAAATCCAAGCCAGGTGCTGGTGGCTCGGGGTGGGCAGGTGGCCCTCACCACTGGGTGCTCCCCACCGCCGGGTCCAGTTGGGGAAGTTTTGGGGAGTGATGCGGAGGCGCGAGGCAGCGGGAGGGCTGGCGCTGGCCCCGTGCTCCCGCACCCGCTCCCTGCCCGCACCCGCTCCCTGCCCAACGGCTTCACCAAACCAGTCGGTCCGGCAGAGCCGAGACAGGGAGGGAGCGGGAAGGAGAGCCAGCACAGAGGGAGGGGACGTGGGTCACTGCCACCTCCCTGGTCCGGCTCTGGGATGCACCCAGGGAAGCTGCTCTCGGGGTTGGGGGGTGCTCAAGGGTGATGCCCTGGTGTGGGTTTGGGGCAGGAGGTTTTGCTTCACCCCCGGCCATCCCGTCCTGGCTGGCAGCGTGGTGTCCTGCCCGCCACCTCTGTCCTTGCCCCCATCACTCACCATACATCTTGCCCTCATCCGAGAGGATGATTTTCCGCCGGCCGCAGGGAGGGTAGATCGCCAGCGCCTCCTGGAAGCTCTGCTCAATGTCCGGACTCCACACGCCCTCGGCATCATTGTCCAGACTCTTGTCCATGCTGTCCTGGCCATCTTCCCGCCCCTCCCCGGGGCTGCCGCTGGCGTTCCAGCTGTTGGACGCTATGGTGCTGGCTGCTCTGGGCTCCGACCCCGAGCCCCCACGGACACGCGACAACCTGCTGGGACACAGGGGACACCCGTTAGACCCGGAGACCCTTGCTGGGGGTACGTGGGGCTGCAGTGACAGCACGGCCCCAGGT
Organism: Burhinus bistriatus; assembly: GCA_013397275.1. Classification (NCBI taxonomy): domain Eukaryota; kingdom Metazoa; phylum Chordata; class Aves; order Charadriiformes; family Burhinidae; genus Burhinus; species Burhinus bistriatus. The sequence goes on along the minus strand of VYXH01009674.1, from coordinate 239,419 downwards.
CTGTCACCAGTGTTGGCCCTGTCCCTACTCGCACCCGGGGCTGGGAGCAGCACCCCGGTGTGGGGCATCAGAGACACAAACAGGCTTTCCTTGGGGGCAGAGCCATGATTCCCATGAGTACCCCCAAATCCAAGCCACAGGTGACCACCCAGGGGCCACTCAAGTAAAATTTGGGAAGGAAGCAGCCCAGATGCTGCGTTATCTGTACGAGGAGCTCGTGTGCCCACAGGTGACACCTCGGGACAGGGTGGTGGCAGCAGCCCCCCGCAGCCTGGGAGCCCCGACCCCACACCAGTACCCTCTGCTGCCCGGCTGCCTCCTTGGGCAAACCGGCCCCGAAATCCACCCCCCGCCCCAGCCCTAAAAATCCCCACTCCACCACGGCTGGCAAAGGCAGAGCCAGGATTCGAAGGGAGACTCCGGGCGGCTCCAAGCCAGACCCCGCTAATGGGAACCAGGTGGCCGGAGCCCTCCGGCAGCCCTACCCCTGGCACCAGGAGAGGACCCCCGCCCTGAGGATGCTCGGCCTGGGCCCTGGGTGCTCCCCGGCCGGTGGGTGATGCCGAGGAGCCTNTGTGGCCAAATAAGGAGAACTGGATTGTAGGATCGAGCCAGCCGGCCAAGGGAGGGATGGCGGCAGTGGTGCCGGACGGGCCCGCGGCACCCCGAGTCCTGTGGCACCCCACGTCCCACGTCCGNTCCCACGGCATCCCAAGTCCCGTGGAACCCTGAGTCCCATGTCCCCCCAAGTCCCATGTCCCCAGGAGTCCCACGGCATCCCAAGTCCCATGGAACCCTGAGTCCCATGTCCCCCCAAGTCCCATGTCCCCAGGAGTCCCACGGCATCCCAAGTCCCGTGGAACCCTGAGTCCCATGTCCCCCCAAGTCCCATGTCCCCAGGAGTCCCACGGCATCCCAAGTCCCATGGAACCCTGAGTCCCATGTCCCCCCAAGTCCCATGTCCCCAGGAGTCCCACGGCATCCCAAGTCCCGTGGAACCCTGAGTCCCATGTCCCCCCAAGTCCCATGTCCCCAGGAGTCCCACGGCATCCCAAGTCCCATGGAACCCTGAGTCCCATGTCCCCCCAAGTCCCATGTCCCCAGGAGTCCCACGGCATCCCAAGTCCCATGGACCCCTGAGTCCCATGACCCCCCAAGTCCCATGTCCCCAGGAGTCCCACGGCATCCCAAGTCCCGCGGAACCCTGAGTCCCATGTCCCCCCAAGTCCCGTGGCACCCCAAGTCCCGCATCCCTGGGAGTCCTGTGGCATCCCAAGTTCCGTGGCACCCTGGGTCCCGCCTCCTCCCGAGTCCCATGGCACCCTGAGTCCTGTAGCACCCCATGTCCCATGTCCCCAAGAGTCCTGTGGCATCCCGAGTTCCATGTCCCCCCGAGTCCCACAGCATCCCGGTTTGTGCCTGCTGCCGGGGTGCTCTGTGGGGCAGCCCCCGAGAGGGACGCATTGTCCAAACCAAGCGGGGTGTTGGGGATGGGAGGGCAGAGAGACACCGGGATGAGGCACAGGGCAGGGACAGCAAGGGTGGCCCATGGGATGGCCCCAGTGGGACCCCCCCACTACCTCCCCTGCAGCCCAGGGAGTGCAGCAGGGCTCCATCCCAGTGTGGCACCTGCAATGGGGTGTGCGGCTGCCTTGGCTGGGTGCTAAGCCCCCGCTGCACCATGGCAGCTCAAGACCCCCGGACACGGAGGAACCAGAGACCCTCCAGCTGCACCACAGCAGCCCAAGACCCCGCAGCCCCCAGAGCTCCCAGTCCTGCAGTGACCCCAGAGCCCACAGTTGCCTGGGACCCCCATGGCAGCCCAAGAGACCCCAGCTGCACCGTGGCAGCTCAGGAACCCCCAGCCTCAAGATGCCACAGTGGCCTGGGACCCCACAGCCCTGCTCCAGCCTGGGACCCCACGGCACCACGAGGCCACCATCAGCTCACCCCAAGAGGGGAAAGCCCCAAAAGCTGGTGCTGGGTGGTGGCTTTGCAGTGACCCACCAGACCCCCTGCCCTCCCCAACTGATGGGTGCTTTTGGGGCCAAGGGCAAAGCTACAGGACCAAAGACAACGCGACAGGGCCAAGGACGAAGCTATAGGGCTGAGAGCAAATCTATAGGGCTGAGAGCAAATCTATAGGGCTGAGAGCAAATCTATAGGGCTGGCTACCCTGCAAGATCCTGGAAGAAGCAGCGTGACCAGTGCCTGCACACCCTGCCTGCGGCACACGTGTCCCCCTCCCCAGGAGCTCTCCAACCCCCCGTAACACACCCAGCCCCCTCCCACCCCGCTGCGTCCCCAGCCGGGAAACCCCAGCCCAGCTTTCTCGGGAAAACCGGGAGAGGAGGGACGGTGATGCTGGGGCCCCAGTCAAGGTGCGAGGAAGCAGCTCCTCCTCCTCCTCCTCCACCGAACCTGCTTTTGGCCAGGCTGAGACATTGGATTTCCTGGAGGGAGGGTGCAAGGCACCGCGCTGACGCAAGGCACGGCCGAGCGCCGCGCTCCACCCAGCCCTTACACCCAACCCTTACAAAACACCAACAACACGAGCAATTAGGAAACCGGCATGGCGGGATGGCCTGCGGAGGGACCGCCGGCCAGACCTGCTCCGGGCAGGGAGGGGACTGGACCTGCCGGAAAACACGTCACCACCTCCTGCCTCCCGGTTGCCCCCCCGGGTGACCAGGGCGAGAAGCCCCCTCCCACAGCACAGGCATCTCTGCGGGGCTTGGGGACCCCAGGACCACTGACCCCCGGTGGGGATGCTCACCCCCCCGTGGGGAGGGATGCTCGTTGGCACCCATGCCAGGAGGGAGCCCCCACACCCAGCTCACTTGCCCCTCTGCACCCTGCTTTTGTGGGGTGCCGCGCTCCAGCCCAAGGGGGCTGGAGGGGGGCTGCACCCTTGCGAGGTCACCCAGCGGGTGCAGGATGGGTGCCCGCAGCAGGCAGGGGAGGATGCCGCCGGGGCAGCCTTTATCTTCCCACGAGGCCAAGGCTGTGCCAGGGGACGGACACAGCATTCCCACGGGTAACAGAGCTCAGTCCCAGCACCGTGCACGGGGGGGACACGAGGGAGACCCGGGGCAAGCCTGGAAAAACTGGGAGAAGCCTCTTTAAACCCTGCAAAAGCAAAGTGGAGGGTTGCAAAGAGGGAGGGGTGCTCGGGAGATGGGTGTTTTCCGCTGGGTAGGGGGGGAGGAAATATTTTGGAGGCAGCGGCTGTGGTTGAAGTGGTGTGGTGGGCACCCTGCTGGGGCCGGGCACGGGTGCGGAGGTCAGGAGCAGGGTGCTGCCGGGACCAGCACAACCAGCCATGATAGGGATCGGGTTGGGGGTGCGTGGGGCGGCGCGGGGGCGAGCACCCATGGCTGGGAGCACTGGGACATCACTATGGGGGGCTGCAATGTGGGCAGAGGTGCCCGTCACCCCTGCAAAGCCCCCGGGCGTGGGGCAGCACCCTGTCCCCATCCCTGTCCCATGCCGCCGAGCTGGGGGGAACGGTGTGTTCCTCTTCCCCAGCGTGCTCAGCCCCAGGAGTGTTGCCCCATCTCATGCACCACAAGGCACGGCCCCAGCAGCCACCGCACCGCCCCAAAGCCCTGTGTCCCGGCTGCACTGGGACGCACAGCAAAGAACTGGGGTCTGCCCAAAGCAGCAGGGTGATGCCCCACTGCCCGCCCAGCCGCGCACCCCGCCTTGTCACCCAGCCCTGCCTTGGCCAGTGTCACAGCACAGGGACCGATGTGTCTCGACATGCTCCTTGCTGGCCCTGGCCACCCTGCCCTCCCAGCTGGTCCCACGGCCAGCAGCAGTGTCACCCCTCCCTGGGAGCAGACCCCAGGCTGCTGCTCTCTCGCCCGTTGCAAACTTGGGGGGCAGCTATTGCCACAGCATCCCCCCAAACCGCTGGAATCCAGGGCAGGGCCACCAGCATCCGCCACAGGAGGGGACCTGCGGCACCGCGTGTCCCCAGCTGACACCATCTGGGGGACAAGGTGTGGGGCAGAGCAGCCACAAGGTCCCCTCCTTACCTGGCGCTCCCCTGACCCACGGCGGGGCAGCGCCAGGACCCCATGGGACAATCCCCCACAGTGCTGGGGACAATCCTCCACGGTGCTGGGGACACCAGAGGGGCCAGCAGACCCTGCAAAGGTTGGGGGGGTGGGGGAGGCAGCTGCACCCCAGCTCCATCCCGCCTTCCCATGCGGGGGGCCTGGGGCGATCCAACCCTCCTCCCTCTCCCCCTGCACCCGGACCCCACGGCAAAAGGATAAAAGTTCACCGACGAGCCCAGGCAGGCACGGCACAGCGCGGTGCTCAGCCTCGCACCGGCACAGGCGAAGCTCTGCCGCCCGCGCCAACCTCGGCGGAGGGAGGCGTGAGGCCACCATCACCGCCTCCCCATCACCGTGACTGGTGACACCCGCACCCGGGGGGCGATGGGGGAAAGGAGCCCCTGTCCTGCCTGGTGCTGAGCGTGCAGCCCCCCACCGGGGCTGGCTCAGGAGGGGGACCGGGAAGCCACATTGGCCCTACTGCCCTGAGGTCCCTGGGGACAGTTCTCCTGCGGGGACACTGAGAGGGGCTGCTGCATCACGCAACACCCCAAATGAGCGAACCCCAAAGCTGAGGCTCCCGGGCACCCGAGCTCCTCCCTGCATCCCGTCCCCCCCCCACATCAGGGCTCAGGGAGAGCGTGGCTGGGGGTCCGACAGCAGGCAGGAAATTGTAAGCAGGCAGAGGCCATCGTTAATGTGCTCCTCGTTTTGGGTAGGGGTCATTAAGGTGCTCCTCATTTTGGACAGGGGAGCGCTGGCCGGGGGCGGTGTCCCCGCTGCCACCTCTGCCCATCCCGTAACACGGCCGGGAGCGGGACCAGGAGAAACACTGCCCACACCGTGGATATGGCCACCAGCTCCGGAGAGCCCATCGAAGCAAACCCGAAAGCCTTGGGGCATCCCGGGGGGACCCCAGCACGGCCACAACACACCAGGGAAGATGCTGCCCCGTCCGCTGCCAGCTCCAGCACCGTGCACGGAGCCCGGATGCTCTCGGCTCGGCCGAGCACGACCCTACAGCACTTTTCTTGCAATAGCCAAGTGCTTTTTGCATGAACCCCCTACCCCTGGCAGCGGGCCCAGGGACCCTTCGGGAACACCCTGCCCCATGTCCTGCCCCGATCCCGCAAGGGACACCGTCCCAGTTGGCACGCCACCATCCCGGGGACAACCAGCACCCATGGAGGTGGGCGGCGGCGGTCGAGTGAGACCCAGCTCGGCGAGGAGGGAGGTGGAAGGAGGTTTGTTTACATCGCGCTCCTCTTCCAAACAGCTCTCCAGCTGCGGTGAGGGATTCCCCGGCTTGGGAAGGCAAAGGCGGCTGCGCTGCTCCCTCCCACCCAGGTTGGCACCTCCCTGCAGGGGAGGACCAGCCACCTTCTCCCCAAAGGGACCCCCAGTACAGCAGCAGAGCCCCCCGTGCGCCAGGCCGGCTCCCCATGAGACAGCCCGACTAATTTCCTCCCCTCTATCGCTTCCTGTCCCTTCCGGCTTGGCGGGCGGCTCAGGAAGCAATCGGAGCGGGGAAACCGCAGGAGGCCACGTGGCAGCATCCCACCGGGGTCCACGGCACTGCCAGAGCCGCCCCAGGTACGCGCCCTCCAGCTCTGGCCACATCCCAGCACCCAAAGGGTCCCCCAGCTCCCAGCGAAGCCCTGAGCCCCTGCCCAGCAGGGATGTGCCTGTTCCTCGCTCAGAAGGATGCTCAGACCCCTCATCCCAAAGGGCTGTGGGTGAATGAGGGGGAAACTTGAGCGATTTGCCCCGAAAAAATTTGGGCAGGGAGGAGGGAGGGGATCGGGCAAACCCCAGGGCAGAGCCCGAGATGCTCCCTCCTAACGGCAGAACTGCAGGCGTGCAAACCAAGCCTTCCATCTCCTCTTCCTCCAGCCCCGGCAGGGTGGTAGAGCTGGGTTTCGGCTGCTGGAGGACCTGAGCCGGTTTTGCTCAAGCCTCCAGGCTCAAGACCTGAGGGTAGGGGACAGACGGACACCATAACCCGGCTTCCCTCCCTGGCCCAATTACGGCCGCCCTGCCCAGCCAGCACGGGGCGTTTCACCCAGCAGCGCATAAATAGAAAGCTTTTGCAGCATTAATTGCTCTCTGCGTTATGAAACGAGCTGGATGGAAACAACACGGTTAGAGTCGCCTGCCGGGGACGAGCCACCTCCCCGGCCGTCCCATGACACCCCCAGCATCGGTGGCCCGTGGCACGACCAAGCATGGCACCCGCTGGGGACCACTGAATTCACTTTGCTCCTGCGCCAAAATAAGCCCATCCCAGGATGTCTCCCACTGAACATCCCCTGTAGATGAGCTCGGGGTGGCCACCGTGTCCCGAGTCCCCAGGGACTCCCAGCACCCCTTGTGCCAAGGGGAAGCCAAGGGGGAGCCAAGGGGGAGGCAAGGGGGAGCCAAGGGGGAGGCATCCCCGATACCCTGCCAGCCCTCGGACCCATTCCCAGGAGGAGAAATGCCTCCACGGAGGAGTTTCAGGTGCTGCGCACCCCATTTTATGCCATTGCAGCAGGGCCAGGGAAAACATCTTGTGGGGGACGCTGGCTGCCAGGCGAGGAGGAGGAGGAGGAGGAAGGCTGTAATGCATTTCACACCCACCCCCTGCCGCCTCCACCCCCGCGAAACCCAACCCTGCCCGGGGAGCAGCTGCACCCGCTGCCCGTGCTGCAGCACCCGCCGGAGCCCGGGGCCAACACCACCGCGCTGCCGGCCAAGTGTCCAGGAGGAGAAACCCAGCGGCGCTGGGGTGCGCAGGAGCTGATCCCCCCGCTCCAGGCACCCGAGACACAAGGCGGCGGGGGGCTGTCAGGCGTTACCGTCCCAGCTGAGGCAGCGAGATGTCCCCAGCTGCCGAAGGCTGGGGCAAAAACATGACGCGGCAATGTCACTCGGCCACTGTCACCCCTGCGAGGAGGCACGCTTCCCTGCCCTCCTGCGATGAGTTCATGAAGCTCGGCGCAGCCGCCCAAGCTGAGGTCCTGCATTTAATGCGGGAGCACTATTAGCAGGTACGCATTGCCCCACACAAACCGCATCAGCGGTTTATTCCCAGAAAGGTATATTTTGGTTTAGCACCATTTTACTGTGCGCCATCGCCCCAAACCGGCCCGGCGAGCAAACCCTCGTGCACACCGGGAGCGTGTCGGCTGCCCGTGGCAGAGCATCGCCTTCTGCCAGCACCTCTCGCCGCTGCCCGAGCCGAGAGATGGAAACGGGCACAGCGACTCCCGCTCCGCAGATTGAAAAATTGCTTTGGAATCCTCGGGGAGGCAAGTTGCTAAAAATACACGAAGGCGGTATTCTTGGTAAAAGAAGGAGCTCCAGCAAGAAGGATGGCCCAAGAGCGCCGGAGAGCCTGGCACAGCGCACTAACCCCCTGCCCAGCACGCTGATATCCAAACATCAGAGCCGGACCCTGATGATGCCACCCAGGCAAGGCTGCGAGCGGGGCGCAGCGGCCACCCCATGCCAGAGCCGGAGCCCAGACTCATGCCGTAGATGAGCCCAGGCACTGGTGAGCACCAAGCGAGCACCCAAGCAAGCACCAACTCATCCACCAGGCACGCCGGCAAGGAGCAGGGAGAAAGCGAGGTCTTGCACCAGACCTTTGCTCCTGGCCTTCGAAGCGCCCAGATCTTCCCGCTAATAAAAACCCGACGCTCGCTTGGGTTGGGGGCTTGCGTGCCTGCGTGCGGGCGTGCTTTTTCCTAAACCCGAATTGCCTAAGCCGGAGGGGGGGCGGGAGGGGGGGGGGAGGCAGGAGCTGGCTGCCTCTGGGGGAAGGGCGGGCGGCTAGGAGCTGGCATGGGAACGGCAGCCCATCCTCCACGCACGCCGCGCCGCTCCGCGTCTGTAAACTTTGAACATCTTCCGGAGAGAAGTTAGTGGCTATTGTGAACAGCTGGATCTAATTTTACGAGGAGCGAGGAGGAGACAGTCGTGGGGAAATAATAAGGCTTGGCGCTCCCAGGCGAGGATCCCTGAGCCCGGCCAGCCCTCCTGCCTCCACCGCACCCCGCTGGGGGGGAGCGCCGGCCAGACGGCCGTGGGGAAACTGAGGCACGGAGCAGCACAGGGCTCAACCGCCTCCTGGGTAATGCAAACCGTGAGTCCAGGCATCCGGGGCATTGTCCCTGCGGGTGTCCCCGGTGCCATCGCCTCTCCAGCAGCCAGGGCGTCAGCGGTGGCATGGTTCTTCCCCACGGTGGAAAGGCAGGCTCACGGTGCGGGGCCACCTCCTCGAACCACTGCAGCATCTTCAGCCCCAGGGACCCTCGGCACTCGCTCTTGATGCTCCTGGTCACCGTGGCATGACACATCCCTCCGGCCGGCTGCTTCCCTTGAGGCTCTGCCCACCTCCTAAAATTAGCTCCAGCTCTGCCGTCCCATCCCTGGCCACCCCCTGCAGCCAGGGGAGCTCTGCCAGCACACGCTCCGGATCTGTACTGATCCCCCCCAGCGACCAGGGGGAAGGGGATAAACCAGTCTCTTCCATCGCTCGCATCTCGCTCGCCAGCCACGAGCCACCTGCGAGCAAGCATTTCCCGGTGTCATTTCTTACAGGGTGAAGCACAGCCCTGAAGTCACCTTCTGTGCCTCTGGGTGGTAAGAGGATGGCCGAGGATGAGGCCCGGGTTGGCTTTAGCCAGCTGAGACCTGGCGCAGCTCGTGACACACCCAGCTGGAAGGTGACAGTGGTGTGCACGGTGGGCGTGCTGGGTTTCAGTGTTGCTGCTGGCTCGTGGCACGTAACGGGGGATGCTCGGGACATCAGAGCGCTGCATCCATTTGGGACCAGGTGAGGGGACACGCTCCGGTGGGATTTGCACCGGCGGGATGGGATGTGCCTTGTGCAATCGGACACTCGTGTTTCTCCGGACCCTTCACCTGCAGGTTCCCATCAGCTGTGCCAACGTAGAGCCCTGCGCAAACACTGTCACCAGCTGCCACCGCTGGGGATGGGACCGTGGGGTTCATGGCCTGTCACTTCCAAAGGGCTCAGCCACACGTGCTCACCACGAAAACCTGCAACGAACTTCACGGCGAGCCCAAAACAGCACCCAGCACAGTGTGACCCCCCCTCCTCAGCTCCCCACCACCACGGGCAGGCGAGCGGCCATCCGGCACCACGAGGAGGTTTTGCCGGGGCCCCTCGCTCCCATTTCACAGGCGGGGAAAACCGAAGCACCGGGAGTTGTAGTGGCGTGTCCGGACCCGCAGCAGGATCCGGCTGCGCGTTATCGCAGTGCCGGGGGGGTGGAGGGGGTGGGGAGCTCCTGCCGCATGCCCGCTGCAGGCTGGCGCGGGGCATGGCCCCGCCGGCTCACCCCATCATTCCCTTCCCTCCCTCCCTCCCTCTCTCCAAAAAAACATTTCATAAGCCGCCACGTGACGGTGGCAATAGCGAACGCCCACGCGCTTCAGGTGCCTGCCCCGACCGCAACACGCAGGTGCCTGGGCTCGGCCCCTGGCATGCTCCCGGCCCGGGCACCGACCCCAAATAACACCTCGGACGCAAGGTTGAGAAGCTTGGAGCATGGCCTGGCCGCCTGGCAAACCCCCTGGGGATGGGAATTCCCAAAATCAAAAGGTATTTGGTTATATCCCATCCACCAGCAGCGCCCACGGTGGTGCACACACCATGGCAGCCCCGCCAGCCCCTTGCAACGACCATCAAGGATTTAATAAGAGAGAGAAGGTCCTAGAGACGGGACACTTTTTGGAGAGCATCCAGCCCACCTGTTGACGGACAGAGGGATCCCAAACCCAGAAAAAGCTCCGGGATGGCATTTGCCACACAAATCCCGGCAGCTCCCTTAGTTAGGGCTTTGCAGCCCATTCTCCACTCTTTCCCTCCATCCTCCGCTCCCACAGATGGGAGAAGAGGTACTAAGGCAGGAAAACACATTTTTTCCCTGCAAACAGCCCGAAGTTGCCCATTTCCCCCCGCTTTCCAGCCGCTGCGTGCCCGCACCGCTCCTGCCACCGAGCTCACCTGCCGCCGGCCTTGTGCTCAGTGCATGTTTGACGGGAGCTGCGCGGTTACTTGCTTTTTAATACATTAATTATAGCTGATTACCACTGTCACCCCCACCTCCCCGGAGCCGTGACCTGCTCACACGCCGCTGGGAAAAGGCTCCTTCCGTCGGCACAGCGCCGGGGCCACTGGGACTCACCTCCCAACCCGCTGCGTGGTGGCAAGGTGGGGATTAAATGGCAATTAAAAGGAGACGCTGTTTCTGGTATCGTGATAAATAGCGACCGTATGTCATGGGAAATGGATGCAAGTCCCTTTTACTGACGGAGGGTGAGGCTGGAGAGGGTTTTGCTTTGCAGGAGGGGGATGTTAGAGGTGAGATAGCTGCTGGAGGGTTCATCTCTGCACTCCTTTGCTCCCCAAAATGCCCCGGTCGAAGCATCCCCCTGCTCCGAGTTGAGCCTTGATGCCGCAGTCACCCCGGTCCGGACAAGGGTCCTTGAAATACCTGGGTGCCACTTACGCAAGGCAGCCGGAGCCCGCCACGGAGCCCGCCGCTTTCGAAGGGTTATTTTTGTTAGAAAAGCCAGCGCGGTGCCAGCCACACGCCCGCCCCAGGGAGGGAGCTGGGTGCCCGAGGTCCCCTGGGGACAGGAACGTCCCCCAGTGTCACCCGGCTGGGAGGGGGTGGCTGCTCACTCCACACCCACCCGCAGCCCTTTCCTGCGGGAATGCCAACCCTACAAACCCAAACAGGGCCAAATCCAGCACCTTCTCCCAACGGGACACTTGTGCCTGGCCTCTCTGGTGGGGAAATGCTGGGAACACCGCTCGGGCAGTGCCACGGTGACTGTCACCTGCCCCACCAGCAGGGTCCCAGACCCACCACCCTTCACCCATTTCTCCCACAACTTCGCCATTGGGTGACCTTGGCGAGCTCTCATCCCCTGCCTGATTTGGGGACCCTCTTCCTCCCATCCCCAGGGGAAACGACCCAACCCAAAAGCCAGGTACGGGGAAGGACTTTGGGGCCACGGAGACCCCGGGGCTGGCGGGTGCATGGAGGGGTCACCAGCCTGGCAGACCCCCCAATTCTCCACCCATCATTGCAAGCACCCCAAAATCAGGGCCGGGGGGGGCTGGCAGCCCACTGGCAGGGCCCCCCGGGGTGGCCAAGCAGTGCCAAAGCCCTGACTCACGGCACGCACGTACCCGCGCGGGGTAAAGCGATAGGAGGGGAGAGAGGACGCCGGAGCCCAAAATACCCCGGCGCGCCTGACACCGGAGATTATCGCTTCGCCGGTGGGACGGCCGCCCGGCTCGGCTCGCCCCAGCTCCCTGCAAAGCACCAAAAACCCCCAAAATCTCTGCCCTCACCTTTTTCCCCGCCACCCCACGCCAACCACCCAACAGCGATAGGTGACTGCAGGGTGTCCACTGCCCTGGCACAGCCTCTGGTACCATTTCCAGCTGATTTCTCCCCAAAATCTGGGGGTTTTTTCTCAGCCGCTACAGGCCAAACACGTTGCATAGGGCCTGAGCGGTTTCGGGGGTTGGAGGCGGGCGGCACTGTGAGGGCTTGGCCTTCTTTTCCTTCCAAGGGGGTTAGGGGGGAAAACAAAAAAAAACCAAAACCAAAACAACCACCCCAAACTCAAGGAGGNGGTCCCAGGGGAGGGAGGGGGCTTCGGCCGGGACCCGGAGCCAGACGGGGCGGTTTATCGCTTCATATAGGGCCTGGCGCCCGCTGCCTCCGCGCCCCCGACGGACGGGCCATACCGTACACAAGGGCTCTTTGTCACCCTCCAGCCCGCGCCCGCCGCGCACCCCGGGGATGCGAGGGGGGACCCGCCGGGGGAGCAGCCCCGACGGGGCGGGAGCCTGGGGAGCCGCCGGGGGGGGGTTGGGGACACCTTGAGGACACCCCAGCTATGCCCCACATACGCCGCA
>VYXH01009674.1:138810-171595 GCA_013397275.1 Burhinus bistriatus | reverse complement strand
ATGTCGCACCACCCCCTCCCCGGGGCGGTCCCGCCGGCCCGGAGCCTCCCGCCGCTCTCCGCCGGGGCGGGGCAGCGCCGGGCGGGCCCGGGAGCGGTGGCGGAGCCGGTGGCGGAGCCGGTGGCGGTGGCCCCGCCATGCCCAAGCTGCTGCCGGCGCAGGAGGCGGCCCGGATCTACCACACCAACTACGTACGGAACGCGCGGGCCATGGGGGTGCTCTGGGCCCTCTTCACCCTCTGCTTCTCCATCCTGATGGTGGTGACCTTCATCCAGCCGTACTGGATCGGCGACAGCATCGACACGCCGCAGGCCGGCTACTTCGGGCTCTACTCCTACTGCATCGGCAACGCGCTCACCGGCGAGCTCATCTGCAAGGGCAGCCCCCTGGACTTCGGCACCATCCCCTCCAGCGCCTTCAAAACCGCCATGTTCTTCGTAGGCATCTCCACCTTCCTCATCATCGGCTCCATCCTCTGCTTCAGCCTCTTCTTCTTCTGCAACGCAGCCACCGTCTATAAAGTCTGCGCCTGGATGCAGCTGGCGGCAGGTGAGCGGGGCGGGGGGCGATGCACGGGGGGCCGAGGGCTGCCGATGGTCCGGTCAGAGCTGCTTTTCCCTCTCTGTCCCCACCTTGACTCTGCCAGGGGAAGCTGGCTGGGAAAGGGACACCAGCATAACCTCCGTGCCCCGTTTGCTCCCCCGTACTGGTTACCAGTGGGGAATTTGCAGTGAGTAAATCCCGTCAGAGCCGCTGAGACCCAGCAGACTCATTGCACGTGGGTGACGCTCCCCTCCGTACACTGCTGCAAAAACCCACGCGGCACCAACGGCCCAGCCACGGCCCGTCCCCGCTTACCTGGTGAGGGGCTTTTCCTCTGGCCGTCACCCGGTGCCCTTGCTCCTGCGCTGCCCCACGGTGCAGCGGGGTCGTCGCTTCAGAGCATCAGTCCGAGAGCACCGAACGCTGCAGGGCCGGGGCACGGGGCTCCCTGCCGTGTTAGGGATCCTCCAGGAATTAAGCAGAGAGACAGGGATAACATTCGCTGGGTTATTTGGTGCCTACGATACCCTCTGCAGCAACCAGTAACTCCCTGAGCTTCGGGGAAGACGTATACTGGGGAGGGGGAGCGGGAGGAGGGGACTGACTGTGGGACTCGGTACCCGTCATCCCCATTTCCCTACTTTTCCGCTCATCCTCGCATCCCTCCGCTCATCCCTGCGGATCTCCAGCCTTCTCCATCCCTCCCCCAACGCAGCAAGACACCCGAGACACCCGGTAACCCAGCTCCTTGCCTTCGAAGCCCCAGCTGAAACCCAACCCAGCCCTTCGCTGCTCCTGAATCATTCATGCCGGGACCAGCCGCAGCCCCCACTGTCCCCGGCTGTCCCCGCGGCAGGGACACCCCGGCTGATGCCTCCTGGGAGGATGGCATCGGGGTCGCTCCAGTTCCCGGCTAAAGAAGCGAGCTCAAGCAAAGATTTAGATAAGAGGCTTGGGGCAGCTCAGCCTCCCTGGGAGCTGGAGCAGGGAAAGGCTTTGCTGTCGTATTTGGGGCTTTTATGTCCATTTTTGGGCTGGATGGGGAGAGAAACCCGGCGCAGGCGGCTCTGGCCAAGCAGACAAAGCCAAATCATCCCCAGGAGCCCGGCTTCTCTGCCGCAGACGGGCTCTCGGGGGGTTTTGAGCCGCTACCGGGCGATGCAGGTGCTGCCAAATTTCTGGGAATTATTTTAAAAAGGGGACAGGCGATGAGAGGATCCATTTTCTGGCCTTTGCTCCGCAGCAGGGTGCACTTTCCCAGGAGAAGCGATTCCTTTCCAGCTTCCCTCGTTTCTCTGTGCCCCTCCTCTCGTTAGCTACAGGGAAGAGTAATTAAATAAAGGAGAAAGCAGCTGCTCCTCAATGAAGAGAAACGCTCTCGGCACACCGAGGAAGCTGCTCACTGGCCTTGCTGCTCTCTCCTTCTCAAGCCAAGGAGAAAAAGGATTGGCAAAGGGTGAGGCTACCACCCCAAAAGTGTTTTCTGGTTTACGGAGCACCCGGTGACAGAGAAGAGGCACCGGTACGGGGCAGGGAGCGTCTCGCTGCTGCGGGAGGCTGCGGATGTCCACAAAGGGCAGGGCCAAACGGCCGCTCGTCCAGAGCTCCCACCGTGGGGTTGTTTCTGGCATGAGGAGCCCGGGAGGTCCTCGCACCAGCACGAAAACACGTAAAGCACCAGTTACTTCCATGCTCTGCACCAAGTGGAGGATGTGAAGAACCTCCGTTAATTGCATCGCAGAGCCCGGTTACTCTTCTTGTCCAGCAAATACCACGATTTCTCCGAGCACCTGGGAGGGAAAAAAGAAACAAAAGCACTTGTGAGATTTTGGGATATGAGCCGCTTGGCAGAAGACGACCCTTCAGCAGCTTGCTCTGGGTTTGCTGCGACTCCCATGGCAGAGGCGACGTGCCGAGGGCCCCGTGGCCGGGCTGGAGCGGCCACCGAGGTCGTGTGTGCACCGGGATCGGGGCGTTGAGAGCAGCCGCAGGAGGAGCCAGTGGCTCACGGCTGGGCTGGAAGCGCCGCAGCTGAACAAGCAGAATTAATCTGCCTGCAAAGCCGCTGCTGATGGCAGCTCTACCTTGGCAAACCGTAAGCCGAAATCCAGCTATGTATGGGGCACAAGCCAGGTTCTCCCCCTTGTACAGACTAAATCCGTCCCGGTTTTGTTTGGAGAAAATATTTCTTTGGAGCGACGCAGCCAAGGATGCGTGGGGAGGCAGGAGAGATGTTGCCTGGGCAACGCAGCCATGGGAGATGCTGCAGCGTGTCCTTGATGGGGAGCAGCGGGCCGTATCCTGCTCCTGCCTGGCTGCAGCAGCATGAAGGAAGCAGAGCCCATGCGTGATGGGCAACCACAGGGCACCTTTAGGACTAATTAGCCAGTCCTAACTAGGACTGGTGCTGTCCAACATCCTTGTTGGCGACATGGATGTTGGGACTGAGTGCATCCTCAGCAAGTTCGCCGACGACACCAAGCTGTGTGGAGCGGTGGACAGGCTGGAGGGAAGGGATGCCATCCAGAGGGACCTGGACAGGCTGGAGAGGTGGGCCCGTGCCAACCTCATGAAGTTCAACAAGGCCAAGTGCAAGGTCCTGCACCTGGGTGGGGACAATCCCAAGCACAAATCCAGGCTGGGCGGAGAATGGATGGAGAGCAGCCCTGAGGAGAAGGACTTGGGGGTGTTGGTGGAGGAGAAGCTCAACATGAGCCAGCAACGTGTGCTGGCGGCCCAGAAAGCCCCCCACATCCTGGGCTGCATCCCCAGCAGCGTGGGCAGCAGGGCCAGGGAGGGGATTCTGCCCCTCTGCTCCGCTCTGGTGAGACCCCCCTGCAGTGCTGCCTCCAGCGCTGGGGACACCAACAGCAGAAGGACATGGACCTGTTGGAGCGGGGCCAGAGGAGGCCACGGAGATGCTCCGAGGGCTGGAGCCCCTCTGCTGTGAGGACAGGCTGGGAGAGTTGGGGGTGTTCAGCCTGGAGAAGAGAAGGCTCCGGGGAGAGCTTAGAGCCTCTTCCAGTCCCTAAAGGGGCTCCAGGAAGGCTGGGGAGGGACTCTGGATCAGGGAGTGGAGCCATTGGATGAGGGGTGACGGTTTGGAACTGGAAGAGGGGAGATTTAGATGAGATATTAGGAAGAAATTGTTTACACTGAGGGTGGTGAGACACTGGCCCAGGTTGCCCAGAGAAGCTGTAGCTGCCCCATCCCAGGTTGGATGAGGCTTTGAGCAACCTGGTCTAGTGGGAGGTGCCCCTGCCCAGGGCAAGAGAGTTGGAACTAGATGATGTTTAAGGTCCCTTCCAACCCAGACCAGTCTACGATTCCATCTGTAGCATTGTGTTTGTGGCCAGACGCGGCTGTGCCCTGCTCCTCCACCTCTCCACGTGCAGTGTGTCTCAGCACGTCGCTCGTGGCCGCTGTAACATCTCCCTCTCCCTACAGCTACCGGGCTGATGATCGGCTGCCTGATCTACCCCGACGGCTGGGACTCGAGCGAGGTGAAGCGCATGTGCGGGGACAAGACGGACAAGTACACGCTGGGCGCCTGCACCGTGCGCTGGGCGTACATCCTCTGCATCATCGGCATCCTCGACGCTCTCATACTCTCCTTCCTGGCCTTTGTGTTGGGGAACCGGCAGGACAACCTCCTCCCGTCTGATTTTAAAGTGGAAAATAAAGGTAAAGGCTGAGCTCCAAGCCCCTGTCCCACTGCAGAGCATTTCCAGCCCACAGCTGATCGCTGCTCTTTGGGAGGATGGTGGCTTCCTCCAGCGGGAGAAGCAGGAGAGCTCTCGTGGTCATTGTGCTGCTCCGTAGGGACTTGGAGAGAGGCAGCAGCGGGCAGAAAAATGGAAGCAGCCACAAGGCAGGAGCCCAAATTGAGCCAGGCTACATTTCACAGGCCTGGGGCTTTCTCCCCATCGTGTTTTCAAAATTTTTTTAACCCTTTTTTGAAAACAAACCTGGAAAACACACCTGCACCTTCAGTTTTAGACCATACCCCATTAACACTGTAATTATCTTTTTGTTTTACAGAAGAGGGCAATGACTGACAGAGCTGATCACCACCTAAGTGATGCCCGCAGTGATTTTTAACATTTCTTCCCAGCACCGACAACGTTGCTGTTGTATTTTGAAGATTACTAAAGGACGGACAACTGTATAGATTTCAGTGCTACAGTCACATTGGTTTTATTTGTGGTTAAAGGGGAAAATAGTCTTTGCTTTACCTCCCAAAACCAGGAAAACGTAAATCCTTGCCAAGTAGCAAAAAAAAAAAAAGCAGCTTAAAATTTGAAGTCATACTCCATTTGGCAACAGCTGATCTGTTCTTTCTCTTCCCAGTGACACCCAGAGCTCTTCTTCCATCAGCCCTTTTCTTTAAAGTGACTTTTCCAGGAGCTTTAAACTTTAACTTCTGTGGATTTTCTACAACTGTTCTTTTCACCAAAGGGGCCGCTATTGGCTCACAGCTCTCGTGGAGTTTATTCGATGGAAAGAGCCCAAACTGGACACAGGCTTTTTTTGTTTTTGGGTTTTTTTTTCCGAGTCCATCAGCAAACCTGGGGAAAAGGGGAGGGGACGGCGATTTGCTGCTTCTTGGGGTTTGTACACCTTCTTTCAAGGAAATTACTTCTGAATAAAAAAAAAAACAAAACCCCAAAACATTAGCATTTTGGATTTTGTGCTCATCTCCATGGGGCAGGGGAAATCCTCTGCCACGTCCCAGTTTACCCCTGTACTTGAAAAATACCACAACACAGCCAATTCCCAGCACAGCCATGAATAAGCTTCCTTCTCTGGGCAACAATAACCAAACACAACCTTTTAAAAAGGGCATTTTTTTGGGGGGGCGGGGAATCTGCCGGGCTTTAGCAGGCCTGGAACAGTACCTGCAATCTGCGGCAGATGGTGCCAGTCAGCATCAACTCACTGCACCACCCAATTAATCTGATTTAGCCATCATTTCTCATCACATCCAACACCCGCCTGCGGCACAGTCTGTTTCTGCTGGAGACAAAGCATCATGTCGTCCCATCTAGCTCTTACCTGGTCAGAACCCCAAATTAACCCATATTATGACTTTCATTTCTACTTGCTGTAATTTGTTGGTTCCTGCAGCAGCCAATTAAATTCAGTTCTAACAGCCACCTTCCAGTTTTATGCTTCCCTCTAAAAAAGCATTTGTTAAGACTCTTTGCTAGGGAAGAGAGCAGAAAGAGGACAGACTTGGAGAAAAACCTATTTTAGAATGGAGAAACTCCAGCAGAGCAGTCCTGCTATTGACTACTTTTCTCCCCATTTTAAAACGGATCACAATACCAGCAACAAAATCTTCACCTACACCATCTCCCTGCGTCTCATTTGGAAATAAAAACTTAAAAACTCACTAGCAAAGAAAATTCCATCAATGGGCCACTAGCTCAGAAAGAACAGAGTTACCGAGGGAACATAGGAGGAATAGGGCTCAGTTATTAAATAATCTGTTTATTGTACGGCTTTCACAAAGAAAAGACGACAAAGCACCCAAGTAGAAAGAATAAAAATGTATTTTCCTTCAGGTTTTAGACTGACACAGCAAGTACAAATCCTTTAGTGGGAGCACTTTACGGCAATTTGGAAATTTAACAAACCCCAAGTGAACGAGCACACGGTACAAGACTGAATCCCGACAGCTGCTTCTGCAGGTCTTCAACTCACAAGCTGGCTCTAGCCTTGGCTATCACGGTAAAAAACCTCCTCCTCCAGTCGGGGGCGGGGGGCAGAGAGAAGGGAAGGACGGGAAAGAGCTCTCAAGAGTCGAAGCGTGCAGACCCCTTCTAGGAAAAGTTCTTTAATCAGCCAGTACACAGGACTGGGTGAGCTTTCAAGACAACAGAAATTGTTCGCCCTGCCAATGTATCTTCACAGTACGTAGACAGTAGGTATTTTAGAACCCAGTCCCGTCTGCTGTCCTTCTGTAACAGATATGGAAGTGACAGATAACTGGAAAACGCCAGATGAAAGGGAAAAAAAAGTCATATCAGCAGTTTGAAACTCTTTTGGTATGTTACCTTCCTTTAATTTTAGATTATATGCATAGAGAACCTGATCTACCCCTAAAGAACATGCAGCATGATTTGCATTAATGAGCCCCATCAGGCACAGAACTGGAGAAACTCTTTTCAAGTGGATTAAGTGACACCAAGGTTTATGAACGAACGATCCTTATGAACCAGGATTTCCAAACACACGTACAGAAGTGACACATAACAGCGGTCTTGGCAGCTTTGGCAACGTAATTGTCTCGGGTAGCATCTGCGTGGCCTCCAGCACATTCCTGCAGCAACTTCTATGCTCCGAGAGCCACCACGAATCCAAAGGCCTGTTTGGTCCAGGGTAAGGAAGTGCCTCTGAAGTCTCAATGCTGCCAAGTCTTGCTTTAGAGTAGAGCAGGATGCACTGAATATGTAATAGGATGGGCAAGTCTAGAAGAAGTCATCATAAAACTATCAAATGCCAGAGTGATTTAACTTTTACTTAAAATGAACCCACTTAACTCATTATATCCAATCCCCTCTGAGAAGTTTATATAGAAACCCCACAGAACATTTTTACTTGGGGTAACTCTAGAAACAGCTTCTAATCCAGTACTGACATGGAAAAGTCAGTTCTCTCCCACTTCTGCTAGCTCTCCTTGCGCTAATGGCCCAGAAAATAAAAGGCAGTCCCATCCTGGGAAATGATTTCCAAAGGCCAGCACCTTAAAGGAAATCTTTACACTGGGCCTTCAAGTGTTGATTTTGAAAGTCAAGGGCTATAGCGTGGCTGTGATCCAGATGCTTGGGAAAAAGTGAATGGCCAAAAATTAAGAGCCGGAGTAGGCTGCATCAGTGAAAGCCAAATCTCTCACGGATACAGCAACTGCCTCAAGCAAGGCAAAAAATTGCCCATAATGGATAAAACCAAAAAAACTTACAGCTCACTAAAATCTTAGAAGAGTTGCCTGCAACAAGACTACCTCTGCAGCCAAAGGGTGCACCCATCGGTACGCCGAAGATTGTGCGTTGAGTCAGTTCCAGCTTTTGCTTATTTTGCTTGTCACCTTTTAGTCACAGGCACTAAAGTAGAAAACGTCACCGAGTTCAGCAACTATTCCGACTATCTGGGCACAAGGAAGGAAAAGGTAAAGGGGCAGGGCACTTTGGAGGAAGAAATAAAGGATACTAAAACCTAGGCTTAAATAGCTCTTTTCAAAAGATTTAAGCAGCTAGAACTAAAGAAAAGTTATGTGAGTGGAAAGCAAAGAATACAGCAGACATCTAGAAAATGGAGAATTCTTTGCTCTACAAGGAACTAACACCACCTTGGTGCCATCCGGTACTTCTCACCCCGTTGCTAGCTACTGGATCAACAGTGGGAAATTGACTCCTGAGTCAGTGAGATAAGGAGGCATTTGGATCTCCACAGCCCCCTCGTGAAGAAAGACGAGTTGAAATTTAGCTAAGGGAGCATGTACCTGAGCACAGGTGAGCTCACATCTGTAACACACAGTGCATAACAGTGAGGAGACCCAGGAAAAAACTTCATATTCTAGTCAATTAGTCTTTGGCGAAGCCCAATCAAGGCAAAACACAGATGATGCCCACTGGCGGAGGAGAGTCCCCATTGAGTCACACAAGCAAACTCAGCAGAACAGGTTAGGTTTATCTAAAAATCTTGGAAGCCTTGAAGGAAGAACTTCACACTGAAAAATGAACAAGGAAAAAAATGGGAAGGGGCAGCTGGGTGCATGTACGCTATGCTGTAAACCAGAGTGTAGTGCTGTGGCATTGGGTTGAAGCCTCTATGAGTTAAGCCAGGGGTGCCTGAGACACTCTGCTGCTGTAGCTCGTTTCTCTGGGATCAGCTCCAGCATAGGTAATAAGAAGTCTGTGAATGCAGCTGCCTCATCTTGGGACCACTCGTATTTTTCAACCAAGACTTCAAAAAGGCCCCAGGGCTTCAGTTTGGTGATGTGCTTCAGATCACCTGAAAAGCAAGACAGACAGGTTAAGTGGAAGACATGGGAACAGAGCAGCTGAATAAAATAGGCCGAAGCGCTAAACAAGACAGATTGAATTCAGAAACTGTTCTGAATAGTTGGGCATAGGGAGTATAAAATGGCAGGGTGTGCTGAAGGAAGAAATAAATTATACTAAACCCCCTTTTCTATCTGCTTTTGAAGACTGTTCTAGAAATGTACTTTCTCTAAGACTTCTTTTTTCACTTCTGCTATTTCTGATCCAATATCAGCAAATACTGTTTAACTTCATTAAATCACCGATTACACCGGCTGACATGACAAACACTGTGTCGTTGACTTTGGAATACATGCAATATGTGCAGCACTGTTTGAGAAAGCAATAAACTACTAACAAAAAAGGGTTTGTTTTATTACAAAAAAAAAAAGTATTAAACTAGGTCAAAAGCTTCTTCTTGAGACTCAATACATTTCTTGGGTACTTAGGGCTTTACCATAATGGTATAATGTGTCCTGAGCAATACGCCTCAGGATGCAAGGCACTATTTAGGTGAGTGGCATGCTAGAAATGGAACAGAGTTGTCTAGAGAAGACTTCAAAGGTGAGTCAACACCTCTAGTTGACAAAGATCAGCTAAATAAAGCCAAATCAAGTCTACAGAAGTTCTCTGCAGTACTGTTTTTCTACCTGCTGCATTTGATCTACACCAAGACGTCAAGACTTAGGATACTTTCAGCAGTTAGACAAGAATGCCTTATATTTAGCTGCAGTTTCACTGACAAAGCGTTTCATAAAACAAAGGGAAGACTTAAAAAGGCATCTTTGCTAGCATCTGTTGTTAATTGGTATTTCCAGCAAGGCATTCTTGTGTATTTGGGGCACAGAATGAGGCGATAAGTGACACTGCTTTGTTTCCTTTTACCTTTTTTGGTGAAAAACTCCTTGGAATATTTTCCTGCCAAAATGAGCTTGCGAGGTATTTTCCCCAGAAGTTCTATGATCAATGCAATGTGATCTGCATTTTTTCAAAAGAAAAAACAATGAGATACATCCACAAAAGACACCTCTATGCCCCAGTTTCCTTCTCTGGTATATAAGGACAAAGATATTATCGCCCTTAAAAATTACTTTGAGATCCACCTGAAATCAGATTACAATAAGCGATGACAAAGGCAAGGGGGGAAAAAAGGTAAGAGCTATTTGAGGCACAACTAGTTTAAGAGTTAGAGAGTCCAGCAGTAAGAGCAATGGGGAACACAAGAACATGGCACAGTGTTCTACCGCAGAGGCTCAGGCACGGGGGGTGCCCATCTGGGTAAACAATCTTTTTGCAAGGAGCCTTTGCATTGCTAACTCATAGGAGAAGGCTCATTCTGAAGATGCAACCATTGTATTTCACATCCCATTTTAAAAAGAAAAGACTTAGACCAACACACCTTCATCCCGTGAGTAATCTTCCCCAGAATGAGGCTCGAACAGATAGTCTCCTGTTGCTAACTCAAAGGCCTGATCGAACAGAAACGAGCATGTTAAATCAGTTTAATGCACTTCACACACTGTTAGATGTGCTGCAGGTTGGTTCTGCCCATCTCTGCGGGCCGGAAGCAAAGCAGCGGGAAGATTAACCTGCAAACCTCTAGTAGACCGTTACCATCTTAAGACGAGCAATTGCTTTGCAATGTTTTAACGACTGCATTAAAAGACATCACAGGCATCTCTATGATGAATTCTGGATCACAGCATAATGCAGTACGCTTGTGTGAAACTGTACAAAGTTGAGGCATTTCACACGCTTAGCCTCTCTTCTGCCTCAACAGCATTCTGCAAAATGATGTCATGTCCAAACTCTAGGTTGTTTTTTTGTTTGTTTGGTTGGTTGTTGGGTTTTTTTCCCCCAAAGATTCTCCCCTCTCCCCAAATTTCAGATATTAAAATGACATTTTTCAAACAGTTAATCTCAGAACATTTGTCTGTAGATACAAAAACATGTTTTAAGTGAGAAAAACATTTGCATTCATTTCAACTCACCACTCCTAAATTCCATGACCCATTTAGCCTTTGCATATTCACTTTTACTCACAACTGCACCCCTGACCTCCTCTAGTCTTAAGTTTCTTTATGGACTGCTGTTGTGTAACTACTGAATTGGGCACTGGGAGTAGCCGCTGTGTAACTTCGGCCACACGTTCTGCAGAGACAACACAACCCTATCACATTCTCTTTTACCACACTCATCAAAATCACAGCTTGTTTTCTGAAACAGTGAAAATTATTTCCCTATTTTCCAAGCTTAAAAGATAAAAACCAAGCTTTGATTTGTAGCAAACAGAATGGAGACACCAAGGAGGCACACACACAGTAACTGACTAGACTGATTCCAGCCCCCCCCCCCTTTTTTTTTTTTCTCCAATTGCCATATTCTACATTTGCCAGCTATTACAGGGACAGCGTCAGCCTCATCTCAGCATTACTCAGATTATAAAATGATTCAAAACATACAGAGGATGCATACGATTAAAATATGAAATTATACTGAAAGCATCTGTGAAACAGTGCTGGATGCAGCAGAAAGGCTCTTTACATAAAAGGATTTTTTCCTCAGAATTGCATAGTTGTCTTGTTTTTCCACAAAGCATGATGACAAAGTACAATCATATTTGAAATCTGCTAGTGCCATACAACAAAACTAACTTTCAAAAGGAAAGCCACACATGGCAAAAAAACCCAAGAGAAACAACTTTAGTATGGAAACACGATATTCAGCAAGTCTGGAAGCTGGCTGAACATCAGGCTTGGCTAGTGCCTCGGCAGTCCGGAGTGCACAGCACACACGAGCTTCCCAGAATGCTCCACAGAAACAGTTCAAAATGCCCTGGGATGACACCACTCACCATACATGCCGTGCTCCAGATGTCAGCAGGGGTGTTGTATCCCGATCCTATCAACACCTCCAAGGATCGGTACTGTCTTGTCTGGATGTCTTCAGTGAAGTGCTTGTGCTAAACAGAAGAAATGTTTTACTGAACAGTTACAGAGCGTTTGGAAAGAGGAGAACGGACAACCTGGAAGGCCAGAACAGATCAAAGCTCATTCCCATTACATCTGAGTTTTACATCCTCGTTAAGCATTTCCTTATATTCCTACAAGTACTGCTTAAAAGCGCGACATGACACGCTCCTCGTTTAGTAAAACAGTCCAGCAATTCAGAGAAAAACAAGCCACAACAATAGAAGATGGGAAGAGTGTTTCAGAAGCTGCACCCTCGCCTACCTGATCATGACAAGACAGGCCACGATTCAGTCACCTTAAGGCCGATAAGCAACACCAATGTAAGACACTGCCTTGCCAGATGTTGCAGGCCTGACGTGCAATTCTGAGTTTGAGACTCTCTCCCATAAGATCTGAAGTATTTTGCTATTTAAAAAGCCAGGCAAAATAGGCATTTCTTCTATTTGAAATGTCAAACATTTAAAAGCAGCACGGCACAACGATCAAAGAATAAAACTATTTATGAGTCTCTTTCATGTGCTCATGAATCCACTGAAATGGTTTGACAAACTAATAAACTACAGAACTGGCACACCAGAGCAATTGTTTGCAACTTTCTCATTCTCCAGGACAGCTACAGACTCCTTCAGAAGTTTCACATATGCAGATTTCTACACATTATATATGACACTGTTCATGGGCCTGCTAAAAGTAACCTAATGACTAAAGAGGCACCCAGAACACAGGCTGAAATCCTATGTTAGAGGACTCTTTCTCTTTGTGTCCCTGCTGCCCCCTCTCCCCCCCACCCCCAACAGTTTCAAACTGTCACTACTTTCACAAGCAGGTCTAAGAATCTATTTTACAGATTCTTCTCCATCTTGGCACGCTGTGAATGAATTAGCAGGTTTAAACAGTCAACGTGAAAAGATTTTAAACTTACCACCCAGCAGGCATTTCCTAGGTCAGCTATCTTCACTTTGAGCTTATCTGCATTCTTGGGCTCAAGAGGATTAAGAAGGAAATTCCCAGCCGTTGATTTTCCTAGAGGCAACATGTACAACAGCTGATTAAAGCTACATGGACAGTGTGACCATCTGTCATCCAAATCCTACAGCCCTCTCCCTACCCAGGAAGAGTTTTGCTTATGGGTCAGAACTTGTCCCTCCCCGAAGCCTAAGTATAAAAATCAGCATCAGACTGCACTATGAGCAACAGAACTACTATCATTAAGACCTGACCGGTGTTACAAAGCAGGAGAAGTAAGCATATGAAAGAGTGACACTTTCTCAACAATCTTTGCACAGCCTTAAAAAGTCAGTCTATATCTAGGCAGGCTTTTTAAATAAGGGCATTGCCAGAAACAAAACAAGCCTCTCGACCCTTAAGTCTTCTGAAAAGTCTTCTGAAATCTTTGAAGGAGAAGTCCACATATTAGAGCATCTTTCTGACATAGCCATCACTCACTGCTGCAACACAGACAGTTACGAGAGCTAAAGTATCAATTGCTAAAATCTCAATGACACAGCAGAGAGCAAAAATATTAAGTCACTAAATTACATCCAGCTGTAGCTCTAAAGCAATTTGGGAGAGAGCTGCAAGAAGCAAAATACACCTAGTAATCTAGCAGGGGCATCCACCTAAATGCAGTTCAAGTTTCAAAATATTTAAACTTCACTTGCTACTTTTCATCCGTGCGACTCCCCAGCAGTACTCTGCCAAGAAAATGCTACAGATTTTTTTTAAAAAAGAAGTACAAAGAAGTACAAATGTTAGTTTCCTCCCTCCTTCTCCAAGCAGGTATACTTCACCTGACCTTGACTCAAAGATGCAAAAAAGGACAGTTTTATCAATGAAGTTTTTAAAAAACACACACCTGGAACGTGTTTTAACTGCTGTATACTATTGTGTATCTTATGTTCTCCTAAACCTACAAGACTTAGTTTTTTTCCCCCTGAAACAAATCATATTTAAACAAAAGCATTAAAGAGGTTTTTTTCCTATGCTGTATAAGTTTTGTTTCAGTCAGGCTGCATTTCTAGTTCTGGGAAAACATTTACTCATCTCAAGCAACTGAGAGGAGTTACCTGTGCTCCAATTTAAGAGCAAAACTATCACAACACACTGAACAGTATTTATCACATGATTTAACAGCCAGTGACAATTTGTAGCCTTACTTTTCTAACTATAAATGAAAATCACATATGGAACACCTGATGCAAAGGATGGAATGTCCCTAATACTGAAAAATAAGTGTATAGGTATTTTTTTAAAAGTGGAAATACTTATGCCTTCAGTAGCCTAAACTAAACTACAACTGGAAGCTACAAACAGCGAACGCCTCAGACTAGGACTGTCAGGTTAATTACTCTGGGAGGAAAAGGCTCAAACAGGTGGTTCTGATCACTTCAGCCCACAAAATGGAGGTTGCTATTAATACTCTGATGAAGTGTTGTAACACAACTCTCCCAGATCAAGGAGAAAGAAGCCCTTTCTCACAGGGTTCCTCTTATACCTTTGCTGTCTGACGGGCTATTATTCTCATTCTCATCCTCTGAAGGTATCTCTGTCCGGATGCTTTCTTGCAAATGGTTAATCTCTTGCTCATTGAATGATCGCTCTTCGCTGGACGTGGGCTGACACACCATGGAATCTTCTGAAACTAAGGGCACAAACGAGTCCGACATTGCTTCTTGAGGCCTGTTCTCTGAGTCACCATTACGCTGACTGTAATTACAACTATGGAAATTCTCCTTCGGCGTGTGAGGGTGATCGCCACAGTCATTGGCATTATGAAGGTCATCCTCAAGTCGCACAGATCCTTGATTGCCGGAGTCTGGGAAGTCCGTCATTTGTATCACTCCATTGCAATTTATTTCTGTTACACATTTCTCCACACTGCTTTCCATTAGAATAGATTGCTCTTGTACAACAACTTCAGCTGGAAAAGTGGAAAAGGAGAAGATAGCAGAGTATGTCTAAACAAAGTAATAGCTGAAGCTGTTCAGGGAGCCCTCAGAAGTAGGTAGTTCTCAAAATGTAACTGAACACAGTCATTCATTAATTGAATTGGTAACAGGAAAATTCCTAGTCTCTTTAGATGTGTAAAACCAATGCAAACAGGTTAAATAACAACGGCCACCTCTACTCAAGATGCTCACTACTCATGCCAGCATGAGTGAAAGGACAACACTGTGCTATTTTAGCAATGCTTTAGGCCCATACCTGTCTTTTTGCTGACATTTTCCTCTGGTGGACTAACTTTTATGAGCATTTCCAGGGGGCTCTGAGCTTCTTCCTCCTCTTCAGGCTGTGTCTGCCCAGGGCTTGCTTCCTTCTCCATTTCCTCTATCTCTTGCATTCGCTTCTCTAACAACTCAGCCTGCCGTTTCTGCTTCTTTTTCAACTTCTTTTTCTTATTCTTTGACATTTTGTCAGCCTACACAGAAGCAAAGAGAGAAACTGGACTTAGCATTTCATATTTCAATAATCTAAAATGCATCAAGTTTTAATTTATTTTAGAGCTGAGGAAGCAGTCTAGGATGAAAACCTCTGGAGACAGTTCTCCTCCCAAATAAAAAGCAGATATTAAGGTTTTTGGAGCAGTCGTCTAAGGCTCTTATCAGCGCATTTCTGTCCTGACCCGAGAAGCCTATAGTACTCTCCAAATGAGGGATCTCAGACTCCAGAGACAACAGTCACCTTCACAACAAGCCTCGAGACCACCAAAAAGACTACTCGTTCTAGTGATACATGAGCTAGTACACTTACATCTCCAAGTCAGCATTGAATCTGATGCCTATGTCTACGACAAACACAAATCATACTTTTCCTTCTGATATAAGGTTGCTTTCCCTTAACGCTGACTGCATTGTGAAACAAGGCCGTAGATACTATAAGTAGATGGCTACTTACGCATGAAAGCTATTACACTCACCGGTTTTGGCTGTGGTGCAGTGCTCACTGAAAGGGAAAGGAAGATCAGTAAATTAGTACGTTTATATTCAAAAACCGCAACTGCATTCTTATCTTAAGGTAAGGTTTATCCTATGTGGTTTGGTAACAACATTTTAAAGATATCAGCAAATGTTATTTTGGAGGCTTATTTCTCTACAAAAGTAAAGCAAGAATAAAAAATGAGAAAAACATTAAATGAGTAAATGCATAATTAAAATTTCAGATCACAGACTTGCTTGACTGATATCAAAGACTTAAACTTCCTGTCACGCAGCTTCATTTACTGCATGCATTATGCATCTTACTGAAAAGAAAATGCAAACCAAAACATTAAAATACCAAAGTTAAGGGAGCTTCCCTAAGCTAAGCCATCTACGATGGGCTCAGCTAAGTGTTGGTGTTTTAAGATTACGACTGAGATCTTCATGAAATGCATTTTTGGCATCATGCAATGAAAGGAAACAAACCTTCGAAGAAAATGTGAGAAGTACCTCACCACATTTTCACTCCAGCACTATTTTGAGTGCATTAGCATTTATGCAGTGTGTGCTATACACGACTGACTGCACTACCACTTCATCAGTGCCAGATTAGCCGTGTTAAAAGCAGATGCTGGCATGCATGTATTCTCCCTCCATTTTTCTTATACAAATGACTGCTTTCCTCATTATCTTTGAGTTACAACTTCTGACTAACTTCACAATTGACAGCTGGCTTTTCAGAGGTTACCTGCATTATCGTTCCACTGTACTCAAGAAGGAAGTTTTCCCTAGTTACGATTTGGGGGTGGGGGAGAAATAGCACCAAATTTCAGGAAAAAAGTACCTGCAGAGCCAGATGGTGGGGGAGCCCCAGATCTCTGCCACTCTGTTGCTTCTGCAGCCAGCCTGCGGATATACTGGTCGTTAACGCACAGAAGAATGTTCTCAGGTTTAATATCCGTATGAATGATTCGACATTTTGTGTGCAAGTAATCCAGACCCTGAAGAACCTGCAGACAGGAGAGAAGGAGATTGATCACTAGAAAAAGCAAAGAATGAACAAATTGAGAGTGAAGTGAAAATGCAAAGTTGCCTAGGGTGACCGATGAACCTGAAGGACTTCTGTGTTTGAGACTACTCCAGATTAGAGCTAACGTGACCAGTGGTTACTACTCAGTTCCAGAAGATACAGATTTGCATACAGATTTTCGCTATGAATTTAAAATACTGTCTATTTACCCTCATAAGTTAACACAGTTGAAAAATCTAATCTTAATACCCCACAATAAGAATCATGCTTTCCACCTCCCCTCCACCTCACATGCAGAATGATGTTTCTTTTTAGGCAACCATCCAGTAGGAAGAACAGGTTTCTCTTGCTCTTCGCATCATTAAGCACTGCACTTAGTGTGACAGTTTTAAAAAAAAAAAAAAAGGAGTACTTGCACTTACAAGGAATAACGAGGGTAAGAAGAGGGTAAAAGCAAAGCTGGCCTCCTATCATGGTTTAAGTGTCAGAAAATAAATATCTGTAGCAGAAGGCTCTTGCAGTAG
Organism: Burhinus bistriatus; assembly: GCA_013397275.1. Lineage (NCBI taxonomy): Eukaryota > Metazoa > Chordata > Aves > Charadriiformes > Burhinidae > Burhinus > Burhinus bistriatus. The sequence continues at coordinate 154,564 of VYXH01009674.1, read as the reverse complement.
AGAAAGGAAATGTTAACCCAAGAATGATTTTGTTGCATGAGAGACATACCACTGATTTTTAACTTTTGTTTTCTTGGATCTGAGAAAGATGAGTGAAAGAGTTCTCGTGGGTTTGAGGGGAACAGCACAGTCAGAACTGGACTTACCTGTTTGATGATCTTTTTGACACAAGGGAGTGGAAGGCCCTGATAATTTGACTTGATGATCCACTTCAGGAGATGATGCCCTAGAACTTCAAACACCATACAGATATCTGGAACTCAGTCAAGGAAAAAGATCGACATCCTGACCCAAGGAGCCCTGAATTCCCAGGACCAAAGATCAGAAGAAATCCATACCAGTTAAGCGTTTTATATCAAAGATCCCTCATCCTTCTGACATAGCTCAGAGAAGTTGCCTTCCTACACATCCTACACATCAGTGTTGTTATCTAAAACCTAAAATACAAAGGGATGGAATTGGTTAGGACAACGGTCCTAATGCAGCTGCAGCAACCTCCTGCTATGGGTGAAAGCCAGTTACACAAGCAAGCGTGCATTAATATTTCCTGCTAGTATTGACACAGCTTCAAGCCAACAATGTACATTTTGGAACAGCCTAGGCTCCTGCCCCAGGCAAAACCTGATGCCAGATCTCTCTGTACCAGCATTACCTGAAGAGATAACAAAAATTCCATTTCGTAAGTCATTTCAGAACAATTAAGTTACTTTCTCCACCCTCCCTTGCCTCTTTACCAGCAAAACAAACTTTTGACAAGCCTAGACTTCAACAATATTTACATTATCTGCTTTTTGTCTATAAGATCTCAACAGCTACAGACACCCTAGTTACATATTCTGTATTGTGACTTTGCTTTAGAAGCCAAACTTCTAGGAGTCTATTAGGCTGCTTTTCTTCTACACTGGCAGCAAGCATCCATGTGTTTCAAGACTGAAAGAAATACAAAAATCAAGACAAGATTTACTTGGTGCTCGGTACTGGAAAAAAGTCAACAGAGCAAGTACATTACATGGCTACTGTTTTCTAGAAGCGTTAGAACATTTATAACCTACAGCTCGATTCTCTCAAGCAGCCTAGCAATTATCACCGAAATAAAGCTCAAGGTACTGCAGCGCACAAACAGGCACAAAAGTCCAAATTTCAAGTTTTAAGGATGCGTCATTAGGACTTGCCAGAAATCATTGCCTGTCAGAAGACTATTCACGGAACTATAGGGGATTCTCAAAGCAATACACTTTAAACATCCTAACAGTTTTGGTAAAGTCCAAGGTAAGATGCTTCTGTAACTAGAAAACCACCTTATTATAAGTTACAGACTGCAAGTGTCTGCTCTTTTTAATCACTGTTCTTAACATTTTGTACTGCTTTTGTTAAATAAGGAGTTATTACCAGGCTGCTTGCAAAATTGAGGGGCTGAGAGAGATGGGCCCTCTTACCACAAAGGTACCTTGGACACTAAGCCGTTCAGTCCCGATGACAAATCAGAAGCAGCCACCCCATCTCTCGTGTTAAAAGCATGACTAAGCAGAGCCGCCTCCACAACTTACACGTATTACGTCAGGTTGAATGATCATTCCGGATCTGAGCTTAGCAGGCAGTTTTGAGGCAGATGATTCTACAGGAGGTTTCCTTGGGCAGTGGAAGAGATGCCTGCACACTGCTCACCAGCCCCGACGTGACAGTTACCCCGCAAACTCCCCTCATCATGCAATTCGTCGCCTTTATTCCACAAAAAGGATACGAGAACCATTAACTCCTGAAATCTTGAAGTCATCTAATAACTGAACAACTCGCTCTTTACTTGGATCGTTTGGATCACTGTTGCGGACCTGTAGAGAAAGAGAGGATTAATTTTCTGTTCCCTGAGGTAATTACTAGGCAAGAATATATTTTGAAGTCAGATCTACTACGTTACTGTTAGGTTCCTATCCAAGTTCTTTGCAGCCAGATGACCCAGAAAAGTCAAGCATGTGACTAATGTGAACTCTCCAAAATGAATTTAAAAAAAAAAAAAAATATCAAACGACACTCTCAGGCACTCACCGATTTTAGCAACTTGATTTCATCCAGTGCTGTTTCTGTGTAGTGCTCTGCACTCTTCACCACCTTCATTGCCACAAATCTCCTCCCTCTACACACATAGTAAGTAAATTGGAGCCTGTTAATGCTCATACAAAGAACTTATTCTCCAGGATTATCCTAATTCTTTTGCATATAAGAGAGCTACTTATTTAAGGCATCATGGAAAAATAAGGTTTAAGCAGTCTCATGACGATTGTCTCTGCGTATCTTTTTATAAAACATCCGTGTTAGTAATTTCTCATAAAATGAAATAACAGGTCAGAGACTGCTGAACACAAGGGCACTCTTTCAACATACACGGTTTATTCTGTTAACTCCCTCCCACACACTCGCATGCACAGTATTGAAAGAAACTTCTGTGTCAGGATGTGGACAGCTATGCTTTGTGTTTTTATCTAGAAGTGAAAAGATGCTTTCTGATCATGTTTGTGCAGTGCTGTACAGTCCCACCAGAAACACTAGTTAGAACAGAAAGACTTACTGAATGTCCCAAGCTAGCCACACAGTGGAGAAGTGGCCCCATCCAAGCTTCCGAATCACATGGTAACGTCCATTAAATAGATCTCCTATTTTCACAAGGTGATAACCACCTAGAAAAACAGTAGGAAGTTTACATACCAAGAGACCATGCAAGTGCTGAAGAGCAGGTATGCGGAACAAGCATCACAACTTGAGGCAGACTTACTTGATGTGTTTAAAATTTTAATCTTATGAACAAATGCAAATGTTTCTCTAATTGGATCTTACTAGAATAAATAGACAGCATGTTAGAGGAAGAGCTGTGAACAGCTCTTTAGCTGACTGAAAAGTTTTAACATAATTGAACTAGAATGACTGACTTTTCCTCCTTTTCAACGTAGGTCATCACTGCAGCATCACAAAAGGTTATTTCCTCAGTGAAAGCACCTGAGGTCTGCTAGGCTGACCACCTTTGGAAAACACAGCTTATGATGTTCCATAACAGAATCTTAAAGCTAAACATCAGCATTGCTTTTGCATGCTCTATCCCCATAATGTGAAAAGTACTGCACCCAAGATCCCAATGGAGTTTCCCTTGCAACCGCTTTCCTGACCGAAAGGCACTTTACCATTTAACATCACCACTGAAAATAGGAAAGTCTCCTCCCTGTACCCCTAGCATCTCTCAGCTGCTGACTATACAGGAAGATTCCATGATGGAAGCAAAAAACATGAATAGCCAAAGACAAGGGAACTGGCAGAAAACAGAACGAAGAGAAGAATCTGTAATTGTCAAGGCATAAATTTTTGCCAGAACCTGGAATAACACCCTAGATTCCAGGCGCTTACTATTCAGTTGTGGTCAGCAAATACCATCCATGAAATGCATGCTTTGCCAGGAAGATTCATCTCTCTTGATTGACTGGTTCACAAACAAGACATAGCATTGCAATTCATTACTTCATTAGCTCAAGCAGCAGAAGTCCCTTTTCTTCACTTAAAGATTTCAGTTACAACAGCGACAGCTGCACCCATTGCTAATTCACACAATGGCTTTCTCCTTCCCACGTGCTGTACAACAAAATCCCACAAATATTTGGGTAGCATGCTAAAAGTAATGTAAATGCTTTGAAGTAAAGCACTGAAGTGTAAGAAGCATCACAATTCAAGTTCCCTGTGCTATTTCTACTTTGTATTTTTTTTTTTTTTTTACACACATATATGGCATTTGTTACATGCTTCTCCCTCTGCCGTATTCAACATGTACAATAAATAGTATCACAGAAGTAGTCTTACAAAGCGCTGGGAGGTGGGGGCAACACATTCAAGCTTCAACTAATCAATCAGTTGAACTTGTATGATGAGTGTTCTGTCTTTTTTAAAAGTATTTGCTATGTTAAAAAACAGTCTGACCCTTCTGATATTGAATTATATACTGTGGTATTTCCATTTGCTCTGTACTTAATTTCTACTCAGAGAAACAGTAGAAGACTGTATTTGCAGACACAAAGTTATCTGAAGAATGGAAACCAAGATGATAATCTTCAAAAAAAAAAAAAAAGGACTGAAGAATTTGAAACTGATTTGAAGATTTGAAAGTGTCCTTCTTCTGATGAAAATCAAAGACATTGAATGTCTACTTGCTTTTACCAATTTTGAAAGCCCTCTGGCACACAGGAAAAGCTAACAGCTTTAAACGCAAGCATTAAAAACATCTCGCCAACTCAAATTTTGACTGATAGAGGGAATCTTGGAGAATAGTTTCTCCATTTCAGGTTAGCTTGAAAAATGTTGTTGTTATGCAGTTTCAAAACACAGTTAAAGTAAGAGCGAGCCTATTTTCATTCTCTATAGTAGATGGGAAATCTAGGGAATTTCTTGATTACACTGAAAATCCAGCACCTTAAACAGGCAAGTTCTCACCTTTGCAGTAATCATTTGGATCCTCTTGTTCATCATCATCTGATCCCAGGATTTCTTCCTCTTGCTCGGGAAGATCATTCTCCGAATGAGCAGCAGGGCCCCGATGCTGAGTGTCGGGTCTGAAAGAGAACACACTGCATGTCTCACACACGTTACTCTTAGTTCAGTAGCTTTCATTTCATATGAGGCATTGCTGATAATGGAGGAGATGCAATATTCAGCCTTCAGAAAAACTATTTTCACATTTAAATGCTTTTATTCCTAAGCTAGTATCAAGGTAGGTGGAAACAATTTTTCGTATACTAGTGAGAAAGACAACTTAATGCCCTAGATTCGCTTTTCTAGTGGAACAAAGAAAAGGCCAGACAAGATAGCAAGTTAAAAGCTTAGTGATCCCACCAAAGTGGCAGTCTCTTTGAACCCCTTCTCAGCATTTCATTCCCTGAGCACTTTTGTAAAGCAAACTTATATTTTAAGACGTTACCTCATATAAAACCTGAATATTTAAATGTTGATGAATGTTACTTTAAAGACTAACACCAATCAATTCTTACTCCTTTGAAAAAAAAAATTAAACCAGTATCTTAGAACTCGTGCCCTTTGTCCCTTTCACCTTCGAGATCAAATGAACATTTAACAATCCTTCTGCTTCTAAACACTTTAGAACTCTAAAATCCCTAACATTGCCCTCAATTGCTCCTGTTCTCGTGTGGTAAACTGTGTTTCTAGTTCATCTCTTCACTGAAGGTCTAAAGCTTGTTAACAGTTGTCTGCACTACAGAGAGTAGAAGTATGCAGAGCAGATGTTCTGTAAACCCTTCCGAGAGCTTGTGATTGCAGAGGGATTGAAATCGGGCACCGAGGTGTTTTTTCTTTTTTTTTTTTTTTTTTCACTCCTACATTCATAAATAAAAAACCCTTAATTTTGTGTGTTTAACTTTTCACCAAATGTGCTACTCCAGGTCCCTGCTTGTGAAGATCATGTTGGCAAAGGCCACCTCATTGCTCTCATGCATTTAAGGCGTGTTGGAGTTCCCCGAGCTCAAACGTCTCGCTGTCTCTCCTGTGCCCCGTCTCCTCCTTCATGGCAGCACACTGCTCACAGCCAAACAGCTCATGAAGTGATAATACTAAACCAGGGAAGTTTCTTACTTTACAAAGCATTACAGGGAATGGTTAATTGTCTACCAAATTTAATCTCCAATATCCTTTCGTACAAAGCCAGCATTTATAATGAAAACAATGCCTATAGACCATTTGCACTGGCAAGATTTAATGGCAAAGTACTGCAGGATATTTCTTTTCTTAGGAGATATTAAAAAAAGCTGGAGCTGTCCAAGGAGGTGGGCAACAAATTTCTTTACAGCAATGACGTACAAGCACGAGATAACATTCTTTACAACGCGTTTCCCTGTCAAGAGTGAATTAGTGGAAGTTTCTTGTATTGAAACTATTGTTCCAGTGAAGCAGCAGATCTAACTGATGCCTTCCACCACACTACTACAAATTCAAGTAGTTTTGCTCAACGAAGGGGTAGCTGCTGAGACAGCCACTGGTTTTGCCAGTGGATATGCTAATGCATGTGGGCTTTTGGACGCAGTTCTTCTAGTCCACAATGCACAGGACTCCAACTCGGTTATACCATGGCCATACCAACTAATCTTAATCCATGGGACAAATTTAATATTACAATTCTAAGTAGTTACACAACAGAATGACTGTTTAGCATTTACCTACTACACATGCGCTCTGCTGAGACTTTGTACATTAAATATATTACTACACATTAAAACCACAGCCATCTTAAATATCTACGGAGCATGAAAATGAAGAAATCGTCCGTTCCAATCTGATCATGACTAAACTTGTAGCCATTTACAACCTGGAATTGAAGTTCATTTAAGCAAAGAACAGCTACAAAGGTCATCCCAGGCACAACCAAACCACCCGACATTTATTTCAGTCACTTGTCAGAGCTAGTAAGTTCTGCTGATTTTTTTAATTCAGGAACAGATAAGCAACACGGACTAGTGGTCCCAAACCATAAAGCAAGACTGCCAGACAGTCCATTCCACTGCTGCCAGGCTAATGGGAGATTTATTATCGACCCTGTATCTTGATGCAGCCCCGAGATATTTAGTATTTAGACTTTTCCACCCTGCCATGAGCCACAGAATTGCAAGTTAGCAGTAGGAAGAAGAAAACTGAGAGGGGGGAAGTCTTGGAGGTCAAAAAGCTACTTTAAAACCACTGCATTCCTTTGGGGACAACTGAGCTACGAATAGTCATAGACTATCCCGAAATTAAAAGCAGGTAGCGAAGGCAAGAAAGGGCCATAGGCAGAACCGCTGAAGGGGAGACTGGATGCTCATAATTAACAAATCTTATAGACAGGGTAAAGAGAACCAGAACGTAGAACTGGACAAAAAGGAGAATTTAAGGCCAGCAGCCACACCCATAGCATAAATAGTAAAGAGTAATTCTCCCCAGTGCTGTTTCAAGATTTGCACTTTTGTAACTATACAAGATGTAGGGGATTAGGACAGATTCAAAAGCAAATTCATCTTAAGAACCACTGATGCAGACAGAAACATCATGCCATTCTGGAGTCCCAATGATTCTCAATAATAGTAATTTCATGCATCAAGGAAGAAGTTACTGGAAGCACTAAACCCCATTCTCTCGGAAGCTTTCCGCACCCCTCCTAAGAAGAGGCTGACGAATCGTGCTGCTGACAACCTCATACACGACACACCCTGTGGTCTGCATCCGAGTCTGTCCTGGGGACCTAAAAGCATTTCACTTGTGTGTTATAATCTACTATACCAACTAATATGATAGTGACCTGTATTCAGGTCACATACATTTCTACAGTGCTATTTCCTTTAAGAAATCACCTCCAAAATACACCTCATTCCTTTGCCTTCTTGTGAAAATTCATTAGATGTTATTACATCCCACCACCTTCTTCCCCCAAAGTGACCATGTCAACAGCAGATATGGATTAAGAGACTTAATCAGTGCAGAATACGTATTAATATCAGAGAAAAGCCTGATACACAAAACCACAACCCTCATCTGCCTGCTTCGCTCACACAGACAGTACTCTAAAAGGCACAAAAGGCTGCTAAAGACAGCAGAAAAATCCATACTCAGTATTTACTGAAACAGCTGTCAGCAATAGTGCAAAATGCAGATAAAATATGAAAAGCGCCTATGGAAAATGGTTGATGGGTTACACATTAAAAAAACCACAAGTGTTCTAGGGTACTTTTTTTTTTATAGCCACCTCTGTTCTACTTTAGAATACCTTGATCATCTCTTACCTTTGCTCTCTCAACGTGCTAATTAATCATCAGAATTACCTGGATTTGCAGGGTCTCTCTACAACAACATAGCATTATTCAGGAAAACAATGTGCAACAGCAACGCTAAGGCAAAATGCTAGATCTTTCATTAAATTCATGTGAATCCACATCTACAGACCCTACCAAAAGTCCTTATTCTCTTAGGGATGCCTGAAGAACTGCAAACTCATGAGACAAAAAAAAAAAAAAAAATTAAAGAGGGTAACCTACCTGCATGAAGCACGGCCTCCCATTGATAAAGATATTCCCGAAGACAGCCCAATAGTTTTCGAAAGAGCCATTAAAAATCAGATGCCACACTGTTCAGGGAGCAGGGGGGACATCAGCGGCCGGCGGAGGGGCTGGTTCTCCTCCAACGCAGCAAAGCTTTGTGCAAAAGCGAGGGAGAAGAGGGCTTTGCCTCCACCACCTAGCTGCAGCTGCACAGCACTGCATTGCAGGTAAAGGGCCTTGCAGCAAGGCTGGGGGTTGCTCTCAGCTGATCTTCCTGCAAATTCAGTCATCTTAGGGGTTGAGCATAAATAAATTCATCGCCTTCTCTTGATGTTTACCTGGCTCAGCCTTCCCTCTAATGAAATTAGAAATTCAGGCAGATACTTTATTTCATCTTCCTGAACAAGCCGGTTTTATTTGCCTATTCAATAGTCCGCGGGATTCAAAGCTGGGATGAAGACAAGGATCATGGTAACTGCCGACAGTCCAATCCTTTTGATATAGAAATGCCAGCACAATCACACAGAGGAGAAAGGGTGTGCAAAGAAAAAATGAATTTTCTGAAGTAATTCCAAACCTCCCCATCCAGAGTTACAAGAAAAACTTCGCCTTTATGCTTAAAAGTAACAAAATAAGGCAGGAGAAGGAGTCAAATCTTCTTCAAAAAGGTGAACTGAGTATTTTTCACAGCAGCAGGCACTTAACATCGTCCTCTGACCATGCAGAAGAATTACCAGCCATTTCCTGTGCCTGTTTGTCCTGCTGGTTTATTTAAGTGATGGGGGAAACAAGTCAGCAACAACGTGACATAGTAAGTAATAATTTAGTGATTTTCTCTGCTACAGAAGACTGTTTATTAGTGAAAGACACTCTGAAGCTGGCTCTGCATTTTTCAGCCAAGAGGTTTAAAGAAGAATTTGATTGATCTGATCGTATATCTAAAATATTTTCACCTTAAAAGCTCGCTGGAGTTTGAACATCCTTTTAACAGGTTACTGTTGCCAAACCTCTTCATAGTAGAGGAGGTGCTAACAACGTGCAAAATTTTCCCACTGTAGACAAAATTTTGCTCCAAGTTCATCACACGTATTGCTCGACAGCTCTGCTCACCTCTGCAATGCATAGCAGGGACAGTAACAGTTATTTGCAGGAACGAAGATTTCAGTCACCCACTTGTTCTTTACAAAAGGTGTTCCAAGAGTTTGCAAAAAAACCCACTTTTGTATTCTCTTGCCCATAGAATCACTTATCTGGTCCACATACTAAAAATAAGGTAAAAAAAAAAAATTAAGAAACCTCGGTCGTACGATGTGTGTTCTTGCAGGTTTGCACTGAGGTAGATCCAACAGCATCAGAAGGACGAGAAGATGGGAGACCACACTCATGCCCGTTAGTACAGCCAATGCAGCGGAAGAGCAGCGTTCCTTGTGCCACGGAATGGCACCAGCATGGGCTCCTTCACCATTCCCTATAAATTACTAGCCAAGCCACCACAACGGCCAAGTCTCCACATGCAACTGCACCGTCAAAACTCAGAACTTCTTTTCTCCACCCTGTAACTTATATAACAAAACGTTTCAAGAAAGGCATTTGGTTCTCTTATTTAAGGGCATTAAGAGCGACTTCTTCAAAACTCTGTTTTGTAGAGGAAATCAGTACTTTTCCTTGTCCCCAAAACAGCACAAATACTGTCCACACTACCCGTCTACCTGCTTTCAACAGATACAACAGCAGACCCCTTCCACCCTTACGCAAGGAAGGCTGCATGCATTTAATCTGAATCACTTTTCACACCTTTCACCCTTATATATGAGCCAACAAAAAAAAGATACTCTTACTCCTCCTCTTCACCTCAGTTTGCGAGTCCCTTAATATTTGCAGAGATGACACCTGTCTGTAGGAAGCTGAAGACAATTGCTTTCCTAAATAATTTTTAAGCCGCCTGCAGCACAATCTTTATATAAAGACTGTCATTCCGTATTTGCAAACTCAAATTACACACGTGAAACATCCCCAAAGAGAATTCAATTCAGTGAAGTTAAGACTAGTGACGAATCCAGCTCAAACTGTAGGAGACACAGATAAGAATACTGTAAGACACCCCGGGACTCTTGCTGAAGGAAGCGCTGCTTTCCACCTTAACCATCCAGCCAACAATTTCCAGGGCTGTACACCCACTGCAGCAAGATCTCGCTTCAAGTGCTGTTAAGGATTCCTTGTTTTCATTTCGGGAAGAGGAAAAAAAAAAAAGCTCCATATGGGACGGTGAAAAGCCAAGATTTTAAATCTCTCTCCCATTTCCACATCCGTGCATCAAGACAATGTCTCTTTACGGGAAGTATGCTTGCCAGACTGCATCTCATTACTACCCCTTAGCGCGCCTGTAATTCCAAGATCGTGTTAAGGCACATCTAGTCAGAATGGTGCCAGCCTCCAACACGCGTACATGCAGAGCTGCTGGCAAACCTGGTGTTCAATAAATATTGTAACTGTTTAGACTCAAACTTTCAGTATGAATTCAGGTCTGAAATGATAAAGGTATTTTCCTGCTTGTATGCACTTTAACTTTCTGCTCAAGAAATTCCGCTCAAGTATTTGAGGGGATTTGGGGGAATTATAAATGATATGTTGTAAGGGATTTATGAGTCTATTATCCACATTATTTTGTAACTATATGCAGTTCATTCGCTGTCCCATCCCTATTTTTTATGAACTGGCATTTTCTGCCAGCACGGCAGATCCGCAACACATGCAGCCACCTCAGAACTACCGGAGTACCATTGTCGAGAACTTCAGAGGACTGGAGATGGTCTAACATTTAATTTTGAAAGAACAGCGCTTAGAGGCACCAAGACGTACTTTTGGTTAGTGGATCTGTGGGAGTTCAGTTCGAAGATAAGTAATAATGAATTTCACATGAGAACGGTACTAATGCACAAATAACAGAGGCAATCAAGTTTCTTGCTCCTCATACCCACTCCCCCACACAAGCACTTAACAAGCTGTTTGTAGAACCGTCTGCTATTCCAGCTATTACAAACCAAGGGACTTCCATGGAAACCAGCAGCTCTTCAGTTGTGTCCTGTCATAGTCTGATAATCACTTCTGTATCTGAATGAAAAAATCCTGTGGGTGATGCATTCAGAGTCTACCTTTAACTTATGCTCAAAATATCCCTGGTATTAATTATGAAAGACAAGTGAGGAAAACATAATCCAAGATCCTGATCTCGGGCAAAGTTCTGAATAAGGAAGTTGAGGAAGAACCTGAGAGGGTGGTCAGAACTCCAGGGCTCCTCAAAGACAGCAGGAAAGTGACAGAATCAAGATATGCAGTAACAAACTGGAAAGCATCAGGCTCTACTAGGAATTTGCTGCTCCCCAGAGTGCTTAGATGGAAAAATCACCAACTTCCTCATCTCTCTTCGTAGCAACTCTACTGAGGAGGAAGAAAGAAGTGAGGCTTCACTGCATGTCAAGAATCTGGCCCGAAAATGACAGATAACTGTAAAACAGCTTCTTGAAAATACTGCATGTGTTTTGGAAGAGGGAGAGGAAACAAGACAGCGGTACCGTACCAAGTCAGCTCTATCACTGCTCTCACTCCAGGAGCAGAGGGAGCCAGAGGAACTATTGAAAGTCCTGTGAAAAAATATCTCCCACTCAGTAAAGCCTGTAAGAAAGGATTAAATAAATTCACCAGTACACACAGAATTAGAAGAAAGCACTTCAGATGATGTACTTTTTTCAGAACAAGCCACATACTGTAACTGTATGGCTGCCACTACCTTTGTAGTTATTCATGCTTAACAGTAATAAAACGTTCTGCTTCGAGGCACAATCGGTTCAACACTTCTTATGCAGAGCTGCTGCTTTTGTGCATGAGTAGACCAACTTTTCCTGAAACAGAAAAGACACTGCTAAAGCTGGACACTGGACTTAATGAAACATCTGGGCTTGCCAATGAAATACCCAACCTCTACACATCATACAGACCTGTAGCCCAGTTCTAGTAATACGCTTATTTTCCGGCTTGCAGAGAAAATGAGCTATAAATGAGCTATTTGTTCAGTTTCTTGTCTGTTTCTCTAACTGCTTTGAATCCAGATGGGGGTTTTAGCCTAGTTTTTAAACTCTGGATCTTAATCTCAATAGTAACCTAGAGAGTAATTTTTTCCTAGGACAAAAAGAACAGTTTGATCTTCTAAGGGTTTGCAACAGAGAAAGAGCCACAGTATTTTACTGGTAATTATGGTTTAACAGTCACAAGTGCCCAATTCCATTACAAGTTACCAGAGCCATTGGTAAAGTACATCTATATTTATCTTTTAGTTCAAATAGAAGCTTGTATTTTCAAATAGAAGCATAGTTTTGAAGTAAATACCAGATCTTCCTCATATATTGGGCTTTTGTTCACATAGTACAACGGTCTAACAGCATAGGAAATTCATCTCTTTCAAATGAAACCATGCAGGTGGCATGCTCCAGCATCACTTCAGGCAGGAACTGATGTTCTGTCCACACTAGAGCTAACTAAAGGCAATATTCCCTTCCAAACAGCACGCGAAACCTTCAGAAAATCAAGTTTGTAATCTCCCGTTAGCCTGCGCCGCTTCCTACACAGACGCTACCTTACTGCACCAAGGCGTTACAAGAACACACGTGGCCTGGCCTCTGCTACGGGACCTGCAGAGCAAGCAGCAGCCACCTCGTGGCCGATGAAAGGCTGAACTGTTGGGACACCCATCGTTCCTTCCTCTTGCTGCCTTCATGGACATCCCCAACCAACACAGCTCAGGAAACACCAGAACACAGGAATTCTATTTTCAGTTCCCTAAAAGTCGTACGAGGAAAACTAGCACAAGAACTGTTCCCAGGAGAGCACTGTGCAGCTTCCCCACCCTCCTAAGGACCAGGGCAAATATTATGCCTAACACATGTCTACCCACACTGAACTCCAAAGATACTAGCTACTGCTTGAAACAAACTGCAAAGATCTCCATTTGAAGGCACCTCATGAGATCCAGTTGTTTATAAAGTTTACAGTCTAAATTATGAAAGTTTTACTTAAAAAAAAAAAGCTTGTAAGCCTACAAGCTCCTTTTTTAAAGACAGGTTTTTTTAAGTGCCTTTGGGAATCAAGTGACTGTCAGTGCCTGAGATGTTCACACCTCATGAAACGATAAAATTAATACATCACATACGTCCCAAATAGCTTTCAGCAAAGCTATCTTTTGGCAGCAACACACGTTGCAGTAGCCTACGTACCAAACTCCGTATGTTTTATTAGAAACTAAAGCTTTGACGTGTTTATTTCCTGGCATATTCTTAATATTAAGAAAAAGGCCAAGTAGAAACTTGCCTCTCATCTTCTAAAAATAATTTAAAGCATTTTTAATTCTAACTCCTTGCCTTTTTGATGGAAAAGACTGAGATAAGAAGAAACTGAAATCAATGCTTCACTTGAGGCCACAAAGCAACCCATTCAACATTAGAACTCAGGATCTCCCTGTACCTAGGCTCCCTTTTTGTCCCTCCACGGCATTCAGCTGTCACTCTCCCTGTCCTTCCTCCTCCTCAGTTCTCACGGAAATGGGAGCTGGGCAAAAGTACACAGCCACAATGTTCTTCCAATTCCACAACGGCAGACACAGGACCAACAAGCAGGCTAGGTAAGTAGAAGCTTCCTAAGCAAAGATTTGAGACAGCTGGTTTAATGATTCTTCCAGATTACCAAGAGATTTGGGGTAGTTTTACTGGATGGGGAAGACACAGGTACCTCACATCTTCATCTTACCAAGAAACTTCGCCTGTTCTCTTTCCGCAGAAGAGTACGTTACAAAAAATCCACTCACTCCTTCATCAATATCAAATAAAAAACTTTTAAGATGGGAAGGATGGAAAGAAATAGGAATATCCTGAATTTGCGGAAAATGAACAGCTTGGCTGACCTTCCCATAAAAAGAAAAAAATCTTATACACAGAACTGTAATTAGTATTCACAAGGGTTTTCTGTAAATAACCAGTTTAGGCCGGTCTTGTCTGAACCTAAATAGCAGCAATTTTAACTGTTGAACGATGAAAAAAAGCGGTAACTTTCCAGTTTTGTACTATACACTGTCCATTTTGATTATTTTAACCTTTCCAAGTGGGTTTTTCTGTTTTTAACCAGATTGGGTTGATAGGGAAACTTAAAGCAGGTGTATTTCATTTCTAAAGCAAAAGATACTTTGAATTGCTTTAAATCCCTTTAGAACATTCCCTGCATTTTTATACTTACTTATCTTTAGTAAGATAACTCCTAATACTTACCACTCTTAACCTTTTAAAATCAGTTGTTTCATGCTTTTTACTGCCCTTCACATAGAAAAAATGACATGTATGTGATCTAACCAGCTACCATGGAACATCAGATGTTAAAAGGACATTCCATGTGGTTTCAAGTTTAGGTTTTTATGGAAACGGTCTCGCAACAACCCAGTTAAGCTTATTTTAGAAGATTTAACTAGAGCAGCTTTGTATTTAAATAGCATAAACGTTGTGGAACTGCACCTAAAGTTAGAGGCCGACACTGGGTTCTTTTTATTGTACAACGTAAAGCATAAAGTACATGCAAGTTTCTTTAATTTCTGAGACAGGATCTAATAAACCTACAGTACCAGAAAAAGAGTTGAAGCATATAGTTTAAGATGATAATATCAGCATTTTACGAATCATATCGTTCTCCATTCTCCACTCAAACCAAGGTTAGTGGCAAAATCAACAGCTAACCAGCAGTGCAGTTAACCTGTTCTGGCTACATGGTTAAAAAGAATTTAAAAAAAAAACAAAACAAAACATGCCAGCACTGAAAGTTACCATTCAGCAACATCAGAATTTACACAGAGATCAGCCCTTCCAACTGCAACTGTGGACTCAGTATTGTTTATCTGCAGCTGGACAAGAAAAAAAAAAAAGAAAGTAACAGGTATAGAATTAAACAATGAATTATTCATTCAGAAATTAGGATGCAGATGATTTTACAGAAAGAAGAGAGCTCTTAAAAAATTGCCCTAATGCTATCTTAAAGAAATACCAAGAACATCTATAAGGTAACACGGAGACATAACACACGTCTCCCAAAGAGTTTAGTCAATGCTCTTCACCCCTCAGAAGCCCCATCTCAAAACTGAATCTTTGCTGGAGACAGCCAGAAAAATTTTAAAATCTCTGTGATCTGCCTGAGGAAGTGACTAAGAAAGCATTACTCTAGGCCTAAAGAAAAAATCCCTCCTACTCCCACCCCTAAAGCCTTACTTACTAAATACCTTTGCTTCCTAGGCACCAGCAAATATAAAACCTCCTGAGGTACTGCAGATTTTACACAAATAAGCAGCATTTTACTGAGCACACAGAACTGGCTCTAGGATTGACATCACCTTTCACTAGAAAGGAATCTGGAGCAGCACTGAATGCAGTACTTAGTGTAGCCTGGTGGGAGCCATTGTTTAGTATTTACTCGAGAGCTTTTCATTTTTATATCTGCATCCAAAAGTTCACCACATATAAAGACTTGCGAAATTCCTGCGGTAGGAGAGAAGCCACACGGCAGCATCAAAGTTAAAGAAGTAAACAACACATCACAGCATTCTTACGGCAAGATTTAAAACAAAACAAAAAAAGCAGGGAGGGGGAAGAGAGTCAAGAGAAGCCGGTTCCTACAGCCGGCTC
>VYXH01009674.1:113209-138066 GCA_013397275.1 Burhinus bistriatus | reverse complement strand
AACATAACAATATAACATAATATAACATAATATAACATAATATAATATAACATAAATGATATAAATGATATGGTATGATAATATGTTATTCTATATTATGATATAGCATATATAACATTATGCATAAGATCTATATTTTCTATATATAGAAACATATTCTATCTATAATATATAAGAAATATACAATATATAATATATATTGTATATGTGAAATATAGAAACTATAAAATATATAAGGCCTATATACTACATATCATATACAACATATTGATAATAGAACATTATTATATAATTATATTAAAAATATAATATTATTACAGAATAACTTATTTAATAATAAAAAAAAATCAAACTTTTCAGCTACTGGGCCATTCGGGCATTTCAGTGTAAGCCCTCAGCAAACAGCCGGGTTGTCAAGTGGTTACATCGTCACTTTCTCTCTGCAGTTTCGCTTAACGCTATTCTGCTCGTGAGAACTTCTCCCCGCTCCGTCACAAGCGCATCCTTCGTTCTATCAGGTTTCTATCGGGGGTTCTCGCCCCCCCGCTCCGGCTGGGAAGCCGGCAGAGGGAGTCACGGCCACCGGCTGCGATCGGAGCATAAGCCGTGGCTGCTCTGGTTTTGATTTCTATTCATTTTCTTTGATTTTAAAGCACGCCCGATCAGATTGTAAACATTTTCATGGAAAGGCAGGCGTGTGCCATTCTGGAAGACAGAAAAATCCCTGTCATAATTTGCAGTTGTTGCTCTGTTACTCGCCACAAGCATGAGACGTTCGGTCCATCCGTCTGTCCTGCGAAGAGTTCCAAGTGAGAAACCGGTGCCAGATGTTGTGACGGTAACGCAATGCAGAGGCGCCAATTTCAAGCCGTCGCACGCCGACTGCGGTCAGGGTGACGCTGAGCTGGAAGGCCTCAAACGTGACAGAGTCCCCCTGCTCGCATCGCACAACCACCGCCTACCGTGGAGACGTCGCGGTGCAAGCCCACCACAGCAGCTATCACCGTCTCACTTTACAGGCAGCCTGCCCCTCGTCCCGTATTTCTAATAAACGATGCCTGTGGTTGGCTCTCGCAAGGGGTGTCCTCGCACCCGCCCCCGACCCACCGCTGTTTCATACTTAGGATCACAGAATGGTTGAGGTTGGAAGGGGCCTTCAAGACCATCCAGTCCCCCCCCCCTGCCATGGGCAGGGACACCTCCCACTAGACCAGGTTGCTCAAAGCCTCGTCCAACCTGGCCTTGGCTGGCCTCGGCCAGGTTTCTTCCCGTGAGGACATCACAGATGGCACACGGACAGATTTGGAAAGCCACACAGCCAAGCAAGAGTGTGGACAGGTATTGTACTCCCTCCAACAGCAGCTGCCACCCCAGTCTCAACGAGGAGCCTCCTGCTGAGGTCTCCTGCAGAAGCAGGATATTACTGAGCGTCTTCACTCCTGCCCAGTTTCTTCCCTGGCTTTTCTAATTCGGGGTAGAAAAACACAGTGTGGGGTAGCACCCTCAAAGGGTGGCTGAGCCAGGCCTCAGCCAAGATACACTGGTCTTTCCACAACCAGCCTGGCATTAATTTTTAAAGCAGAATAAATGCCCCCGAACTATGCCCACACATAACTGGTTTATCTGGTCCTTCCTCATAGCTTCCTGCGCAGCGTGACACACCGAAGTGCCTTGTCCCAAGGACTGCTTCTGCCACGCTCTGTGTGACTCCCGGGGTTCCTCAGCTGCTGTATGTCTGCTGCAGCCATTTACGCTCCAGAGTAACACGTTAATAAAATGACAGCAGGGTTGGGGGAGGTTAGTGGTTGCCCAGAGAAGCTGTGGCTGCCCCATCCCTGGAGGTGTTCAAGGCCAGGTTGGACGGGGCTTGGAGCAACCTGGTCTAGTGGAAAGTGTCCCTGCCCAGGGCAGCGCGGTGGGACTAGGTGATCTTGAAGGTCCTTTCCAACCCAACCCATTCTGTGATTCTATGATTCTATATACTCTTTGCACCATCTGCGATGATAACGTGCATGCTTTGGGATCTGTGTCCTCTAATTCAAGGGAGCGGGGGAGCTGCCTGGGTTTCTGCAGCATGCCCTGCTTGGAAAACATGGTGGCATCACAGTGGCTGGGCAGGATGTTAGAAAGTTGCTGTGTGCACAAAACATCTGCAGTTGCTGCAACTAGGTCAGGTGAGAACGTCAAGCTGCCTACAAACACATGATTACAGGCAGGCCTTTGAACTCTGGCTTCTGTGGCTTTTTAGAGGTATAGGTGGAGTCCTTGGCCATAAAGTACATGCTTTGTCACTTCCCAGCTCGTGTCCAGGGATTTGTGCTTGGCTAAACACAGAAGCCTTGTGTACTTACGTGGGAGCAGAGTTATGGCACTGCACAGCTGTAAGGGAAAAAGATCAGGATTGTCTGGACTTCCTCTCCGAAAGATATTTGTTTTGCAGCATGCATACCCCTCATCTGAACGCTAACATACTGACATCTGAGTTGTCCCCTGGTGCTCAACTCTGCAGAGTCATGGGGGTAGGAAGGAAAGATTCAGAACTTCACAGAACAAGCCAAAAAAAAAAAATTTGAAAAAAAAAAATCGCTTAAGTTTGCAATGGAGACTTTTGATGGTGCCAACAGCTAAGAATGCCATGTCATCTTAAATCAAGGCTGCTGTTGGACAGCCAACAGAATCTGGAAATTAGGGCGATGCTTTTCATGGGGTTTGTATTACTCTGTTTTGAACAGAGCTGAGAGGAGCTTGGCGTGAAGCCACTGTCCAAAACAATGTAGGGAAGCATATGTGGTTTGAGAATTACTCAACGCCATTTGAGCTTTCAGTTTTTCCTGTCTTTCAATCCAAAAGGTACGAGGGTTCCAGGACTCAGTTTCCTCCACAGTAAGCAACTCTACACAGTAATGTTCACTAAAATCCTTTACCGTTGCAGTTTACACATGCAATACTGTGGCTTCCTTCCACAAAGTGCTTGGAATCATTAAGAATTTAAATAAAAAAATAAAAGTAAAAAAAAGACTAGAAGAATTCAGTGGTTTAATATTTATATTCCTATTAGCCATTGTATCATTGCTAAAATTTAGCAGCCAGGAGCAGCAGAATTCAGAGAGGACAGCTTGCTGTTACTGCACATCTAGAAACCACACAATGCCCAGCAGCAGAAGTTAGAGCTGTTCGCATGTTAACGAATTTAGCCCAGGGCACAGGATCTGTACACAAAGGATCCATCATTTAAATCCAAGTTTGGCCCTAAAACAGGGTCTGAGTGGTGTACATACACAATGCTGGCCACCCACCTAAAATTAATTCACCTGTGGCTCTTCACACTAGGCAATTTGTGCCATGGGACCATCCTCCAGACAAGGGCATGGTGAAGCCTTGCCATGTGTATTGCTGGTACAGTTAAAAGCTTCTGCTTTCGGTGGTATTCTAGCTCACACCCCTGTACTGATATTACTGCGTCAAACTCAATGGCTGATCTACAGAAAATATAACTAAGTTGATTTTTTTCCCCAAGTGCTAACTGTATCTAAGTCCACAATTTTCCTGGCTCTTCAAAACAAAGTGAATACATTTCCTCCATTCTTCACTATTTCAGTAAAGGACTACAAAAACACGAAAGAAATATTGTATTGTTTACTGGGATTTAGTTCTGGTGGGTTTAGTAAGCGACTGAGGCAGAAATAATGGATGGACACCATGTTATGTTAGTGCAGACAGTATCAACTTCAGCAAAGTGCTGAAGAGTAATAATGTTCTCTTTGAAGATTCACATTCTAAATACATCTGAAACTAATGAAACTGCCTGCATGTAACCTCTTGAAATATGGCAGATTAATTTTACTTACTAGCAAGCAATAAATATATGAGAAGTACTAAGTTAGGACATTTAAACTTCCATAGAACTTCAGAAAACAAGTGCAAATAATTTGCTAGAATTAGCTACAAAACTAGGAATGCTTGAAAGCAATAACATAAATGTTGCTTTTTGTTTAGAACAACA
Source organism: Burhinus bistriatus (assembly GCA_013397275.1). Taxonomy (NCBI): domain Eukaryota; kingdom Metazoa; phylum Chordata; class Aves; order Charadriiformes; family Burhinidae; genus Burhinus; species Burhinus bistriatus. The sequence goes on along the minus strand of VYXH01009674.1, from coordinate 134,063 downwards.
GAATTACTGGAGGCATTAGTCAGGTTGTCTATTTTAAGAACTTTGGAACAGGAAAAAAATAAAAATAGGGTCGAAGGCTGATAAGAATCACCAGAACTGTTGCTTAACTGTACCTTTTTCCTCTCTATTGAAATCCCAATTCCCCAACGCTTGTAATTCAGGGATTGCTGGTATACTTCCATCTTTTCCCCCAGCCTGGGTCCTGGAAATCCGATTGAAGGGGTGGAGTATCATACTGCCGGAGGGAGCTTGGCTCTGCTTTACTCTGGGCTGAGCGTGAGAGATCTGATACTGGCTCTTCATGCAGAAGTTTCTTGTCAGACTTCTTTGCAGAGAAAAAACCTTTATTCTTCTTCAAGAGCAAACTTCTTTCCTGAAATGTACACAAACATTGCTGTAAGCCAAGGGTGGCCAATCTGTTGAGCCAGTCAAGCGCAGTTCCCATGCCAAGGCAACATCACGTGAGCAGCAAGAGGGCCATGCTGGCGTGGGAGCACAGGGTAGTCCAAATCCCCAGCTGCCGAGGAAATGAGCCAGCAGGGACTGCCAAAAGCTGACATTGCCGAGCTGCCGGGGGTCCCGTCTTGCAGCCCCAGGCCAGCCTCATCTCAAAGCGGGCTCCTGGAGAACCACTGTCACCTCCTGCCTGGTAGCTGCTCCCAACCCTCCCTGCCACATCCATTAAAGGGAGATTGGTGAATATATACTGTCGCCTTCATTCTTTGAAGTTTTTTCTAGGGGGGAGAGAGTCCGGAAGGTCAATATCCTTGCATCAGACTATTCTGTACAATGCCAAGATAAGAGAGTTAAACAAGCTGTTCCATGAGCAACAGAAGTCAAGAATCCTGTTTTCCTGCAGATTTGGGTAGGTTTTTGACTTCATCCTCGCTTCCTTTGGCTATAGGACCCCAGCCAGGTGGTATGCATAGGATGATTAGCCAAGGCTGGGTTCTTTCCCTAGGTGGGGCAATTACTGGAATCTCCTACTCACAACAAGGGCTTTTCCTGGAACTTGCAACTGTCTGCCCTATTCAAACTTGGCTGAGACAGCCAGTGAGCTTAAAAATTATTGCAGAGTACTGACAGAAAGAGCATGTGCATAGACTTAGTTCTTCAGGAAATCAAGCTAGCACTGTCCTTCACTTCCCTCATCAGCCCCAAGGGAGCTGGTGCAGTAACCTCTGGAACTACAAAACTTGGAGCTTTTGCTCTGCCCTGGCAGGGTCCTTGCTCTGTCGGAGGAATGGAAACAATTTAAAATGAACCAAAGCCATTCCCTGCCACAAAACTCAGCTGGATGCCTTTCCAGCCTGCACACAAAGAAGCCTTTCCCCAGACAGGAAAACACAGGACTCAAAGAAACAAATTGGATTATCGATCCATTGCAAAAAGGCGAGTACCTGTGAAAAACTGGAGAATTCAAAAGGGCATCTACTCTGCCCTATTTCCTCAGCCACGTGGCAAGGTTTAAGTTACTGAGAGGATAATTTAGCAACACAAAGGCTTAAATGTTAAGCTAAATATTCTACCTTCCGCTGTTCAGCTAGTGGTTCTTCAGTAAACTCTTTCACAGTAGGTTCTAGCTCATCTAGCTTTTGATGCTTGTCCAAAGCAGCCAGCACAGCATCATGAAGAGTTAGAAAGAACCTTTCTTTGGTGACACAGCTGTCAAAGAAATCATTCTTCTCAAAGTCTGCTATCACAGAGGCTATAAAAAATGGGGGAAAATAAATAAAGCAGCAAAATCACACTAAGCAGCACAGCTAAAACTTTTCACTTAAGTTTAAAACTTATCCTTGGAGATAAGTCAGTATTAGTAAACAAGTACTATACTCACAGTGACAGCCAGCTAGAAGGACCGTAATGCCAATATTGTGAAACATATGGATGATCTGTGGAAAGAATTCCATACAGGCATTAGAGCAATTCTGCATTATACAAGCGCACTAGAAGGTAAAACATAAACAGGGAAATAAAACCTGCCTTGTAGTGTGTTATCTCTGAAGGAAACCCTTATTCCAGTACCTCAAATCCTGGTTTTGAGTTCAGCACTAAACAACTTGTCCAAGATCTTATTGAGTGCTGACTCCAGGAGCAAAGCAGGTCACAGCCAGACCCCATGCTGGCCCTCCCACAGCTCACTACGCAGCACACAGTGCTGTTTCCTCACTGCAACAAACAGTTGTCCCAGGAACAGGCTAACTTGAAACTCCTCTCCATGTGCAGATGCTATGCTCACATGGAAACGAGAATAGGAACCCACGTTTTCAAGTGTGACCCGTAATTCTGGTTGTCTCAATTTTCATGTCCAACATTTTTAGATGTATCAACTAAGCGTTAAAGGAATCAGATTTTAGAGGGGGTAGATTCTAACCATTTTCTCAATGCCTGACCCTTTGTAATTAAAAAGTAGTTTGTTTTTGTTTTTTTTTTAAAGGCAGCACATTATTTCAGAGAATCACAGAATTTCAGAATATGGGGCTGGAAGGAATCTGGAAAGACTTTGACTTTACTCCCCTTTCCCATTTAATGGGTGGCAAATAAGGATTTTAGGGACATCAGCTCAGTTCACAATTATTCCCAACAGGTGTTAATTTAGCCTCTTATTAAATAAAAATCTTTTGAAATTGAGCTACAGAGTTTGAGGGAGCTGACTAAGAATCCATCTGGAACTGTATCTTTTTGAGAAGCACAGCTACATGAAATTTATTTTTGCTAAATATATATCTCCATTGGCTAGGATCCCCACTTGAAGACTTAAAAGTTCAGGGCATACTTCAAAGAAAAGGCTAATTAGGCAGTCAGCAATAATAACAAAATTACTCTAGAAGAAGACAGTAGGTTTATATCTGACACTTTATATCTAGTAGTTTTACATCTGACATTTCAAAAGAAGAGTTGGGTTTTTTTAAGTGTCCAGCTAGAAGAAAAAATAAACAGCCAAAATGGAAAAAACAAAGTAGACATTTTTATAAACGTAGTTTGAGTTAACGTTATTCTAGAACTGGTTGCAGTGGAAGACAGGTTTTTGCGTGTCCTTTGTATGGACAGTGGGGCTTTTGTTTTTTTAAAAAGTAGTTTTATGGGAATTTATTCATTTCTGAAACTTGATAGCCAAATCTCGCACCCTTAAAGGTCAACTGGAAGATGTGTGGATTGTTCTGTCGCAGGGCGTTTTAGGCTAACAAGAAACATAAGACATTGGGTAAACTTCAGGTTTCACAGTTATGTGCAGTTAGGTTGCTTACCTGTCGCAGTAACTCTGAACCTATCAAATCCACAAATTGCACCATGCTGAAGTCTAAAATAATGGTGTGAACTGGACGTGGCAGATGCACTGGCTGTTCTTCCTGACCTAACTGTACCGAGGAATTATCTATGGCAGAGCCTGGTGAAAGGCAAGCTCTCCTCCCTTCATCCTCGTTCTTTTCGGTCGCAAGTCCCATGTTAAAGCCTGGGGATGCATCGGCTGCTCCCACCAAGAATATCCCAGAGCTGAGTTTGTCTCCATACTTTGACCAATGTACCAAATTAACTGACGATGATGAGGAATCGCTGTCTGCGTGACGTTTCTTCACCAGTTTCTCTGTATATGGTACCTAAGATGGAAAATGGAGAGTACACCAGTGGTTGGAAGAATTGGGCCCAGGAGGTGGAAAATTTTTGGCTGCAAGTAAGACAGTCCTGTAAATCATATGGTATTTCTTCTCTCATGGTAGAAAACACATGTGAAATAACACTAAATATAGCACAAAACCACAAGAGTATGCAAAGTAGCAGGTGACTTAGGCAAGGCTCCGATGTGGTTAAGCAGAGTGCCGTCAGCCACCAAATAGTACGGTGGTACCTCACTCTTCCACACTTTGAAATGGCCTGTGATACTGGAATCTGACTTGTTACGCCAACCTTTCAGAAAAGAAAAGAAAAGAAAAGAAGAAAAAAAAGATTGCCCATGGCCATTGCCTTTCTGAGCAACAGGAAGTTGACTTACTGGCCAAGTTCTGCAGACCTTTGATTCACCTACTCTTTTGTATGGCAGCTGGCCACAGAACGGACTGATTTCATCAATTTTTCTTTCTTAACAGTTCCAAATGTGTTTTTTAATTTTTATAACACAGGAAAGGAAAAGTCACTCCCTGCATTTTTGTACTTTAGAAGATGGTGTTAAATTATCTAAAGCACCTTGGTGCCAGCTATGTTTTCCAAACCACTGTCTTTCAACCCATTTCTCATACAATGGCTTTTACAAATCACATATAACTGCTTGAAAAATACCTTCTAAAGACAGTCCATTCCCTGAAGTTCCTTTCACATATTGTCTAAGGCAATTCAGAAAATTCAGATAAAGAGGGGTAAGAGTGACTCCAGAAGATGCACAGCAGCCAATTATAGTAAAGGTGAGAAATCCTCTAATCGTGATAATCATAGCTGCCTTTGAGGTATTTTGTACTTGCACTTGGCAGTATTGGCATGGAACAAATTCCTCCTAAGCAAGGGAATTCTCTCACTTCTATGGGGAAAAAGAATAAAATCCCTACTGAAGCACCTGACAAAATTAATTCTTTCAGCTGAGGAGAGGATATGTTGAATACTTCAATTGCTAGTTAATTCACCCAGTAAGCTCAGCTACTATTGCTCTGTAACATAAAGAATGTGTAAAGAAATACAACAGTAATGTTTGCTTATTTTCATACAGCAAACATATATATGCTTTATATAAACATTTACAGCCTTTTCATTACTGCAAGTTAAGAACATTGTCCTCAGTAACATAAAACCAGGCACCTCAAACAAACAGACTAGATAAATATACTTTTAAAGCTGACCCTAGGTGGTGGTAGAGGCGGATTACAGACACAAGAGCATTTAAGATCTTTTCTTTCCACTGCAGTGTCAGACAGACTAATTAAAGCCCTCATTTCACTTTCATCTAGAGGCACTGCTTTCATGTCCATCTGAAAAAGAAAGGCAGTTTTATTACAGTTTTTATCTCCCTAATGCAGGCTCTTACAAACTTCCGCTGTCTGAAAAAGTAGCATTTACCTTGTGTAACAAATAGGTTTTGAAGTGATTCATGTTTGCGAAAGAGATGGAAGAACAGCACTGGAAGATTCTGATACCTTCAATCTCCCTTGCCTGTAAAACAAAAGTTGGATCTGTGAGGGCTGTACCTAGCAGGAGCTTATTTTTCCCCTCCTGACTGTCTGTGTCGTAATCTGCAAGGTCCTACCCTAAGGACAGAGTTTGTCTGGTCACACTGTTGTCTACACAGCATACTGGTAGTGGCACTGGCAGCATGGACCTAATTACCATAAACTACTCTGTTTCTCTTGCAATTAAAAACATACCTCCAGCAGATCTGTGACAGATGACAGTTGCCTGCTCCAATATAAAATAACCCAAATTGTTTTTAATGCTCGTTACAGAAAACATACACTATACAAATTGTTTTTAATGCTCGTTACAGAAAACATACACTATACCCTCGTCTTACTAACCTTGTCCTTATATTATTTTTTGCAAATCCATCAGCATAGCATTGGGAACGTACCTATGCAGCAAAGGCACAGCTCTCTACTGCTGTATTGCCTAACCCTGTATGGTGCAGATCTTGAAAATAACATGTTAAAAAGGCCCATGCCCTACCTATTATCCCATCACCGGAGAACCTGTGAGTCAGTCTAGCAAACGCACCGTTGTTACTGTGAAAACATACGTAGAGCGGACAAAACCAGGCTGAGAAAAGCCCGTCAGCAAAAAATGCCAAACAGCTCTGGAAATGACAGCAGCCTGGCTTCCACCGTGGAACGGATGGACACAAGGAGCTCCAAAGGCCCCAGCAGGCTGAGCTAGGTATCTGAATCACTTCACACTACACATACTTAAGCATTCTTCAGTTTTCAAAGTATAGAATCAAATGAACTGAGTTTGAATGGTCACCCCCAGGCATTTAAGGGAAGAAGCTGCATTACAGAGAGAGATAGAACACTTGTTTTTTGTTTTCTCTTACGGCTCTGTAGATGGATAAACTTCTATAAATATTCATGTTTGGAATCTGTCCCAGCACCACCATCTTCATTCTGAAACAAGATGTTTATTAGGTTTTCACAGAGAACAGAGAAAAACCATCTGTTCCCAAAAGCTCGATCTCCGTTTCTCTCCTCTTCACTGGATACATCAACTGTAACTTATAGGGTGCCAGTACAAAAAGTTATTCACTCATAATTAGGGTTCTTTGAGTAGGGGAGTGGTACACAAACAGCCTTCAGCTACACTGGTGTCCTCAAGAATGTATAATGTCTCATTTCTAGCTCTGGAACACTTGGATTATTGTTACCACTCTAGGAAGGGTGTTCCCTCTCCATCTCCCCACAGCCCTCCTCAAAGATACATCTCCGCACACAGGTAGAGGCAGCTATAACCTGTGCTTAGAGCTGGCTGCACACAGGCTAGGTCTGATCCAGAGGTAGTGTAGCAGCATGAATGCAGGGGTTTGCCTTGAAGGAGAATATTTTGGTTTGGGTACCGTGCTTTGCTAATGGCGCTGCATGGTTTTGGGGCAGGTTCTGGTCAGTTCAGGGCTTAGGTGGAATAAACATCTGGCTGGTTGGCTGGTTGCTGGAGAAGGTAGCGAGCCCTGATGTATGGAAAATTGTTGTCAAGACACTCTTCAAAGCAATCTGTTTGCAGATAACTTCCCATGCTTTTTTGAGTGTTGTCGGCATAATGCTGTCACTGGTAGGAAACTGATAAGTGGTTATCTATCCTTAAGATAGATCTTCCATCTATCCTATGGACAACCGGGATACTCAACTGAACAGTGGCTGCAGAAATGCCCATTCACAATGCTCCTTAAATCCCAAGGCAAACCCAGGAGCATAACTCTGAGCAGAGGCAATACAGTGAGTTTCAGACAGCAACTGAAAGTCTTCCTGAAGGTATTCTTTCAGAGCCACTCTGGATCAGATCACAAGCAGTTCGATATTTGCAGCAACTGAGTTATTTCCTGCTTTTCTCCATGTTATTCTACAGGCTTCAGCCTACTCAGACAAGCACCTCCCTATCATGGTAAATCTCATGAGGTGTGGCTTGGATTTATGAATGATTTTCCTGTTTGGATTAGCAGCTAATAAACTGAGTAATGTGTGCCTGACGTGACCTCCCTCCCCTATCACGAACTGAGTTTGCGGAGAAGATAAAGCAACTTGGTAAATGGCAGTGAAGACTGAAGAACATATTTGAAATAAAGTCACAACATCTCATTTTATCCCTATAGAAGTGTTTATACAGATCTCCTCTCCTGGCTGATGCTTACATGACAATAGCATGGTACACCTGCAGAAGGGACCAGCCCATGAACTCGAAGAGATTATTGGTTTGGGATAGCATTAGGGAGACTCCACAATGACCTGACTGAAGCGTTTACAAACATGAAACAGCTTTTTCATTGTCACACGTATAACTATCTCTAAAACATCAACTCAAAGTTACAGGTACCTGTGTGACCTGATGGTGATTATGAAGAACGTAAATCCCATGGCGATTGCTAAACCGACATCAAGACCAAAACAAAGCACTGCAGCAAAAGTTACAAGCCAAATAACCTTTGAGCAAGAGACAGAGAGAACATAAGCAGTAAAAAGATGCAAAAGTACTTCCAACTTGGCCCCAGCATTTGCAAATTGCAGGCAAAAAAAGGCTAGAAATGGTAATACATGAAGAGCTTTGTTGGCACATCTAGCCCAACCCAGTACTGGAAGTAGTTGCAAACAAGGATCACAAATTTCAGTTCAAATCTCCAGCCTTTTTAACAGGTCTTCAGTTATTAGCAAAACCCGTATCATATTGGGTGTCTTTCTCTTTATGAGAAATCCTGCACAAGAGTTGACATCAGAATGTGGTCCCAGCTGGCAGCTAGACAATTTCCTTCTTAGGGGATCTGGGAAGCAACAACAATAATCAGTTCTCCCTATACAGAATTAATTGCAAATGGATGTGTAGAGATTTCAATACACTTCTTTCAGCAGATATTTCAAAGGATCCCTTTTCTAAGGGAATGCCCACTGCTTTGCCTTGCCCTCCCAAAACAACCGTTTCTGCCTTTAAGGCACAGTCCAAATCCTTGACGGCCTTTTTTGTCACTTACGAAATGATACTTATCCTGTCTCCACAGGATGGGGACATCCAGAAATTTTTCAAGAAAAGGGAGCATGTTAAATACCACAATAGCAGCCAGTATATCCTGTGGAAATCAGAAAAACAGCATCTATTATTTTGTTATTTTTTTGTTTGCAACCACAAACATGCTAGGGAACAGATATCCATGACAGACAAACTGCTTGAAATTAAAATCCTGTAATAGCTTTATTTCCATAATTTTTATAGCTACATATAACCGTTCTCCCCTGATCTGCAAACCAACATGGAACTAGCATATAACTTCTTGTTTGACTTCACAATTGCTCCTGCCAATACAACTGGACTTCCTCTTGCAATGCTACGTGTAGTTTCCATTGCAGAGCTCTTCGGTGAATCCCTACACCTCCTGCAGCGCTAGGAGAAAGGCCAACACTACCTACAGAATTAAGAGCTGCTGTTTCAAAAAATGGTTTCAATTAACACGGGTAGTTCATTGCCAGATTTAGGAAGTTGTTTGACACCAGTTGTTGAAACAGCCTTTCTTAGCAACGAAAAAGAGACTGGATGGTTAAATTCTGTTTTGTCAGCTAATTTTGGGAAAGGGATTAATTCTCCCATCTTATAAAAACGCCAGGAAAAAAAATCAGGAAGTAATGCTCTGTCGGTGGTTCCCTAAGAAAACTTAGAGAAAAAAAGAAAGTCTCAATAAAACTTTAAGGGAAAAGTGGAAAATTGAGTACTCTGAATAATCTACAATAAAAAAATGTTTATAGGCACACACTGGCAATGCAAAATCCACACAAGGCAGTTTAGAAGCCCATATGGTTTTAAAATAAACCTCAAAGACCAAGCTAGAGTCAGAGACACTAAACCCAAATTTCCATTTCGAAGATTTTATTTACCTCTTTCCGCTAAAGATTTTGAAGCACCCATCTTGGAACTACTTATACCGAGGCAAAAGAGGAACTCATGAATTTGTTCTACAGGTGTGCAAAAGCTTAGAAGATGTGAGACCAAAAGTGAAGTACAACGTTTAAATTATAGAGGCTGGCAGTGAAATTTCAGTCCAGTTTTAGCCAAGGAATTTTAGCTTGTACTGATTAGTGAGAGACGGGAGAGAGATGCAATATTTATTACTTAATACATTAGCCTGCTGAAATTTAGGAGTTTAATTATTATTTTGGTTTGGTCCATCCCTGAAAATGATTAAATCTAGAGCATGATATAATCCCTAACTGTCCCAGAAAATCTTCATATTATACTTAGAAAATCTTCATTTTATGCTTAGAAGGTAAGTAGACTGCTGCCATAACTATTTCAGGTTCACTTACATTAGGTATCGCCTGGAAAAAATGTCCGAGTTTCAGCGCAATCACCAGCATCATAGATGCTCCAATCGCTGCTGCTAACTGAACAGAAATCCTTTATCAGAGAGGCCTCACAGAACCATTTCCTTACTTGTCCTCTCTAAACAAGTACGTATGGCCCATGTAACACCGCCGACTGGGAAAAATAACCAGGGCACAATTAACAAAGGCCACAGGTATGCTACAATGCATGGTACAAATTCTAGAATACTCAAACTGAAAGAGTTTTCTGTAGATATAAATTTGACCTAAATAGGTTATCATTAGGCACAACAGAACAATGCAGGATTTTGTTTGATAATTTCACCTGAGTAGTAAGATAATTCTCTTGCAAGTCAGACTTTGGAATAAACTCTTTATTGAATAAAATTACTTTTACGATGCAGTGAAGCATGTACAGACATTCAGTTAAGAGTTATGATAAAACCATTATTACATATTACAGCCTCTTTCCCCCCTAAAAAAAGATCACAAAGTCAAGTACTCAAAAGTTAGGAAGAAGTGGCAGAATTAAGGGTGCATGAACGATTTTCCATTTGGCTTTTCGGGTATATTCACTAAAACACAGTTTTAAACTCATGGACGTATCCTATTCTCCCCACAGGAACCTGGTTTCTTTCATGGCACATCATATGCCATGTATCATGTAAGTATAATACATAATGTAACACACACAGAGAGGGTATCTGAATTCAGGTTGCATGGGTATGTAACTTTATATCTCACAAATTGTTTAGATTAAATGTCAGCCTACACTTGGTATACAGTGATTTTAGATGAGAGTTTGGAAGCTTAACAGATCCAGACCAGCTCACCTGTGTTCTTCCACCTGTCTTCTCTTGAATGACAGTTCCAGAAATGGCACAGGTGACCACAAAGCTTTTGAAAAATGAGCTGAAAATATTGCACAGCCCTGCTGCTACTAGCTCCTGTAAAACCGAAACAGAAGGAAGGAGAGAAAACCTCAAATGAATGACTTACCTTCATAGAAGTAGCTTATCAGGAATTCCTTTCCTTTTGCTCATGCTTGCTGGTTGGTCATCTGTGTTGCTAAGCTCAGGAAACCTTCTGGAAAGCAAGGTCTCCCGTGGTTAAATGAGCTCTCTTAAAAGGCATACAGCTTTCACAGCTGAGGATCTCATGGACCCAAAAATGCAGTTCCTTCTTTCAAAGAAATCCGCTTAGAACCCCAAAGCTATGAAGCACTGACTTTCAAGCTAACATGGGGCAAATCTCAGTATGCAGCATAGTACACCTGGACAAAAGCTGAGTGGAAAGGACATTGCCTTTATATCTATTCCCAGAGGCTTTGAGAAGTCAGGGTAGCTTCCTTACTGGCTTAGTTCCATTCTAGTAAAGATCCAAAGCCATCACAAGAAGCTAATCACGCAGTAGTGCAAAATGCCTAATGCTTACTAACTCTAGCACACTGGAAACTTAACAGTTTTAGCTTAAAAGCTTCTCAGAGCAATCACTCTGGGCAGAGAATCCATACACTGGGATGGCAGCCACATACAGAGAAGAACTACAGCTGCTCTGGCCGCTTACAATTTCGGCTATTAATTTATCATGCTTTTATAGTCTCATGGATTCATGACAGCACCAGTCCTCAGGGATCACTTGCAGCACTCTGTGTGTGTGAGGTTCATCCCCATCACTGGGAATATCTTGCATGTCTACCACTGTCAGGTAGTTAGTGGCTTTCCAAGTCGAGTTCAGCTTGCTTCTTAGCCTAGGAGGTATCTGCAGTTTTGTTCTCACCTGATTGCTGGCAATATTGTAGTTGTGAAGTGAAGCATACCTCTCCCCAACAAAAACAAGTAGGAAATAGCTTATAATAGCAAGGGAGAAGGCATGCTGTATGATCTTGCTCAGGTTTGATAAATCTGGCAGCGTAGGAGGCAGAAACCTACAGGATCAGAGAAGAGATAAGTTTAGACCTGTTCTGAGCTCTGTCCACAGTAACTCCAAACCCAGGATCATCATCAGAGGCATCCAGCACCCCACAGGAGATGCTCTCAATCTCCTCACAAAAAAATGCAAATTCCTTCTTCTTTGTGCTAATAAAACCTGTAGTTTGAATTTTGCTTATGCTCAGAAATGATGACGAAATTAAAATTCTTCAAGACTTATTCCAATAGCTGTACTTCTCAGTAAAAGTCAGCCCATGTGAGATTCCAAGAACAGCCTGAAACATCTCTTTTGTATCTCAGAAGTACAACCGCGTAAACAGCATAGATTACTAACCTCTGAGGAATCATACTGACCACAGCACTACTAGATTCAGCGTGAAGATGAATGCGATTAGAAATAATGGTGACTGTGATAATCTGGGGAAAAAATCAAGAAGCAATACTAGAGATTATATAGCATTGGCTCCTGAAACTGTACACAATCCATCTAAAGACAGTTAATCTTGTAGGAGTATTTAAAGGACTTCAGCACAGATTCAGTGTGTAAATATAACAGCATTTCAAAGTAATATGTGAAATGTTTTTTGAAATTAAGTATATTGTACTCTCTGTTAGTTCAATTATCACAACGACATTTTGAAGATCACTTACCAAGAGAAGTTCCATAGGAAATGCAATACGACTATGTTTATAAGTTATCCTGATAGATGTACTGACTCGTAGTGCAGCCATGCTCAGCAAAAATAGCAATATGCTGGTGGCATTAGCCTTTGGGAGAGCCAGGAAGTAATGAAATAGATTCTGAAAAAGAATCATCATAGAGAGGATCAGAGGCAGATACTACAACTATTTCTATATTCCAGGAGATTGACATAGGTTGCCCTGACACTTGAACTCATCCTTTCTCCTATGGTGGTACCTTCAGTTAGAAGAAGAGGGATGCTAAGAGAAAAACACTATTTAAAAATCTATATCATCTATTGGTATCTGCAGAGAAAACACTGCCATAAATAGCTCAGATCTAGTACCATGATTCTTCTCTGTTCTACACTACCATTTTCTCAAGTTGTCTGATTGACATTACCAAAGTAAATTAGGATGAATTAGCTTTAACTTGTCTTTAGCTTGGAGTCTGCTGCTTCTTTGACAGATATAATAAAGATACTGTGTGCCAAATAGCTTCCCCAAGATGATCTAGTGAGGAAAAAAGCATCTTTTCCTCTAACCTTTGCTCTACTACAATTATAGACATACTGAAAATGTATTATAGAGCTACATAAGTAATTAAAAATATGCACACAGACTTTTCTTCTTGCATATCATAAGCTCCATACACTGTTGAAGACAACAGGAAGGCGAAGCAAACCACAGCTGAGACTTGCACAAATATCCCTTAGCAACTGGCTTAGATTGAAATTTCCGTCAATTTCTGAAGCTGTTCCTTTCTTTCCCCTCCAAGAAGCATGCATTTCTTCAACTAATAATGAATTTACTCACATAAAAAATGCCCAGGGGACCTTTATGGAAGTCAAGCATGACGTCAAAGATAAAGGTAAACTGTGATACAATGACATGCAATGCTGCTGCAGTGAGGTAAGCATCAATGAGAGTTTTCGGCACGTATGTTGTTACAAATCCCAGGCAAAAGCAACCTAGCAGCAACTGTATGGAACAAACGAGAAGTGAGACGTGATATAATTATCAATGTCTAACTCCGCCCTTTTGTTTCCATATTTGAAGAGCATGACTCTTTACTGCCATATATGATGGATAGTTATTTGAACATGCTATTTACATTATGCACAATTAAGTAAGACACTGCCAAACCAAAATAGGAGCACTTTACATCAAGTGTGTGCAGTTATGTAGGACTACCTAAGGGTCAACATACTGCAGAACTGGTCAACATAAAGGATAATAATTTACTTCACACATATTAATCATGGACACATGAATTTTAACCTATTGTATCTTTTTCGGACAGCTTGAGAGGAAGAGACAGACCTTCATGTCCCACTTTGCACAACGTATGTATTCCAATGTGCTGAGCTTAGTTTTTGTGGTAAGAATATGCAAGCAGTATCAATTCTTACATTTGTATGAGAATGCACATAAGGATACATCAGTAAGGATATAAAACAGACTCATCTTCTACCTGAATGATGCCAGTCAAAAATGTTATTGATGCGTTAAGTGTCAAGGCCTCCATGTAATCTTTCCTAAATGTTGGGTCTGAGAAATTGTTCAGTGAACCATTAGAGGACAATGTTTGGTTGAAATTAGGAGTCTTCAGAATGTTTGTCACCACCACATTTAGGATGCTGAATGAGCCTGGTACCAACAGAACAGAGAACAGAAAATGGAACTGCATGAGATGTTGCAACAAAGACTTATCTTAAAACCACGCATCATCCATCTCTTCCCTCCACCATCAGTCTGTGCAGTATGAGACTGCGTATTTTCATTCATTTATATATAAAATCCACTTATATAATCAATTTTTACTGTTTCTGAGTAAGTACCTAAAGTTTCCAAAGTCCTGTCTGAAAATTTCAGATTCCTACCATTTTACGAGTGAAGTTTCCGTTGGTCAGATGCACAACAAAAAGATTTTAATGTAAAGCACAAAAAATGGATGCATTACAATGAGCTACCAGAAAGGCTGAAAAACATAGTCAGAGAAAGAACTGCCAATTTACCTAAGAGGCCAGAGCTCCGCATACCCATTCATTATGATAATGTGAAGGGCCTTCTCACATGTAAACAGCATTTTAATAATCTAGCTTCTGAACAAATTAAGAACGTAAACCCATGAACAGTTCAGCCATGGCAAGAAACTGCATGGAGAAGACCATGGAGAAGACCAGGAGCCGAATCATGATTCACAGTAACATCCTGGGGGTAAATGTGAGGCAGCGTGCAGTGGTCCTTTACGTAGGAGACACCTCCATGACACTCCAGCCATCTCCTTTGCACTGCTGTCTGTGATAGCTCACGTCCTCGGGGGTACAACGGACCTTGCAGCTGAAACTTGACTGACTTGGTGAAATTCTCACCACAGATCAGCTGCAGAAGTGGAACAACAATGAACTGAGAATCTGGGGGTCTGGATTCTCACCTAAACAACATCTGCCTATTAGATGAAATAAATGAGGACATCTCGCCAGTTTTTTGAAGCAGCATTGAACACAGTCTCTAAGGCCTGTAGAAACATTTCACAGTACAAAATAAACCTCACCAATTGAGATATGATGCGAAGTCCCAAATATAACATACGTCAGCGAGCAGCAGAATGCAGAAAGGAAGCCATTGATATTTGGTAGAGGTAACCTGGTCAGCCAAATTCCTAAAAGTCCTGGAAAGCAAAAATCTGTTTCTAAAGTCAAGAAAATTGGGCAGGCTCTCTATCTTTGGTTACTATTTTTAAGTAAAATTTTGCTGATGAAAACCTGCCAACCCTTATGAAAATCCAATTATATTTATTCACAGAATCACCACACATAGGTAGCACGAGCATTGGTCTTGCTTACACTACCTGCCACTTTCCAGTTTGGGTCTAAACATGCCAAATCAGTGAGAAAGGTGGCCATTCAATGTCCACAGTCTGTTTTTCAGGGAATTCAGGACCTGATAAAGCCAGACCAGTTAGTGACAAAAGCCAATGTTGTCTTACAACACGGGCCCTTACTAACTAGAAATTAGACAAAGAACCAGAACCACTCTTTGTATAGGCCACCTACTAGTGGGGTGGCTATGCATGTGGCTGTCTAACAGATCTGATTTTGCCATGTTATTTTTTTTGCAATATAGGAAAACGCTGCTATTAGTTTATATTAGTGTCCTGTCCTTGAAATTAAACCATGTAACATCTGATTATAGAAAAGAAGTTCTCCTGCAAATATGCAAGTAAATAGGTTAATGATTTAAGGAACTTCTAAGGTTAAAGTTCCCACATAACTGATGACATTAGAAAGAATGGGAGATAGATTATGAAAAGCATGACCTAGAAAAGGAAGCTAGAGTGTTTTTTTCTCTCTGCCTACCTTGAGGAATCTGAAACATCCCAACACTTAGGCCTGCATGTAGATCCCTCAAGATCCATTCTCGGCACCGATATGTAAACAGCCAGTTCAGGACAGGGAACATCTTGAGTGTGATCTTTCTGAACCTTCCCCAGGAGAAGCTGAAAAGAATCAGATAAGCTAAGCTATATGCAATGCCTTTTACAATCTCCATCTCTGCAGCTCTTTTGCACAGCCTCATGCTCTGCACGCAGAGAAGCCACACTGCTATGGTTAGCTCTCTGCAGGCATCACGTACTGTGAACCCACACAGTCGTTAGACTTCCTCAGATCCAGCTGGCACATAACATGAATCCTACATAGGCACCCCCATGCCTTTGCATTCCATTCAGATGAATCGCAAATACTCTGTGTGCCATTCATATGATAGCCTGTCAGCGCCGGAGCCCAGAGCGCTGAACACATCAATTACTTGACCTCATTAACACCGCAGAAAAATAGGAGATGGTATTTTGATTCCTCCTATTCCTATCTAGAAGAAAAACATACTAACACTACATCTGGGGGAGAAAAATAGGCAAGCCTATCCCACCTCCCAAAAAGCAGTCAACTGTTTCCTGTATTACATTATTTAATAAGGGGATGCAAGCAGGACTTGACCTACGTGATTTATTTTGCATATATGTTTTTGAATCAGAATTTCCAGCAGGTAAACTCTGACTAACCCCATGGCCCTGTGCTCCTTCGTCCCCATTTTAATCCCCTGGCAACGTTGGTGATTTTCTCCTTACAAACCAAATATAAGTGATGCAGTGTCTGCCCAAGGCTTCTGGCAGCCTTGAACAGTGGCTGTGGGAACTGACCTCAGTTAACATTATAGAGGTGAGTCCCTTTCCATCATTTTATTGTCCAAGGTGACTACACACTGGGCTGACAAGTGGATACAAAATGGAGAACAGAGAAAACACATGAGACAGGGAAGTGGAAAAGAAACAGGGAAAAGCGTATGAGGAAGCAAGGCAGACACGGTTCTTAAATGACAAGTTGGGGGAGGGAATAAAGAGATTCTCTTATACAGCATCAAGTGCAGTGATAATGTTTCCAATAATATTAGCTATGACTTTAGAGCAAAATTCTCTCTTTGATCTCTGGGCAAGACTTTATTGCACCAGGTGTTTCTGGGTGGACAGACTGTTAACTCTAGGTCACATGTCATAATTATACATAATTCAACCCTTTCCATCAAGTAAATTTGTTTCTCTCACTCCAGAATTTCATCCAATCTCCTTCCTACATTTTTTTTTTAAATATATAAAAAGACAGTGCTTCAACAGAAGGCTATTGCACAATCTAAAGGATCTCACTATTACAGAAATGAATCTTGATGACAAGTCTTCATGGTGAATGAAAACTAGAAAACACAACAGCAACTATGGCTCCATTTGCCTTCACTTCTGACCAGGAAATTACTTTACAGCGGCATTAAGCTAGACATGATCCATAGTTTTAGGCTGCAGTCCCACACATAGCTGAGCTGATGTAAGAGCTAGTTAGAGAGAAAGAGAGAGGTCTGGCTCCCCTGCTTTCCTTTCCCTGTGTGGTCCTGTCCCTTCTGGCAGCAGCAAGCTATTAGATTAGCTCACCACACCTTGTGGGACCTCACCCATAGCTAGACTTGAGTCTCAAGTCCTGCCATGGTCTCAAAACAACAGTCTGAGTTTCAGTATATGTTCAGTATACATGCTGAAACAAAGCCCAGATAAATGATGAATCAGAGATTTTGTATTTACTTTCTTCGGAGGACTTTGTAGAGCAGACCCAGCCATTACTATTGACAGTCCACTCCGCATCCAAAAAGAGATTCAGAAAGAAAACTGAGAGTATTCATAGTCAAACAAAACTAAAAGGGAAGCTGATGGGCTTCCTATTTTTTATTGTATTTGCCCTGCTGGAAAAACATCAGGAATTCTCCTATGCTGCCAACAGACTGCCTTCTGGTGAACCTGCAACCTGCAGGGCTCCTCTGGAAGAAGAGATGCTTCTACTCCCAGTATAATGCCCAAAAGAGAATTTTGGCAGATGGGAAAATGAGGCTCTGGAAGCATTAATGCTTTATCAGTACCCTAGCCTTACCCACTCTCCTTAAAGAACAGAGGAATACAGTCCCAAAATAATGCCAAAGCAGTTCAGTGAACCTCAGTCATACCATTATGCAACTTTCCATGTCTCCAGCTAAGAGGGAAGAGAAAAAGGCTCTTGAAATTTAAGAATGAAATTTAAGAAACAAAAGTATCAAAAGGCAGAAATCAGAGAAAAGCAAATGAAAACTTGTGCCTGACAGCTGGGCTGAAGGAAGTACTAGAGGGAACTACAACTATTGGCAGTTTCTCTTTACAGTGCATATATCCCTCACACTATCATAGTCCTGAAGTGAACGGACACTTCTGCACGTTGCAGATAGCAACTTTGGTAGTGCAGCACTAAGCTGATCTTGCACGCTTCAAGTGCAAGTTGCTGTAACTTGGTGTTCTGCTTTGGTTATCAAGCAGCGCAGTTCAGCATTTTAATTACCAGGTGTAGAAAAATTAGGACCTTTTTTTACTCTTGGGCTTGAAGAGCCTCCTTAGTTTCTTTACACCTGATCAGTTCCTGGCATAGAACTCACCTGCACTGTAGCTGTCTGTTCTCTCGAGGGATTTGTAGTACTCCACCCAAGGTGGAAGACAGTTTTCTTTCAAAGTGTGCCTGGAAGTGCTCCTCAGTCTGCATTTCTCTTTGGACCCTGTAAGCTGCTGGTTGCCTCTAAGTACCAACAGTATCGCTGTCTAGTGCTGTATTTTCCTTCTGATCAGTCAGTCAAAAACAGCGGAACAGCAAATGCTGGAGAGCACAGTGAATACTCTCTTTCTTGGCAGTGAGTCTGGAAGAAAGAAGCAGGGTCATTGACTGAAGTATCTACTAAAATGAAAATAAAAATTATGATACCTGATCAGTCCATCCCAGCATAACTCCTGTGAAGCCGGCAGTTACAGCAGGGATAAGCAAGGCTCTGGAGACTGAAATCCATGAAAGGCGTGCTGCTCTTAGGATCAAACAAATGGATGGCCAAATCAATTGTAGGAACACTGGGTCATTCTGGAACTTATCTTGTTCCTACTCTGTAGGAAAAATGAGCCTGAGTCCCCTCCATCTTGTAATCCCGAAAGCAGGCCCATGTTTAGGGAACTAAATACAATCCCTCTCCAAAAACCTACCATAGCTGAGGAAACTGTTTGAGTTCTCCTTGTTTCCAGTCCTGGAGAAAAAAGGTTTAGTCTGAATCATACAGAGAGCAGCTAAATCTGAGGCTGTACAAATGCCACAACTTGCACTATAAAATGGGTATCTGACACCGTTCAGGTTTTTAAATCCCCCAAATGTCTGACTCCCATTCCTTAGAATTTTAGTATCAGGAAGGAGATCTGTATTCAATCACTATCACTCAGAGTAGGTAAGGTGTGAGTTCCCAAAGTGAACACCGAGTAAGTAAAGGCCCAGTGCAAGAGCGAATCTAAGACAAAGTTCTCATACTGACAGCTGAGGCAGAAAAAAAATTCAAATCCAGAGCTACCAAGTGAAAGTACATGTAAGAAGGCTGGTGACATGTAGGAATATACTTTTTTGGCTGTGGGCAGAAGAAAGGAAGAAAAGAAGGAATATAAAAAGGCTGTGAGTCAGCAGTCGAGGGTCTATTCCGAATGCAATCTAAGTTTAAAGTATCAAAACCCACAATAAAATTCATTGAGATTTAAGTTTTCTCCTCACATTTCATCTCCTGAACCACCAGGATCAGTTTGTACAGGTCTAGTGCTTTGCATCACTGAGATCTGCTACTTCAGATACAGCAACAGAGACTCTGACACCGTATTTAGTGTCTTGTGAGACACGTCTACCAACACAAATGCACGTCCCAGTCACTCTAAACCATAGAGCGAGCTAGTTGTAGGCATGTCTCAAACACATTCCACCCTGGGGAACAGTTTCTCCCTCTTTTTACAGAGCAGATAAATCCAGGTTTTCCACAGTTGAGTTTAAGAGGCATTTTGTTCATTAGCTTTTGAAGACTTAGCTGTTTGTGACATCTTTGAGCGTAATCGCCTTTTCAAGGCAAGGTAATACAACAAGCAAAACTAGCAAGAAGCTAGAGTTTGCAAATGAAAGGCATTAAAAACCTCAGAATGCCAGGAACTAGTTACTTTTTGGATGCAAGCAGTGGTAACTTTCAGCTGTTCACTCCTGTTATTTGGACTTCAGTGATGACTCAGAGCAGCGGAGGACAAGGTCCCACTCTGTTACGCTGTTTAGAGAAAGAAAAGGGTTTTGACAGGGGAAGCCAAATGTTTTTACAGCAGGCTTCCATATTCTGTTCAGAACGTGTCCGTCTGGCCCAGTACTGCTCACAAGACTCATCCTCCTCAAGCCTGAGATCAAAAGCTGGGTGGCCTTAAAACACAAATCTCTATTTATTTGCTGTGTCTTTCTGTTCTTACCACCTGGGGAAGACACCCTGGGCTCCGCTCCAAAACACGCTTAACCTGCAGCACTTAATAACTTGAGTCTTAGGCACATGCTTGAAAGCATAGCACATATCTATCTTTGATATGGCAAGGCCTATTACAGTATTGAGAAATAGTTCATTCTCCAAACACACACAAAGATCCAGACGCTGGGAAAGCTGGGCAGGGAGAGCTTCGCTTCAATCACTGCTGGCTTAAAGCCCCTGGAAGGGAACAAAGTGTCCTTAGGAAGTTTACGAGAGCAATTAATGCTGGCTTGTAGGGTTCCAAAAGCACTAGAGCTGTGCTTAGCCCGACCGCGGCCGGCTGTCCCCCACCGCTGACCCTGACAGGTTACCCCGGGCCTGCACAACCGCCGCCTCAGCAAGTTTTTTTCCTCCATTTTCTTTTTTTTTTTTAACTGAAAACACACCCCAAAGAGGCACCGCGCAGGAAAGCCAAGCAGGCCTCACCAAAAATCAAAAGAGGGGCAAGGCTTTACAACTTTTAGCCGCTTTAAACAGCAGGAAGCCGGTACCCTCCGGTACCCCCNGCGTTGCTGTTGCAGGGCCGCCCCCGCCCGCAGGAGAAGCCAGGCGGGGAGGGGAGAGGAGAGGAGGAAGGAAGAAGCCGCCGGTGCTGCTGGAGGTGGCGGCGGCGGTGGTGGTGGTGCTGCAGCCGCGGGCAGAGCCTCCCCCTCCCGCCGGGCCGGGCGGGGCGGGCTCCGGAACCGAGATGTCTCAGGAGCGGCCCAAGTTCTACCGGCAGGAGCTGAACAAGACGGTGTGGGAGGTGCCCGAGCGCTACCAGAACCTCTCCCCGGTCGGTTCCGGGGCCTACGGCTCCGTCTGGTGAGTGGCCCGAGGGGGCGGGGCCGG
>VYXH01009674.1:63484-112799 GCA_013397275.1 Burhinus bistriatus | reverse complement strand
CCCCCCCGAATGATCTCATATAGACATATTTCACCGTGCCTTCTTGCAGTTAGTAGGTGGGGGGGTGGAGGAGGATGGAGGCTGGCAAGTCCCCCGTAGCTGGCTTTGCAGAGCTCTTGTCCCAGTTTCTTTCTGGACCTGAAAGATAGGTTATATCTGAGGCAATTATATTTTTAACTGGAGCCTGTTGATAGGCAGGGAGGGTAGAGGGAAGGCTATGAGGGCTGGTTTTGCATCCCTGACTTGTAACAGTGGGTTTACAAGTATCGATATTTTCTTGACAATAGTAGATCAACACAGGAAAACTTGTTTTATTGCTGTAGAATGACAGAATTACTGCAGTATGCGCTGCCTGGGAGAGTAAAGTCCTGGTATGAGACCTGCAGAAATACGGAGAGCTTGAAGATAAGAGTTGAGTTTTTAATGCTTACCTAATAGGAACAAAACATATGACAGGTTACACGTGCAAAATACAATACTTCCTTAATTTGTAGTTTCTCTGCTGAAGTATGTTGGATCATTAAACAGAAATTAACTGGGCTGTATACATTGTATAATCTTAAATACAAGGTTGTATTTAAATTGGTTTGACAGACTTTAGCAGTCATATAGTAGAGCTGTATAAAAGTGTTCACAGGTTACTGTGTCCTTTTATTAAGAAATGTCTTCCACATGAGCATTCTGTTTTTTATTCCCTGTTCTTTGGCTCTGTCAAAGTGTGATCAGAATTTTCAAATATGGGTGCATAATGATTACACATCTGGCTCTGCCGCTGTATTTGGGCAGGCATGCATATTTTTTCATAAGCATAATGTGCAAATTTACATCATGAATATTATTTATGTTATATCATGAGAAGGGGCGCATATTGAACTCTACCAGTAAAGAAAAGGAGTTGCTTCGTGTGTGCTGCAGTTTTAAAGAAATAATGGTCTCAGCTGTTCTTAACCTACTGTTATAAAATTTTTGGTAAGTTCAGCTTAAATAACATGTATTTCTTAAAACTGCTGTGCCCCAAATGTGCAAATACTTATATTTCATAAAAGACAAGGGCTCGTCATTTCTTGTAGCAAGATTAACCAATGTACTTGTCGAGTTTTTTTTTAAATAGAGGGGTTTAGTTCTGGTGAAAGAAGGGCCTCGCTGCTATAGCTGATAAATACCCCTGTAAGTGCCACAGAGTTACATAACTCCCGAATGTAATAGGAAATTAATTTGCTCAATGCCTTGTCCATTACGTTTTTAAGGTTGACTCTACACCATCTAGCCCGTTCCTCTTCTGTTTTCCCCCTCCCCACGATCTCCATTGTGCGTGTAATACTTCCAAAGTTTGTCATCATGAATTTCCTGTTTTGCTGTGTCAAAACTTTCAAAGATTGTGCAACTGTGTTCAGACCAGATGAAACAATTTTGTATTGGAAGCAGTTTCAGACATGTGGCACATGAGTCTTTTTACAGTCCACATTACTGGTTTTCTGTCTGTTCTTCTAAAAATACGTTTCAGAAAAGATACAGTTCAGAAAGACTAGGGATATGGAAAGTATGTCAGAATTTAAAAAAACAAAAAACAACACAAATATATGTAATTTTATTAAGCTGCACATGGTGATGCATAGTATTTAGAATATTCCTGCAATGACTTGTTCCACGCTCTGTCCCTTTAGAGACTTTTTTCTCCCCAGTAAAAAGTTACCTAGTTTCAATTGAGACTTTGATTTGGTGTATCTCTGTGTTGGGATAGTAAATTGCGGGGTTTTAACCACCCTTAAACTGAATGGTTAAATATACTTCCCTGTATGTCCACTGCATTATTATATTAGAATGTAATAAAATGCTCTGTTGTTTATCTAGTTGTCAAGATGAGGTATTTAAAAATGAGGAATTTCTAGAAATTGGGGGAAAAATTAATAAAAAAGAAGGCAGCAGATGAATCATTTAGACTATGGAGCTGTCTGTTGTAGGCTACTTTAAATGTCTAATGTGAGTATGACTCCCTAACATAAGAACCTGACTTTAGTTTGTAGTCAGTGGATGGAGAGAGAGGGGCTTTTTCTGCAGGTAGCTTAAGGCACCTAAGCTATGTGCTTAAACTTAGAGCAAATATTCCAGTGTTTTTGGAAGTATTATGTGCAGTGTTGGAAGAATGATGTTCAAACAGCCAACTTAGGTATTTTTGAGGATCCTTTTTTAAAAACTGAAAGTACATAGAGATGCAAATAGGGATTCAGTTCCAAAACTTCGAGAAACATCGATATGTATCCTCATATTGTGCATCGCTAAGGCACATAACAATTGCTGTGACATCTGTTGTGTGAAATGCTGTTTCATTTATCCTTGCAACAGTTTTGTATATTCATACAACATAGTGTTTTTGCATGAAAAGGATTTTGCAATGAGATCTACACGAAAACACACGTGGGTTCCTGAAGTATTAGTCTTGTAGTACTTCATGTAAGGAGAGGGGCCTAGACAATGCAGCATCTTTCAGGGGGGAGTTGCTGAATGGAGATGGGATCGATCAGTGACTCACAGTTAAATGAAGCGATGCTCCAACTACTTGTGCGTGCTGGAGGGAAGTCTCAGCAAACAGCACTAGTTCAGCCAGCTCTTAGCTAAGCAAAGAGGTGTTCTGATGATCTTTGCCATCAGTTTCTAAAATGCTATGAAGGCAGACTCTGTATACTCTTAGGAGTTTACTTCATTGTTGTATTTTTTCAGCAGTTCTTTGTGTGTTGTGTTGATACCTTTGTAAAAGAAGGGTTTTGCTTTAATTGCTTTGTGGGCTACCTGTATTGCCTTATTTAATTTGGAAAGGAATTGAACAGCCAAGACATTCCTCCTCAGAATCTTGCATAGGACTTTTTTAGCTTTTTTTGTTTGTAGACTGTCAGGTTATATAGCCTTTCCAAAACCTTTGATTTCTTCCCGTTTTGACCTACAGTTGTACCAACACTGACTCTGAATTTCCTGGGTATTATGAAGGTACTGAGATAATTACCCTCTTTTTAAACTAACAGAGAAATGTTATAGATTTAAGAAATTTTAAAACATTAGGCTCCAGAGGAGGTGAAGTAAAAACCCTGAATATCACCTTTGTAGTAACAGTTCCTCTGTGGATCCCTGCCCGCCCCCCCCCCCGCCCTCCAAAGTGGGTCTTTAGGCTTACTAATCCCTTATCAAAGTGTGCAAGTGCTTCCAAAGTATGTATGCACTTAGAGGGACAGGTGCCTGCTTCTCCAGTAAGGTGTGGTAGATATGTGAGGAGTGATATGAAAAGAACTATAAAACTGAGTGGGATGAAGCAGAACACATGTGAGGAAGGGGGATCGAGTAGGAGATGGGCATGCACAGAAAAGTCATGAGCAGAGCTCTGAAAGCAAAGGCAAGTAGTTTGAACTTCATGGGTACATTGTATATTAAGAAATGAAATTAGTGTGAGCACATCGGTCCTATAGGGAGATTTTTATTGCAACTTTTTAGAAGCAGAAGCCAAGGTGGCAGAGGAGAATAAGATTTACAACTTTTTATGGTGTGTTGGGAGGGTAACTTAATGAAATACATGTACAGACTGAACTTAAAAGTAACTGGTGTTAATGATAACTGCCAGGTACTGTCAGAAAAAACTGTGTTTCTTCTGTGTATAACTAGGGATGCGTAAATTAACTCCAAAGGTACCACTGAGGAGATTCAGTTAGCTTGGGTATTTGCATAGGCACTAATGATGAGCAGCATACTACTTAGCAAAATAGTCTTTGCACAAAAATTAACATGCTGATTATCTAATGTTTAAATAAATTGCACTGTTGAGTAATTCTGTGTGTACTTCAGTTCCTCAGACTACTTCACATGTTACTTCTAAGAAGATATAAGTTGAGTCAGTGGATATGTTCTCTGAAATAATTGTTTTATTCTAGCGCTTATGTTCTGGATTCAATTCAGGTTAGCTCAGAATTGTAGTTTTAGCTCACTTAAAGTGAGATGGATCCAGTTCGTGTGCTGTAGCGCAATACTATGTAAGAGGTTAAAAAATGTGGAAGCTGTGATAAATTCTGAATTTGTGCTGATCCTGTTTTAAAAGGGATTTAAAACTGTGGATCATGCAATTTTTTCCCAATTGGGCTTTTTTAGCTGAAATATGATCAGCGTAATGCAGCTGTTTTAAGTCTGTGATGAAAGCCAGCTTAGTGTTCTTTAAAATGTTCTGCAACATGACAGCTGTTCTGTAGCTCTGTGTTCTGTACTCGCGAAAACCATTAGGCTGTTATCTGTATTGGCAGAAAATTACTCAGCATGCCTTTATCTGTAGGGAAAAAGTCTTTAGGCCTCAAATGTGACTGAACTTAGAATTCTTCTGACTTCAAGAGTAACTCTACATTGTGAATGTGCAGTAATACAAAATTTTCTTTTCTGGGCTTGTGCACAATGTCGTGCTGGTTAAACAGTTTCTCAGTTCTGCAGATTGCAATTCTCCTTGGTGGTTGTACATCTACTACAGTGGAATGATGAATTGATATGACCTCAAAAATTTCATTAAAAAGAAGGTGAAATTAAATTTCCTTTGGACTCTGAAATAGCTTGTGATATGTCTGATGACTCTGAAATCTTCCCTAAAGAGAATCTTGTGGAAACCAAGAGAGAAATCTGACTCTGTAGCTGTGAAGGTGGTTAATATGCAGGGGGTCTCCTCCTTTTCAGGATGAAAGAAATACTGGTATATGCTGTCTTTTGTACTCGAGATGTTTGAAAGCTGGTAGAGATTGTATGACTAATTCACAACAGCATGTGTTGAATTATGATGACTAATCTTATTTTTGCTGTAAGTCCTAGAAAACACCTTGAGTATCATTAAAATATTGTCATATAACTACAGCCTGAATTAACTGTGTTTGTATATTGCAAAATGGTGTACGTGAAGCTTAAAAAGAAATCATATTCTGTTTCCTGAAGTGTTGCAGCTTAAATATCAATATTCTGGTGGTATGTGAAGACTTGCTGAAGATCATTTGAAATCAAGATTAAAAACCGAATGCTTAATGGCTTCTTTTGTCTGCCCAGGCTGAGCGAGGTATAAAGGATAACTCATGTGTGGAAGTGGTTGATAACGGGCATTCTTTGAGACAGTATGGTGTAGCTTGAGTAATTCAGCTATGACAGTTTGGTGCTGCTGTCATCTTCTGGCTAGCTGTATCTTCATATCTTTTCCAGAGAGCTCTTTCCACTGTGTGTATGCAGGTGCTGCTTTATAGAGAAGGAGATACTCTTCTTCCGTCATGCACAGTGGGTTTTTCCATTCTCTTGCAGGACCTAGGGGAAGGATCGCTCATAGAAACAAGATGGTATTTTGTTTTCTGTTTCTCATAAACCTTGTATAGCAAGTTCCTTGGAAACTGTACAACTTTGAGATAAGGAGTCTTTTTGCAAGTTAATTCCAGTTAGTTGCTTTAAAAATAAATGATAACTACATTTATTTCAGATAGCTTCTTTGGCAGGGGTGGGGGGTGAGGGTTGTATGTGCAATTGTGGTTTTGTTCTGGGACTACTTTTGTGATTTTGGTTTTGAGCTTTCTGTTAATTAAGCTGCTTCACACTTTATGTTTATAAATGTATAGCTTTCCTTTTCACTTGATGTTTATCAAGAACTAGTGCATACTAATTTTAAATGGAATCAGGAGTTCGCCCTAAATCAAAATGCAGCAGGAAAATGAACAAATATTGTTCTTCTCTGATTTTCTCCATTCCATACTTTCCCCTTGTTTGTTATCTTGAATCAAGTGTAACCTTGATTTCACATCCTCTTTCTCCTCCTCCTTCCTTTTTGACAAACCAAAGCTGTTTTAGATAAGAACATCAAACAAGAGAAGAAAGAGGAGTAATTTACAGCTAAATACCTACATTTCTTTAGTTCCTCACATATAAACCCTGAGCTCTGGAAGTTTTATGCGGTGTATCAGAAATTTAACTAATAATCAGAAATTTTAGTTCTTCATGTGTTAAATTTTTCGGTTACTTCAAAAGTATCAGGCTTTTGCTTCTGTCCTGGTTTGAGGCTAATCTGGCCCAAACCACGACAGCTTCTTAATATTATAAATAAATAGGTTGTAATAACTTACTTGAAAACATGATTTTACAGTACAAAATAGCAACTCTATATATATGAAGTTACCAAATAGGATGGAGTTAGTCTTCATGGGTTCTGAGAAGAAACATTATTTATATGTACAGGTTTTATGTATAAATTCCTGCTAACGGGGCAAGTTTTAGTAATCTACAGCTAAACATCACTTATTCATATGCATTTTTATGTAACAGGAGTTTGGGATTACATGTGATGTACCAAAGAGGTTTGATTTCAGCTTCAATTGTGATTAACAACCATCATAGTAGATTTTATTAGGCACAGGCCTTGGATTTTCATATAGACTTAAACCATAAAGATAGTGACTTGAGCATAGCATTTTGTGATGAAGTGTCATGTATGAAAATATGTTTAGGAATACAGATAATATTTACAAGTACTCTTCCTCTCTCCAGACTCTTATTGCCATGTTTATGTTTAAAAGCGCTACTGTTTTTAGACAGAAAAATCATAAATGTTTCTTTTTTTATACAAGATTTACCTTTACTGTGTGAACAAGACTCATCTGGTAAACATTTTCTGTAGAAACCACCAGTTGAGTAAATATGTGGGGATTTTGGGGTGGGGGTGCAGGTTGTGGACCAGGATGCCTAGAAATTATTTTCATTGCATAAATGGAGAAATGGGATTGACTGTGACTCAGTGTCCAGATAGCTGCTATCCAGAGTTGCTAAGTGTGGATTTGAAGGTGTTTATAAATAATTCATTTTGATAATTTGATTACTCTTTATTGTAGTTCTGCCTTTGACACAAAAACTGGGTTGCGTGTGGCTGTAAAGAAGTTGTCCCGACCATTTCAGTCTATCATCCATGCCAAAAGGACCTACAGAGAGCTACGTCTACTTAAGCACATGAAACATGAAAATGTAAGTGGAAGGAGATGGTATGAAAAGTTGGTCTAAAGTTGGATTATCCAGTG
Source organism: Burhinus bistriatus (assembly GCA_013397275.1). Lineage (NCBI taxonomy): Eukaryota > Metazoa > Chordata > Aves > Charadriiformes > Burhinidae > Burhinus > Burhinus bistriatus. The sequence goes on along the minus strand of VYXH01009674.1, from coordinate 105,744 downwards.
AGCATCCAGCATGATTGCGTTTAAGGATCTTGTTGGATACATTTTTCTAATACAAATACAAAGTTTTCAGTAATCCAAGGGATTATGGTTGTAGAAAAGCATGCAGATTAAAAAAAAAGAAAACAAAAAAAAAAGCCCCAAAACTCACATATAACCAATTTTGTATTAAAAAGTCCTACAATAATCTGGAAATCACTGTTTAGCAGGTTCAGGCTGTCTTAAGGATTTAGGACACAGGTGGAAATCAGATGGCTTTTCATACAAGCCATCCACTTAAATCATCAATAGGGAAACAGAATAGGATGTGCAAATGTTACACTGAGCTATTTTTTTTATATAACCTCCATTTGGTGTAGAAAACAGTAGGTTGACCAGTTCTGTGTGTTTGTGGCATTAACATACCAACATATTTATATTGCATGCTGTTTGGAGCAAATATTACATGCAATGGAGGAAAAAGTCATAACCTGTCCTTTGTAGAGCTGTTGGCATGTCAAGAGGAAAGGAAGGCTCCCGATTTCTTTTGTCCAAGCAAACTCCAACTTAGCAGAAGGGAAATACTGTTTTGGAAGTGGGCTGAGCAAACCTAGGACCTTTATCTAGCCAAACAAGCCTAATTGCATTGGAAGGTTCTCCTTGGAAGGACTGTTCAGGACTTCTTCTGTTGTGGCTGTGGTGGTTGTGTATTGTGGCTTCTAACCACTGCAGTCAGCAGCTGATATCCCTTAAATCTTCTTCGTGTTTTTAGTGTGGCTAACGTAATTGGAACTTCTGATGTGTATATGTACTATTGTCAACAATACTTCCTCAGTGCCTCTGTATGATACCATTGTCTCAACAGTAGCGGTAGCGTTTGATCCTGCTTAATATCCAACCCCTGGAGTTTTTTCTGGACCCTTTCTTGTACCTAAGATATTCTCCAAACAGGAAAGCTTTGAATATGTGTTACCAAAAAAAAATAAATAAAAAAAAATCAGCATATCAGTCCATTTTGGCTAAGCTAATAAGGTTAGGTGATGAAAATTGGATTGTGACTGGTGCTGCAACAGTTCTTTGTCTGGCATTCATTAATGTTTTTGGATTAGTATTGCAAAGAGCCTGTGTAGCTTTGAGATGAAAGGAAGTTAAGTTGTTTATATATAGAAATATTTATTATCACTTCATCGTACCGTCTTCTATCTGTGGGAAGTTTATCTAGGTTGTGGTTTAAAAATCCTGCAGATGCTAAGATGTTCAGAGCCAGTTCAAGCAGGCTTATTAGTGCTAGTGTCTTCACTATTCAGATCGCAGTTCAGAAGTAAAACACTTGGTTTTATGTGGCACAGAACACACCAGCAAATCTGGAAGGTATGGCAGTTTAAGGGGCTTGAGTGTAGGAAGGCTTTCTATATCCTGTGTCTAGTCTGGTTCATGATGATCTTGAGCAAATAAATGGACCTGCAGAGCACTTGAGCGTGTCTGCATTATACTTTCAAGTTCCAGGAGGCCTCGTTAGCTTGTGTAAAGCACAACACTGAGCAGATGGGAGAGCAAATGGGTTTGTTGTCATACGAAGAAATTAATAAGCTCTGTGTCATCCTAAAATGCTGTTAGGGGGAAGCAAAAGGTTAAGAGGTTGGTTCTGAATCTACTGCTGTTCACACTTACTGGTGTTCACACTTCCTTAGAATCGAGTCAGTGATGGGCTGCAGAATAACTGTATTTAGGTGTTTGTGAAACTTGATGAAAGACATAGATTTTTATACTGTGCTTTACAGTGTAGCAAGATAAAAATGATAAATGAAGAAGACCTGAAGTCTAGATAGCAAAGTCAGTTTTTGTCTTTCCATGCTAAACTGCATGGATAATGTTTGGGTTTTTTTCTGTAAAAACTGATATGGAAGAGTCCACTGGAGAAAGAATCTGGAAGCATGAGAATTATTCTTCAGGATGGACGTGAATATTAGAGTTTGAAGAAGATGTCTGTCTAGAAATGGAGTTGCTGCGATGTATATCAAGAGAGACAGGAAAGCGTTCTCTATCTTCAGTTTCCTCAATAAAATGCGATCTATGATGTATAACATAGATTAGACGGAGGCTTTTATTTCCTACCCACTTGCTCTTTTTTCCAAAATCATAGTCTAGGTTCCTCAAAGATTTTGTCTTTAATTCTCTGCTTGGAGATAACTCAATTGAGTCTGACATCCTTGACAAGTGTAAACAATGGGATAAAAAGGATGGTGTGAAGGGGAACGTGGGAATCCAACTCTTGGTTTCGTATGCACACTCGAACCGTTACTGAAGTTGCTGAAATGTGCATGGTGGTTGTGTATCCAAGACAAGTGAGATGCTGACTTCAAAACAGGAGTTTTTTGGAGGTGGATGAAGAGAATCTGTCCCTTTATCTCATCTATTCATAAAGTATTATTTGCTATTAAGAGAAGGAAAATAATGTTTAAAAGCACATTCCAGAGAAAATTAGAACAATCATTATCAACCAGATGGATTTATTTTCTGCTCTTTGGGCAGAAAATACAAATGACAATGTGAAGCTGTTTGTGAATATTGGGTGCTTGGTGCATTGCACTATTTTCCTGACTGACTTTCTAGTGTAGTCATTATTATTCATTGCTTGCGTTACAGATCCTTGAATTTTTCTAGCCATTACTGAGTACAAGTGAAACAAATACAGTCTCCCAGTTCTGATTTTAGTATGTAGTCAACAGTACAACCAAGAATTGAGCAGGAAGCACACGGTTTTGTCTGGTGGTGTTTTTTTTGTATTTCTCATCCATTTATTTCCTGAACAAACTTTAGTTGGCTTTTGAAATAAGGTATTCTGAACCAGTGTTTACACCTGCCTTTGTTACGGCTCCTGTTTAATGCTCTAAGTGGATGGCTGGTGTGAAAAGACAGCTGTATATTTTTAACCTTAATTTTTTTTTTAATACAAGAATTGAATGTTTGTTCCTGGCCTTGTATGAATACTAATTTGTCTACATCTGAGTGATTCATGTAGTTGGAAATGAAACATCTACTGGAATGAGTAGTTTCTGTTCCACGAAGGAGCTTAGTAACTGTATCATATTATACTGTGATTGTATTTCACAGCTTTTTCACTTTACCGTTTTCTTTCTAGGTGATTGGGTTGTTGGATGTGTTCACCCCTGCCAAGTCACTAGAAGAATTCAATGATGTGTAGGTAACTTCTCTGAAGACTGCAAAAAAAAAAAATCTTTTGTATCTTCCTTATATCTCCCAGATTATTATAGAAATATTTGCCACCTTAATTTGTCTGCTGTCATTCTCAAACAATTCTGAATTCCAACACAAAAGATACTAGGACATCCTAAACTATTTCAAACTCATTCACTTATATTTTATTAACCAGCGCTGTAGGAATCGGCATACTAATCTGCTATGTTATTTAAAATGTCGTGAACTATAGTTTGTTCAGCAACATGCTTTGGGACAGTCAGCCCTGCTACTGATGTGTCGTAGGGAATTTTTATCCTAATCTGTTAAAGGGATTGCTTCATAGCCTATGTGTTTCCTTTTGTTCATAGGTACTTGGTGACACACCTTATGGGAGCAGATCTGAACAACATTGTGAAATGCCAGAAACTCACCGATGACCATGTGCAGTTCCTCATATACCAAATTCTTCGGGGACTGAAGGTACCTGCACCTGTCCTACCTGAATGTTGATAGCGCATCAGTGGGAGGTGGCAGTTCTTGATGAATGTCATGTCCTCAGAGATTCATATGAATACATAGTGGGGCCTCTGTAACTTTCCTAATGTATTTAAGGATAACCTGTTATTATTGTTCCTTCTTTTCATACCTCTTTGGAGCTCTGTATCAGTAAAACTATGTATCATTTAAGAAGAAATTTCTATACGTTGCTATGGGCAGAGTCTGGAAAACTATGAAGTATGCTGCCCTCTAATCTGCTATGAATCTTCCATTTCTTCAGTCTTGTTTACTTGTGTCGTTCCACTCGTGGTGGCAGTGCTCCTGAGTGTTCCTAAGGAGAGACAAAGTGAAATACCTGCCTACTTGAAACCCCTAGACACACGCTCGGTTCCTTCTGCAGACAAGCTGTAACATTTGAATTTTGTGGGCTGGGGTCAGGCAGTATTGTCTAGTGAAGAAATGAGAAGGAGGCTACCTGGACTGTTATCTAAAATTTGTCATCTTGCCTTACAGTACATCCATTCAGCTGACATAATACACAGGGTGAGTATTTATCCTAAGATTGCTTCCTGTACTGAACCAATGTCTTTAAAAAAATGTAGCACAGAATCTTGCAGTGTAGCACCTATAGAGAAGAAATTTTCCGAGAATTATTTCAGTTAAACAGTCAAAAGGTTAAACATGGGAAGTGGCTGTCAAGATCCATAGTTTCTATTCCTGCCTATGTTTGACTTGTATCTTTGTGAAATAGGTTCTCGATTTGTTACATACACATTTACAGCATTGGTGTTGCAGTAGGCCTTTATGCATTTTTGCTTATACATGACACCTTTGAGGACCACATAAGAGAAAGCTGACTCCGGGATAAAATAATTTTCCCAAGTACGGAGGGTTGGTATTTACAGCTAATTAGAATCTATTTTCTGCCTGCATTTACTTTATCTACTTTAGACTTGTGAAACAACACATATACCACTGTTAATGCTGATGTTGTTTAATTTTGTAGGATCTAAAACCTAGTAACTTAGCTGTCAACGAAGACTGTGAGCTAAAGGTAATGTAATCACAAGGTCTGATTGGTTTGACTGTGATTTGAGTGAATGCCTTGTGGGTGGCCCTTGAAATTAAAGGGACAAAATCATTCCTTGTGGAAATACTTTTGTGGCACAAAGTAGTAGTGTCCTTCCCATCTATAAAGGGCTGTGAGGATGTTTTTTCTGTATCTGTTGATGTGTTTTTAATGAATCTCTTGAAAGTGAAGAGTTAACAGTTTGGGTTTAGTTATTTTGGAGAGAAGATACCCAGACATAATTCCAATTGTTGAGTCCTACGCTGTTCTAGGCTAGTGTCTTTTAACAGGTTGTGAAATTTAGTTTCATAATCTGCTTTTGCAGTTGCACCACCTCTCCTCCACCCAATCCAATAACTGCCTAGTTATTTGCTCTAACTAGTTTGCATTGTTCCACTGCAGTAGTTAGTGGATGTCTTTTCTGTTCTGCAGATCCTGGATTTTGGCTTGGCCCGACATACGGATGATGAGATGACCGGGTACGTGGCTACCCGGTGGTACAGGGCTCCTGAGATCATGCTGAACTGGATGCATTACAACCAGACAGGTAACGCATTTAACTAACACGAGGCTTTTCAGTTCCTGAATTGTAGGGAAAAAAAGAGGTTGTCCTTTGTACGTGCTGCTTTCCATTTGGTCGCATAAGTTGGTAGTCATGGTAATTAGACTTCAGTAAAGGTGATTAAAAGAAGGAAGGCATAGATTGGTATTTGAACTAGATGTAAATTAAGAATCATTGTGATAGCATTCACAAGACTTCTTTAAACTTGAACCTTTGAAATTGCAATCAGCGAAATGTTGTCAGGACTTACCCCTTATTTTTCATAGCACAGTGGTTTTTAAAGTAAGTGAATGGAATCTATCTGGATGAGGAGAAGGTGTGTTTCTAGGAAGCTGCTGGAAATATGCTGAAAAACATCAAGTTATGGTGTGAAGAAATGCTAAAAAGCATATAAATCTCCCTTCCCTTCCTCTCTTCCTAGCCGCTTCTTCACAGTTATATCTTCCTCACGGTTTCCAGTATCTTCTCAGCAGCACACTGTGCTTCCCTACAATACTTCCAGATCAGGCACAGAGAAGAAAAGCAAATTCTGAGACTAGTTCTTGTACAGGAGAGCACATGGATCAAAGAAAATAATGTGCTACTCTGATTTCACATCTCACTACTGCTGCTTCTTTTCTCTTTTCCTCTTGCATGTATATGGACTTGTCTCGTATCTGTAGTATAACAGTTGGTGGTTGGTTGGGTAGAATTTATGTAAGGCCATGTGTAAATTCATTCCTTAGAGTTGTCTTGAACAGGTTTCTTCCTCTTTGACTGTGTAGATTTCCTCCCCAGCTCTTTGGTGTTCAATGCATGTTATGCTCTGGAAGGAAAATTTGCCTGATCTAGTCTTCTGTTATTTGGACAAGTCTTAGATGACGTAGTTACTGAACAGTATCAGCTAGCTTGCGGTGTACCTCAGATTGTTTCAACGCCATAATACTATTTAAGGATAAAGTTGTGTTTACTTGTTGGATAGAGTGATTCTATTGAGACTTTATTTTTCTGCATTACGTTGTTTTGTTTTTTATTTTATTTTGTTCAGTTGATATTTGGTCAGTGGGATGCATTATGGCTGAACTGTTGACTGGAAGAACGTTGTTCCCTGGTACAGACCGTATCCTTTAAAAGTAATATTTTTTTTCTGAAATAGAAGTTAGAAATCTTCACTTTCACGTACTTCACAAGAAAAGAAGTTCTGGGTTGGTTTGGTTGTGGTTTTTTTTGTTTGTTTGTTTTTTAAATTAATGGCTTCTTTTACTCACAGTATGATGAGGTGAGTTCTTAATTTTGCTGCACATGAAACAATCGCAATGTGCAAGAAGGCAAATCTGTTCCTCTTTATTGTCCATTAGCATCATTAGAATTACTCTCATGTTGTTTGTTTCTGGGAGTTACTTTCCTTTAAGTTTATTTAAATTCATTGCTCTTTGAGTTTGTAGAAAATAACTGCATGGAGTAGGCTGTCTGCTATGAATCCTCTCACGCTTCAGGTTTCTAGCAAATGTGAAGCATCCCTTCTGGCTTCTCTTCTGTATCCTGGTGGTATGCTGTGAAAGCAGTGGGTTTGCAGATTTTTTAGTGCCAAGGATCTCATTCCAAATTGCTCTGAAGTGTTTAGGTTCCGCTTCCATGCTTGAGTGTAAACAGATTGTGAGCCTTCTTTGACTTTGACTGTGTGCTTGTATTGATGTGAAAAATCAAGCTTGGATAACATCTTTTCAAAGTTATTTTTTTTGCTGCACCAAAGTGGGCTGGACAGGACACTTCGGCAAATTTATGAGAGTGCACTATGTGGGAGTCGGTAATGATTTTCCCCAGGAAATTAGAAGTGAGACTTGATTTTTCATTGCCTAGAAATGGAACTTTATTTGCCAGAGAAAATTACATTGCCCACCTCTTACCAAAGTTTTTTCTTTCAACCACAGTTTGTTTATTTTAGTAACTTCTATTAATTTACTGGTATTTATATTTCTTAATTCAAATATGTTAGCATTTGATTAAAAGAAAACTAGTGTTGGAAGTGTTGGCCTTGTGTGTACTACATTACTTCTGGAAAGCATCTAGATTCTAAAACTCGTTGGCGGGGGGAAAGGCTTTGATTCCAGTTTTGACACAGTTTCATCTCCCTTTTCAATGTGCTTTAACTTTACCCTTTTTTTCTCTTTTTCTGCCTGTCTCCATCTCATAATCTCTCTTCAAAATTACTGAACTTGCTGTACTTTACTGTTTAGTCACCTCTGTCGTATTTTTCTGTTGTCAGGGACAGAAGCAGAACTGACATGAAAGTGGCTTAGAAGCTAGAAAAAAAGTTGCCATATTTTTGTTGGCTGATTTAGCATGTCTGATTTGGTTTGGGCAGATTTTGTTTGTTTCCATCAAGAAAAAATGGGAAATAAAAAAATTACTGATTCAAACAAAGCAAAAGTCTTTAAGCTGTTGCCACTGTTTAACCCTAGTAACGCTTTAGATTTAGAAAATCTTGATACTTGCACATAAAATATTTGCAAATAGGACTTGCAGTATGTAAGAAATGCTTCACAGTGTGTTCTGTAAGAATTGAACAAAATAGTTATCTTCCAAGCCCGCGAAGTTTTTTCTCCAACTGTGTTCTTAGCCGTGACTTACAGCCGATAATATCCACAATGCAAAATAAATCTTACTTTCAGGATCTAAATTGTTTGCTTTGTCATATTAAGATACTACACTGATTTATATCTCCTAGCAGATGCTTGTGATTCTTTGACTTAAATGCTCATTTTCTTTTGCAAATTGTAGTAATGCTTTTGAATTAAATGCTTTTTCTGTTCTGAATTGGTTAGATTTTAAGAAAAATAAGGCCTAATCCTTTCCCATTGTAGATAAAACTTTGTAGGACTATAGTTCTTACAATTTGTGTGTGTGCTTCCGCCCCTTTGAGTAATGTCTGTGTTGTTTGATCATGAGGTTAGAACTATAAGGGGAGCGGGTTTGTGGTTATGAATCTTGTTTGTGCATGTAACGCTTATCCAAGGATCTAGAAAGGCACCAAGCTGTCAGCTTTCACTGCAGGTTTGCTGACATCTAAAGACAGCAAGTAGAAGATAACAATGGGTTCTAGCATCTTCCTGTCTTGGAAGGCTCTTTGAAATCTTTATAGATGCATGATTTTGGGAGAAAGTTTTAGGAATTTTCCAGATGTAGATCCTATTGGGTACTTTGGGGCTCTTAATAATTTCTTTGTACCCACAGATTTGCTGAGGCCTGTGTTCCTCCTGCAGTGTCGCTATGCGATGGCTGATTTACTGGCTTTGCAATTAATATTAACATGCTTAGTTCAAGGTGTATTGACCATGTTTCTAGTAGCCAAGGATATAGTATATCCAAATCCACTGCAATTTGAGGGAATTCACTTTGCAGCTGGAGGCAATGTGACTCTGTATTCTGTGTGTTCAGGAAGCTGGAAACTGCTCCCATTTGACAACTGAAAATTTGACATTCTTCTTGCTTTTTGGTCTGAAGACGTTAATTTTCTCAACTATATAGCTTCACATTACCTAAATGAAATATATAGTGACAGAATAGGTAATGCCTTCTCAGGATGATCATCCTCCTCGTTTGAAATACTGGTCCCTTTCACCAAGGATTTAGAAGAAATGGCGTGATGTTATTTACAGTCGCTCAGATATTTCTTTATACAGCCCAGAGATGTATATATAACTTGTAAGGGGCTTCAGTATAGGCAAGCTGTACAGTTAATTTAATCTGGTAAGTAATAAAGTTGTGTTCTGAGATGATGATCTTCAGTGCTGTCTATGATAGTTATACCCCTGGTAAACTAATCATGAATTTAGTTTGGAGTTCTGAAGGACCTAATCTGTAGAGATTCTGAACATGGCTGTCATTGACTTAAAGCAAGAATTGTAGATACTCTTAGAAAAAAACCCTGTGATTAATATGGGCTTAGCTTTGCAGGATTGTTACAATATTTCTAACTTAAAACTGAATAAAAGCTAATTGAATTATTTCCATTATAATAGCTCAAGGTCTGAGCAACCTGCTCTAGTTGAACATGTCCGTGCTCATTGCCGGGAGGGTTGGACTAACTGGCCTTTAAAGGTCCCTTCCAACCCCAACTATTCTGTGATTCTGTGATCAGGTGGAAATACTTGGATGAAAGACGGATTTCTGATACTGGTAAAACCTCTGACAGGAGGTGGAGAAGGGGAGCAAAATTGTGGGAAAGACTAGTTGGAGACAAAAACAATTGAGGTAATGAAAATCAGAGTCCTTTGGTCTTTTAATGTGAGGCATAGCTAGAGCCTTTCTTTTGTTATTATTGTATCTGTCTTATGCCAAGATCTGTGTCTGTTAAACGTGTATTCTTAATTTTTTTACAGCTCTTGTAATGTGAATGATTTATACAAATAAGTAGGGAAGTTGACTTTAGATTTACAATTTGATTTGCATAAATGGTATAAAGTACAAATAAGAATATCTTGACTGTTTCGTACTAGTTTAGCCAATTTTCTTTTTCTGTATATTTAAAGTCGACTGTATTCCCTTTAAACTCTGAAGAGTATTTTTATTACTATTTTTATTCAGTAGTAGAAGACGTCCATGATAACTAACCAGTCTGAAATTACGTGTTCTTCTGATAGATCTTGTTCTTGCTTGTGGTGGCAGCTAAAACAACTTCTGAACTTTGCTTTGCCCTGGATAAGCTCTTACAATCTTGCGATGCCTGCTGCTGATGGTGATGGCAGGCTGTTGTCTGAACTTTAGAGTCACCGAGACACATTAGTCGTTGGGGGTACCGTGGTGATGGCAGTTGGGGTTTGCATGCTGCGCTTTCCTTCTCCATGCATGTGGTGTGTTTTTTTCCTTTTGCTTTGTATTTACTAAGTGTTTTTCCTGTCTTTAATTGCTTCTGGCTCATTTCTCTGGGACGTGGTAGGCCCTGTAGTTAAATGAATGCTGCAATTCAGCAGGTTAGATGGCAGGGCGAAAACTAGAAGCAGGGGCTGGGTTTTGACATGCCTATGGCGGTGCCAGTTAAACATTCTGTGTTTTCTCTTGTTTATCTGAGAAGTCACTGAAGCATATTACACAAGTATCTTCCAATAGCAGTTTTCCCTGGAAAAGAGCTGACAGCAAACTGGGCAGAAATATTGTTGGTGCACCTGGTGCACATGATCTTAAATGCCTTTAAAATAATTTAAATATTTAAACTGAGGTATATTATGCGACTTCTGAGGCATGTTAGCAGTCTGAAATTTGCACAACTTTATTGCATGAGTGAAAGGTGTAAGGAGTGTTTTAAATGGCACTGAAGAAAAGCCAATTTAAATGAACTAATGGTGGTTAGCATAGCACCCTCTGCTAATTCTCTTACACTGGGAGATATGCTGATTTTGTTTTAAGCATTGACAATTAAGACTTGGCAATTCAGGAGCTAAGCTAAATCCAACTAGATACATTGGATTTACTCTTAGGTTTCGAGTGTTTAAGTAGGTGGGAGTTGGCCAGGCAAGCTGAGAAGTGAGAATTTAGTTCAGCTGTTCTGACAGAGTACTGTTTCCAGGGTTTTTAATTCATTTCATATGTAAAGCTTTAGACCAAAGTTTACATCAAAAGATAAAGGTTTTAGCAAAGTATTGGTGATTTTCTTCATATACAGCTTGCCAGTATTACAGGAACTCTGAGACTTTTTTTTTTTAAAAAAAAAAAAGAGACAGTATTTGAAGTACCTACAGTATTTGAATTAATAGATGTTGTAACAAGGAATTGTAACTGTATCCTAAAACATCAGGAAGGTGTAGATCCCAGAAAAAAACATTGTCTAGAAAGTAGATTGCTCTTACTGAAAGGAAAATATGTAACTAGTTTGATACAATTTTAAGGGCAAATATCAACATTACAGACAGTCTGAAATTGCTAGTAGGTTTGAAGGGCAGCGTGGAGGATAACTTGGAGAAGAAGGGAGATTATTCTTTTAAAGGTTTTAGAAAGGTACCTTGTATCTCCTTATTGTCTTGAGTTTTAGACACAAAACTGTGTCTTTAGTGGATTTTTTTTCCCTCAGGTGTATGTTTTGTCACTTATGCCCTGTTAAAGAGGACAGCTCAGATTGGTAGGTGGCCTGGTGGAATCTCTGTTTTGGATAAAACATCCTTTGCAGCTGCAGTGTTATGTCCCAAGAGCTTTCTACGTAGACATTTTAAATCTGAGCCCATGTTCTGTTCTCTCTGCTGCTGGGCAGAAGGGAGATGCAGGCGCTTCGGCCGCCTGCCCTGCTGGTCCCTGGGAGCTGGTGGGTTCAAGCACCCTGTCGCCTGCAGTGCCCCAGCTGCTCTGGGCCTGAGAAGGGTGCACCCCGCGTTCCAGCGGAGGGATGCTGTAGGTTGTGAGCAGGGTCCAGTCGTTTTACTTTCAAAGTATTTCTAAATGGCTGAATTACCTTGGAAGGTGTTCACAAAAGGCCTTGACTTTTTTTTATTAGTGCCTACACTTTTCAGCCTTCCGCTTTACTTCATCTGTCACTAACGCAACCTAATCCTGCTAACTGCATCTGCTTTGGTGTGGGGCCTGAAAGGGTGAAGTGAGCATGTAAACTGATCCTTTGCCAGTGGGGTGAAAGCTGTGACTTCTGCTCCTCAATAATTAAGGATGCAGTGACCAATTCAATGCATGTGGTGTATTGTAGACAAGTTGTTCAATCTGTCTTATACAGAGCGGTGTTATAAAGGGGTGTTTAATTGTAAACGAGAGGAATGAATACGGTTTGCTTAAAATAGCTTTTCAGTCAAGGCCTTGGCAGGTGTTAACTTTTGACATTAATAGGCTGATATGTTGCGCTTTTCATTTTGATTTGTCCCAGCATTTTCCTTTATGGTCCATCATTAGATATTGATCAGTTGAAGCTCATTTTGAGACTCGTTGGAACTCCAGGGCCTGAGCTTTTGAAGAAAATCTCCTCAGAGTCTGTGAGTTTACACTTTGATTGTAATATCTGCCCTTCCGGAAGTCCCAAGTTTGTGTATTGCCCTTCTGTAGTCTATCTGTAGTGTGTGTTGGGATTTATTTTCTGTTATTTTTCTTCCTTTGTCATTCTTCGCTCTTGGATGGCTTTGAGTTCTTATGCTGTGTGTATCTGATCTTTATTCCTCTTACCTCTGCCTGTGATATGATTTCTTCCTTCCATATTCTCATTTTACTGCTTCGTGACTTTTCTTTCAGTTTGTGGGTTTATACTTCGTGATACATTGTCTGATCAGATGCTGCTGGGGAAGTATTTTTCACAGTTAAGAGCTTGAGGCTCGTCTCAATTATTATTTCTCCAGATTGCCTACCCAAGGATCTTTCTTAACAGGAGCAAGTGTGTTATCCGCTAAACACACACAGTCCCTTCTGTAGCATGATTAATTTCTGAAATGCTACTGCCACCATCTTTGTTTTTGTAGCATAAAATCCAAAATGCCTTTTAGGTGCTTTTACGTGGCAGCTGTTTCCAAGGCACACAGTATATAGTCTGCTGAGGGTATAGCTAATTGTGCTATGTGTTTAATGGGTATTGCTGTATGGGGCCCTTTTGTCGAGGTAATAGCAAAAAGCTTTCTGCAGTCTCCCTTTTAAAGGGTGACCTCTATTTTCAGCCATACTGCCATTTCTATATTGTTCTAATCTTGAATTGTGAACTTTTGCAAAGACAGTATTACATGGCATTTAATTTTACCTGTTTCTGAAGGTGAAGTGCATAAAAGTTAGAGCAAGAGATGCTGTAACAGTACGGATTAACAAGTTAATGCAAAGTGAGCAATGAGCTTGTGCAGAGGTAACTATCAGCGTACTTTAGCAAGTCACTCTGCTGTTTCTGATATGTAAGGGAGGATCAGCGTGGTGGAGAGTGATGATAAAAGTATTTTGTACTGCAGCTTATGTTCTGTTTCTCGTAACAGTGACGGTAAATGGGAAAAGTGAGGTTAGCCTTGAATTACATTTGATGAAGGTAGACATACGGTGCAACTGGAATCAATTAATTGGTCAACTTGCTGAATATCACACCAATTTAAAAAGCCCTGGGATGTTCTACCCTTCAAAAGGTTAGAACTGAACAGCACAGGTTGCTTTGGCTGCCCTGTGAACTGACCTTAAGGGTAGTCTGGTATTTGAAGTACAGGGGATTAGTGAGAGAGAGAAGCTTAAAGGTTGACTAGGTTAAGGGAAAGATTAGTTTGCATACATAAGATTGAAGTGGGTCTTTTTTCAACATTGCACAATAAAATGAATAATTGCTCTTAGCCAGGTCCAAATCAAGAGTCTGTTTAAAAAAAAAAAAAAGTAGTAAAGTACTGTTTCCCCTAATTTTTTCCATTGTATGGAGACAGCAAAACTGTGAAGTGTTTGAGGGCCTTTAGTGGGTTACTGTAACGAGTTCTGGTTTTCTGCTGCATTACTTTACTTGCTCTTACTTTCTCTGTCTGTTCACTGACATCAGCTAACTCTGTCTTATGCAATGCTAGTGTTTTGCTAATTTTGCATTTATTGCCTTCTGTCACCTCGCCCACATATCAAAGTGCATTCAAAGCTGTTTAGAAGGAGGTGTCAGTTGTGAGCCGATTTCACTTTGCACCACAAGGAACTTAAGTACTTTCTATGCAGCAAGAAAAAAGGCTGTGCAGAGGATACATGTTTTGTTTCTGTTTTAATTTTTCTTCATTTTCCTGAGGCTCTGTGTAGCTGCAGCAGCCTAGGAAAATTTCTGAGCCAAAGGAAAAGTCTACTCTGGTGGCTTAAAACTTGTTGGGAAATGGTGGACGCAACCGTGCTGTAGTGTAATGCTACTTATGGCGGACAGAAATACTTTCTGTACTGACGCTGTTACCCACTGATCAGTAATTCTCCATTGTTTTAAGTGTGCACTGGTGCAATTGCTAAACTTCTCACCATACTTGAAAAAAATTAGTGGACCCTGCCTGTATGGCTTTTGCCTTGTGGTTTGCAGAAGAGATGCTTTGTATGCAGCTGTTTTCTGTTTAAACTGGTTTTTGCACTGTTTTTAACAAAGCCCTTGACTAGGCACTTAAGATATTAACCAGCTTCAGCAGATCATGCGTCTGACGGGAACACCCCCTGCATATCTCATTAACAGGATGCCCAGCCATGAGGTGAGACCTGAGCAGATGAGGGGGGTTTGCAGGGCAGGTCTTCACTTGCAGTGTTTGCTGCTTCTATAAATGATATGCTCGCATGTGGCATGGGGTGGGCAATTAACTACCTGCTCTTCAGCAAGATTTTTTTTTGTACTAAATGAAGACTTGGGATTTGGACAGTGCATACTCAACCGCAGACTTCTGAGACTCAGGAGAGTCTGGATGTGAGTCGGTTTTGCGTTGTGTGCCATGTTGTGTGGCTTACCAACAGACACCCTACTGCACGCAGCCTTACCAGGACTCCAGGGCAGTCAGCTCTTGCAGCACCTCTTTGCTTTTCAGTCTTGCATGAACCCCAAGGAATGTCAGCTCTTCCTCTGCTGTCTTGAGTGGCCTTTAGTTGGGAAGGGATAATGCTGATGGGCTTAGTAAGTATCAGAATAAGTAAAGAGAAGGCAAAGCGAGGAGACAGACCATAATAACCAGTGTGTCAGGATGATTGAAGTGTGCTCTGTGTTGGTGGCTGGATTGTATTATACTTCAACAGAGCATTTATTTCCACAGGCAAGAAACTACATTCAGTCTTTGTCTTACATGCCGAAAATGAACTTTGAAAATGTGTTTATTGGTGCCAATCCACTAGGTAAGGCTTGCTTTTTAAATGTTGTGCTTTTCCTGAAGCTGAAGCTAGCATGTCCTGGGACACCAAGACTTTCCCAAAGTTCTGTTTTGACAGCAGAAGTGGTTCAGAACACAGCTCTGTTCCACTTCCCAAGTTTACAAACTACATGTGGGCTGAGGGTATGAGGAAGAAATTGTGGATGATGGGGTGGGTCCTGAGAAACTACAGATTCCTCGTATGCATTGGGCTTTTACGAGATAACGTTTCAGAGTACAGTGTCACACAGCTCACCATGTAAAACCCTTTCTTTTCTGTTTTGGTGCTTTTGCAGCTGTGGACTTGCTAGAGAAGATGTTGGTACTGGATACAGACAAACGAATTACTGCAGCAGAAGCGTTGGCTCATGCCTACTTTGCCCAGTATCACGACCCAGATGATGAACCAGTGGCAGACCCCTATGACCAGTCTTTTGAAAGCAGAGAACTTGAGATCGAAGAATGGAAAAGTAAGTTTAGGGGACGGGAGAGAGAGCACCAACCTGCTTCCCTTGTGGTCCTTTCCATAAGCTGCAGTTCAATAAGCCATGGTAGTCAGAGGCACGAAAGAAATTGATAAAATTGTGGGCATCTTGTTCTTTCGAGATCCTTATACTGAGTGAATGTATCATGTACTGTGCATATAATTAGCATAATCCCTGGTAACTAATTATTACTATGAGCATACAAACATGTAGGCGACATAGTTGCTCGTGTCTTTACGTTTTCAAACTTATTCACATCCCCTCAACGCTCTGGAAGTATCTTCTATTGTGTATGTTAGTCTCTGAGAATGATGTAACCATTCTTTTTTATTTTTCTTCTTGTTAATTAAACCATGTTTTTCATTTAAAATAGTGTTAAAACCTTTAAGATTGTTGCAGGTTTTCTTGCATGAGGGATGTCTTTAGTTCTGCCTATTAAGTTTCTGTCACACTTTTCCCACCAGGCCTGACTTACGACGAAGTAATCAGCTTTGTGCCACCACCACTTGACCAAGAGGAGATGGAGTCCTGAGGAACGGCTCTCTTCTGTTTGTCCCACTTCACTGTGAGGGGAAGGCCTTTTCATAGGGACTCTCCAATTATCGTCCAAGTGCCTCATCACAACAATATTCTCCTTGGTGGAGGGGGGTTTGTGTGTGTTGAATTGGGGAGGGTGGGGGGAGGGAAGAAAGCTGAGTCTATGTAAACATGCTGCATGCTCTCTTGTATTCTGTGTACGGCCTGGGGCAAGCCTCTGAAGACCTGCTCTGACTGCTCTTCAGCCCTTCCAGAGTAACAGCGCGCAACCAGTTTGCACTGCTGGGGCAAGGTGGGGAAGTTGGCGTTTAAAGTTTGGTTACAATCGTTGCCATTTCTCAATTCTTCTACAATTAAGTAACCTCAAAATAATGGAAGTTGGTTTATAGTCCTCTGTTTTCTTCAGGACTGAAGGTGGGGTTGAGGGGTGTCCTTGTTCAATGCCAGATGGCTGATTTACGTCCAGATCTTCCTGGTACGGCAGAACGTACAGGCCTTCTAATGGCTGATTCTTGGAACACGAAAAGGTTTTGTTTGAAACTGTAAATATGTTTGTGCCTTAAATTGAATGGGGAGAGAGGGGAAAGGAAGTCTGGAGTGGAAATCTTTGACCCCACTGTTTTTCAGGGTGAAGGCTCCCAGATAGCCAGGCATGAACTCGATGTAATCAGGAAATAACTTTCCGAGGCAACAGCCTCTACCCCTGGATTGGGTATTCCTCTATCTTTCCCTCTTCCCCTCCTCTCGTTCTGAGGCTCCCGAGCATGAGCTCCCAGGAGACAGAGGCTGGAGAAGATTCTTGCTAGCCTCACATTTGTGTATTTTCTTCCTTAAAAGGTGGGGTGTTTTTGCATGTTGTAGCTGTACGTGCATGTAGAGCTGCTTGATTTTTTTTGTCGTTACTTTTTGGGGATGGCACTGGGGCAGTTAAATCGTCAGTGAAGTATTTTACTGAGTACCTCAGCCAGTGCCATGAAATCACAGCATCCTTCCTCTTGTGCTGCAGCTCATTGTGAAATACCTGCCATTCTGGAGGCTTCGACAAGGAAGGGATAAAATAATACGGCATAGAAACATGCACCTTTTTCTTTGTGTTCTGACCTTCTGGTTTGAGACAAGAAGAGCTTGGGATGGAGGGTTTCTTGTGAGATCAAATGTAAAAAATGTTCTTCAAAGAAAAAACTATGGCGTCTTGTGCCAGAACTTAAGTTATTTCCTGAAAAGGATTTTTTAGAAGTATTGGAATCCAAAGCAAAGAAATAAGCATGCATAAAACCACAATCTCCCTTTCACTGTCTATATCTATAAATATAAATATTTATATATAAAACTAACATTTACTAGAGGTTTTTTTTACCCTCTCAGATAAGAGCTTCTTGGCTGTTTTTTAGCAGGTTCATCTCTGCCTGAGGAAACATGAAAAGGGAGTTTGTTTGAATACAAACGTGGTTTAAGTAGTTTGTATTTTACAGGACTCTGCAGGAGTGAAGTGCCCAGAGTTAGTGACTGGCAGGAGGGAGGTTTCTCAGCGTGTTTGTATGCTAGAACTGTGCCTGGGGAGCTCAGGAGCCCGATTTGAGGACTTGAGGAGATTTTTTAGACATTTATTTGTTGCAGGCATCCTGTGTGGATAACGTACCTGTGTATGTGAGGAGAAAGGCTTTTGCAGTATTTTATGTTCTTGTTACTGATGGGACGGAGAGGAACTGTTTGTAGTGTTTTTACCCCGTGTTTGAAGAGGCAGCACAAAGGGATGGGACGCAGATGACAAAGCCAGTGATTCTTCCTAGGCTACTTTCCAGTGATCTCTTGAGGTCAAACACTTAATAAAAGTCTGGGGTGAGATGAAGAGAGCAGTTATTCCGTGCTCTGGGATAAAACTCTCCTCAGACCAACAAAATCAAGACAGAAAACCTCCCTTTTCTGCTGGATCACCAGTCCAGGTATTCAAATGAAAATGTAGATACACCATGTAAACCTACAGCAAGATTATTTTTATCAGCCATTCTATGTGTAGATGCTACAGTGTGATTTCATGCAGAAATATTGCTAAAGATTTTTAAAAATATAGACGTTGTGTGTGTGTGTGTGCGTGTGTGTCTGTGCGCGTGTGTGTGAGTGGGAATGTTTCATTCGGAGTCCGGACTCTGCCGGGAGCCCGCGTGGCATGCACTCCCTCCCTTCAGTGCAGTGCTGTTCAGCTGCCCGCAGACTGAACAGGAGGATGCACTTCAAAGACAAGATCTGCTATTTTGTTTCTACCCATGAATTTTGCTGTAATTGGTTATGCCAGATAAGATGTCACAATACCACTGGTTAAAAATAAAACTTATTTTTCAGATTTACTGCGCGGATGGTACTTATAAACCCCTTGCACAAAAGGGTTAGTTTTAGCACGGTGTGAGTTTCTCCCTTGTGTCGTATGGGATCCTGTCTGTGAGGGTTGGGGCGGGGGGGTGCTGAGGCCGGGTGACTTGTTGACTGCCTGTCTGCTGACGCTGGGCTTGTGTCCCTGTGTCCCGAGGGAATTCTTTGCTACAAAACTAGCTTAGAGTCTGACCGTGAGTACTGCACACGGAAGAAATACTTTTATTTTCTATTTAGTATAGGAAAGCGCTTATTCAGCGCAATAGACCAGCATTCTGCTCCTTGCCGGCACCTGAGGCCCTTCCCCGGTAGTACGGGTTTGTGGTTGTTTGCTATTTAAAAGTGATTTTTTTCCTCTTCAGCTGCCATCTAGTTAGTGGTGGAAGGGTGCTTATGGGAGAAGGAGCATCGTGGCTCTCTGTAGCGGAGATTTGCCGACTTTCACTCAGAAGAACGATTGCCCAAAGCTCTGTTCTTCAGCCAACAAAAGCCTCAATAACAGAAGTTCCCAGGCCTTGATAAACCAAGGTGGCTCGTGCTGGTCCGAGTCAGGTAGCCGATAGCCACAAGGTGTGCGCTGCGCCGTCACAGAGCTCTGCGGCAGCTGCTCTGAGTGAGTACGCAGAGAAGCGTGGGGGTGTTCTCTCAGCGGTGTGAAGCTGCCTCCCTGCTTGTTTTCACCTTCTGCTTGCCTTGGAACAAATTGAGAGGAGAGGGAAAAAGCCTAAACTGGACCTGTCACTTACTGTTTTCTGGGAGGGAAAAAAAAAAAAAATCCACAATTCCTGACTGTGCCCAGTTACAATATATCCTGGTCAGCCAAAAAAAAAAAAACCAAACTAGAATCCATGAGAACTGAATTGGGCAAAAAAATGAACTACACCTACAAAATCAAATTACTTAAAGTTTCCTATTTGATTTGAATTGGTCACTTGAATTAATTCATCTTTCTACAGCCAAGACATGCCCTAGATATTTAGAACACCTTAATTGTGCGCTGATTACCTGCGTGTGCACGCGTAGTTGAGCAAGAGTTGTGCTCATAGAATGACAGATGAGTTACACGTTTGATGATGTACCAGGAGCTGTTGCTGTAACACTTCTTGCTCACAGGTGTATTTATAGAACCGAGCCAGTCGTGGGTTTATTTCCTGACTGTGCTGTTGCTATAGCCAGGCCTTGTTTACACGTGTATATGCAAGCAAGGTTAAAAAACTGCCACAGCACCTTTTCCTTAGGTTGTGTTTTATAAAACGGCAGACCTCGCCACGGCTATTTGAAGGCCATATGGGCCAACACTAATAGGTATTGCAGTGGTTGCCTGTAAGCGGCTAAAATGACTCTTTCTTAAAACCCCAATGTGCTTTTTCAATAATTCCTATTTATCAGGTAACTTGGCTCTAATCCTGCTGCACAGCGGTGCTCGGAGCAGAGGCGCCTTCGCGGATTAGGCTGTGGGCAGGGATGAGGGCTGGTGGGGTAGAGCACAGTGTGAGCAGCTGGGCTGGCTCCGTGGGGCACAGCTTAGTCACTTCCTCTGGGAAGTATGTAGGATGCTCCTAGCTCGGGTGTGGGAGCCCCACCTGAGCCTCCTAATGTTGGAGCAAAATGGTGAGGGGTTCTCTGCTTACCAGTAATGGAGCTTCTCACAAGCCGGGTTTGCTGGTCTGGCGTGGTACTGGCAGGCACAGCGGTGAACTTGGGCTTTGGTGCTGTCCCAAGAAGACCTGAGAAAGGGTTAGACCTGCTGCAGGAGGTGAAACCGGACCCAGTAAAGCCTGGGGCACAAACAGTTCTCAGGATGGTCCCATCTCACAGCTGCTCCTCGACCTCCTCGCTGCAGTCACCTGGACAAAGGTGGAGAACCTCAGCCTGCTTTCACCACATTCCTGCTCTGCTGGGAAGCCAGGCTTGGGAGAAAATCACCATCGCTTCCTTGCTCTTCTGTAGATGTAACACCCTGGTGTCCTTTGTCAGGAGCCTGGAGCTGTCCTCCATCAGCTGGAAAGAAGAATGTCCCCGCTTGTCTGACGAGGCGCTGTGGCTTGTTCCTCAGATTCCCCGGCTCGACAAGTCCTTACTCATCTGCTTGTTCAGAGCAGGGATTTCACGAGACCCCCTCTGAGCCCCATGAGGACATTTCTCGGCTGGTGGCCCGGTGGAAGCAGGAGAGCAAGAGCTGTAGGTGACGGCGGTGCTCCCGGAGGTGTGTCTGCCACGGGGTTGGGTGCTCAGCTCCCATACCAGAGTCCAGAGGCACCTGTACAAGACCGAGGCGTGTCGGGAAACCTGATGCCTCACCTCCGCCAATGTGGAGGCGGAGGGAGGAGGGCCCAAAGACATGTCCCTTCACGCTCGCAACAGCTGAAAACGGAGAAGGAAACTCGCTAGAGCCTTTTTTACCAGTGCAGGCAGCCTCGCTGTCCCTGTCTCACCCCAGAAGCCCTCCCGTACTCCAGTGCTCTGGGGGGGTGGCAGTCCCGCACCCGCCGGGCGATGAACATCGCAAGGAGAAGAGGCTTTTACAGACAGGAGGTGAACAAAACCCTCTGGGAGCTGCCCAGGAGATACACGTCCCTCCACCCCGTGGGGTCCGGAGCCTACGGCTCGGTGTGGTGAGTGGGGTCCTACCTGCACCGCAGGCAGCAGCACAGGGCGAGCTGGGGGTGTTTAAAGTGTTGCGCCGGGGTGGGGGGAAATGAGGAGGTGCCTCTCGGCACCCCTCCATTAGGAAAGGCCATTTGCATGTGTGATGAAGGCGGTTTGCCTCCTGTTCCGGCGCGGGCAGCGGGTTGGAGACTTGGTCGCTTGAAGAAACTGAGATATTTTCTCCTGTGGTTGCCCTGGGTGGGTTCAGAGAGGAGAGTTTCGCACCCGAGCTCGCCTCAGTGGGCGTCCTTAGGCAGCGGCTTGAGGACCAGGTAAGGCAGGGCTGCAAGTGCGGCCAGCCAGCTTGGGGTGTCACCTCCACATCGGGGGTCAGGCAGCTTTCGAGCTGCTTCGGTCTCGAGCTTGCATTAAGATTTCTGTCTGGCAGCAAAGGGTGGGGCGGGGGGAACCTGGGTGTCTGAAGGCAATTTGTAGATGATAACAGAGGTGAGTAGTGGAACGGGTGGCTGCAGCGTGTCCTTACTGCTTTAGTCCAAGGCAGCTGATGCTGTGCTGCCTGGGGAAAGGAGGTGGACAATACGACCCCCGCGTTGATACTGCTTCCAGCTTGAGATCATCAAATAGGTAGAACTGATTGTAAACCAGGATCAGTAACAGACTAGGACTTCTTCCTGGCTGAGGGTAATCCTCAACCTGGGAGAGAGCAGCAAAGTTGCTGTTAATTAATCGGTTGGGCAAAGGTGCCTGTAGTGTGAGCAAGCAGAAGTCGGATCTTGCTTGGTTTACATTGGCGAACTGGAGGAGACGGGGGATTTTTTGAAAGGTTGAATATGAAGCAGCCCATTGACAGGATCTGGATGGAGCTCTGGTTTCATAACACGCTGAGCTAAAAAAAAAAAAAAAGGTGTGTCCCCTTTTGTAAGTGTTGGGCAAAGTCTGTCTGCCGGCTGTCCTGCACGGATCCTGAAACCCTGGGGCCCAGGTCCTGTCCTTGTCCCCTGGCTGCTTATTTACAAAGAGACGCCCAGTGTTTCCTTCCCCCATTCTGCTGTCCAGGTGCGTTCAAGCTTCTGAGATGCTTAAATGAGTACTGCCAAATCAGGTAAGACTAAACTTGGCATTTTTTACATTTGTATGGTGTTTTCTGGGTTTTATCATAAAGGAAAGAAGGAAGAAAAGAAAATAAAGACAGGGAAGATAAATCCTTCCAAAGTTGCCTTGCCAACCAGAAAAAAACAAGATGACAAATCTTACTGGTTCCAGGGAAAGTCTGGGCTGCTCTGGAGGTCTCGGGGAGGGAGGGATGGGTGCTACAACAGCCCCAGGGTCCAGAGTGGTGTTATCGCATGGACAGTGCTCAGCAGGGAGGGTTTGGTGCCGATTCCTGCACAAAGCAGAGGTGGAGGCATGTGGAGTTAGGTTTTGCTGTCCTCTGCTGGGAATTGCTGGGAAGCTTTCCTATTCAGAACTGCCAGCTGAGAAACTAACTGAGGCAAACCAGCAAAGATGTGTTTCTTCCCTCATTCATTCTGCCAAAATCTGTAGCGATTTGGCTTCCAGCTGAATGTAATTGTGGAAGAAGGATCTTCTGACCCCTCCAATGCTGGTCTTGCCCATCTCTGCCAGGGACGCAGCTCTGCCTGCCCGGGGTCACCCCAAACTTAAGCCATTCATTAAACCTGGGCTGAGAAGAACCTGGTGGGCTCTCCAGGCTGCATCAGCTGAATTAACTCTCAGCTGTGCCTCGTGGCAAGGGTGACAATTGTGTCTGTGCTGGGCAGGCTGAAGCTCCATCACCCAAACTGTCCTGTGTTGAGTGGTGGGGTAGATCCGTGATCTGTAGGCCAGCAGCTGGGAAGGCAGGTAAGAACATGTACCCTCAGGTTAGGAAATGTGCCGTGAATTCTGCAGAAGCTGTTTGACTACGTGGTGCAAGTCCCTTCCTCTTACTTCCCTCACTCCTCAGAAAACTTTGCACTGTGCTGTCCCCTCTGCCGACACCTGCTGAAGTCCTAAAACTGAGACAACTCTTCCCTGTCCTCCTAAGATACCCCATGCCATCTCCAGCGCTGAAGCTGCCATGTGTAGCTGTTCCCGCAATTCCTTTGCTTTTCCCATCTGAACACATTCACAAAATTGCCATCGCACCTCTCGAAGGACGTGTCTGCTCTCATCACGTGTAACTTCGAGTAATTGGAAGGGACCTCAGTGGCCAAGAGCAGGGAGATTGCCTGATGGTATCGGGGAGGTTGAGGAAAGCTGCTGATGGCCCAGGCTGCCGGAGGACACACCACAACTGATCGCTTGTGGCTGACAATGGGAGAAAGCTGTGCAAGAGACTTCCAAGGCTTGCAGCAAGGAACTGATGACCCCTCCTCAGCATTGAACCGAAGGGAAAGCCACACAGAGCAGGATGTTCCCACCTCTCCTATTGTAATCAGCCCTAAACCCAGCAAAATGCACTGTTTGATTGCATTATTAGAGATGTCATTTCCCTGTTTATTCAATTTATGAAGTCTTGCCTTTGAGTGATGGCCCTGGAGGTCACAGTAATGTTGCTTTACAGCTTTATGGTATCTGCCCTTCCCCGTCTCAGGTCCTCCAAGAGCCTCAAGGAAGGAGCTGTGGCTGCAGCCCGGCAGTTGGGGGCTGGTGAGGGTGAATCACGTGTCCCTTCGGAGAAGGAAGCAGGAGAAAAATACCTGTGCGAGGCTGGAGGATGCGTGCAAAGCGCTAACGCCAGCGCTCACGAGGGCTCGGTTATGCTGTGCAGCTAAAAGCCGTGGGACTGAACATGCCGATTTATAGGCCTTCCGTTTCCCTGTGAGATAAGGATTTACAAAGGATGGGAACTGCTCTGGAAACCCACAGTGCGATTTGGCAGGGAAAACCCTTTCTTTGTTTGCCTCTTGGAGAGGTCAAGGAAGGGCTGAGGCACCAATGTGTAATGGGGTGCACTGAGACCCCCTGGAAAACACCACTGAGAATCCCAAATTACAGCTGTCCCTGAGGACCTCCCTCCCCACTTACCTGGTGAAACCTAGAGCCTGATCAAAGAGCCTCCAAAAGCAGAGAAAGAGTGGCAGGATCGCCCTGTCCAGCCACAAACAGCAACTGTGACCAGAGGGAATAACACGTCACGTCTCCAGCGACAGCTGGTCTACCATGTTTTCATCAGCTTTATAAAAGACTCATTTTCAGCCAGACCTGCTTTTACACAGAAGCATACGTATAGCATCAAAGATCCTGGGTGCAGGAGAATTAATTCCAGCAGCCTGTATTTTGAGCGTGTGACATCCAGTCTTTGCTCCAGAATACAACGAAGGCGGCTGACGTACCTTTAAAAGGCAACAACCCCCAGGCAGATGGCAAAGCAGAAATTGCTTTATTCCCTTATCTCCATGCATTAGGGAAGGAGAAGGCAGAGTTAGAACTAATCCTGACCTTTAACCATTTGTGTTTTTCTCTTCTCATGGTTCTGTTAGCTCCAGCTCATTTCTGCAGGTTAAGGGGAATAAAGACCAGGTCACTAATACTTTGCTTGGTATCCCACCTAGTCCTCCAAAGAGCGCGGGCTGTGGTCTGCTGCCCTGGGTCATACAGGGTAACACCTGGGTGTGCAGAGCTCCACTGGGAAAGATCAAAGGGCCTTTCTTTGCTGTTCTTCTGCGAGGTCCAGAATGAGCTCTTCTCTAGGAGAAGACCTTTGGTATTGCAAAATTTGTTAAAACGTACTGCCGGTGTCAGAACTGGGTTTTATTTGTCTGCTGCAGTTCAGCCATAGACAAGAAGACAGGGGAGAAAGTGGCTATCAAGAAGCTCTGCCGCCCGTTCCAGTCAGAGATCTTTGCCAAGAGAGCGTACAGAGAGCTCATGCTGTTGAAGCACATGCAACATGAGAACGTAAGTACTCATTTTGCTACATTCCTGCTGAAACAAGGGGGATTTTCTTGCTACCTGGGAGCAAGTGCTTCCTGGTGGCATCACCTTTATTTTAATTGAGAGGTCCTGACATTTGGCACGTGCAGGTAGTCTCGGGGTTTGACTGCTACCTGCCTGCTGCACCCAGTTGGCACCAGGCTGAAGCAGGTATGTAATGGGTACTCCCGTGAATTAGTAAGAGGAAAAGCAGCTGCGCGGCGTAGTGAGGAGTCCTCAGATTCCTCAGATGGAGTTCTCGGTGCTCACCCATATGTGTGTGCCGATGGAGAGCTGCTACCCGAGTCCCACGTGCACAGCAAATGCTTTCCAGGTTTAAATGTGGGCTTCTCTCCTCCATCAGGTCATTGGGCTGCTTGATGTCTTCACCTCGGCCGCCTCCTACCAGGGATTCCAGGACTTGTAAGTTTGGAGTTTGCGTTCGCTCTATCTACACTCAGCCATTGCCCAAGGTACCTGTGGCTTAGAAGCAGGATAATAGCTCAGGTTGAGGTGCAGTCCAACAGACTGAGTTGAAAAGGGGCCAGACTAAAGCCTGACATCCCCAAATAACAAGGAGAATCAAAAGCACAAGTTAGTTCTCATGGCTAAAACACTCAGAATACATAAACAGATCCCATGCCATGCTCACAGCTGGGAGAACACAGTAGACATACAGCAACGTATGTAACGAAGAGGCGTTGCGTGCCGTGGTGTATCACATGTAGTGTGATCCACGCTAGCGCACTGCCTGTGTGACTGCTGAGCTAAGAGGCTGCACTCAGAATGGGAGAAGTACGGTTCATCAGGCCCTGGGGCAATTAAACTGGGCATTTTAAAGATCTGTCTTTCTTTTCATTGTGATTCTGACTGGTTGTTGGGTTTTTTCCCTCAGTGTTGATGGTCAGGTTGGACAAGTTGTTTTCCCTTCCCCATCCTTGGGCACAAGCAGCGTGTGCCTGGGTTTGGGTTTTGGGCTGATGGCTGGGTATTTAGCAGCTTGCAGGAAAAGTGTTTGAAGGTTCTCAGCGCAGTTTCTGCTGAAAGACCGTCAATTAATTAGCAGTCTCAGCAGGCAGGGCAAAAACTGAAGGAAGCTAGATGTTGTCTTCTGAGGCAGGGCTGCAGAACATCACAAAGATAAATTTGGGAGCCAACACAGCAATTTTGCAAGACTCTCTAAAGCTGCACAAGATGTTTCAGCTCCCAGATGGTGTAAAGCTGTCTGGAATTGAACACCACTGAGGTCTAAACTAAACTAATTGAGCATCATTAAAGTGTGGAAAATTCTTGTTCTTACTTGACGTCGGATATCCAATATGAGGGGAGGAGAAGGAGCAATTTTCAGAGCAGGTTTGAAATCCCAGCATCACTGGAGGCTATGCTAGTCAGCCAGGGACACTGTCACAACAACGCGTCTTAGTTACAGTAAGTTACACAGACAAAATAAAAAGCCAAACAAGTGAGACCAAGGCTAGCCTGGTTCCCTATGTTTTTCTTCTAGACTCAGGGCCTTGTCTTACTGCCTTTTAGCTACCTGGTGATGCCATACATGCGGACAGATTTACAAAAGATCATGGGACATGAATTCAGTGATGAAAAGATCCAGTACCTGGTCTACCAAATGCTGAAAGGGCTGAAGGTAGGTGGGTCTGGAGGAGTTTAGTGACTCCCCGTGTCTCCTCTACACGTCCCCTCTGGGTTGACCATAACTAAACCCCCTTCCAAGACCGTACAGAAAGATTTGGGGGTTTATGGCATCCCCTGAGAACAGATATTTGCTGTTGAACTACTCTTGTTCCAGCACACATCAATAAAGCGTCTGCTTGTTCACATCAGTCAATCGGGTATCGAAGCCATCGGCAGTCAGAGACCTTGCGATGGTTTTTCTGTGACAGCGGTTGCGTCACTCTGACTTCCCCAAACCCTTAGCAAAATTCTGCATAGAAAGCAAGAGGCTGGTAGCAAAGGGAGCTTCTGCTGAATTCCTAACTGAGGCTCTCAGGGGAGAAGACAGAGGGAACGATTTTCTATTCAATAGAATAAGGAAGGAACATACTGCTGTAACTGGCTTTGAGAGAGCAGAAAGCAATCACTGCAAACCCTGGGATATAAAGGCAATGTCTTAAAGCTGCCCTCTGTAATATCCTTCACCTGGAGTCAGAGCAGTGGCTTACAGGCATTAATGAGTTCACCTTAATAACCTTTCCCCAGATCACAGTTATGATGAGTTTAAATAAAGGGGGAAAGAACACACAGAAGGTTTAACTGGTGTGATAAAAGCCACATAGTCAGTTTTTGCAACTTGAATCTGATTTCCAATTTTGTGTTTTAATGATGAGATTTTTTCCGCACGGTTTAACGCTCAAACCAACAAAGTTTTCATGTCATCTACTCACCGTGTTCCAAGCTGTAATCCTCATGCCTTTGTTTGATAGTCTGAAGCTATTAGTGTACTTGCTCTAAGGAACTACTGCTCCGTGCCTCCTCTTCTGCTCTATGCCTCTTCTTTGGTGTGGCAGCGTAACTGCAAATACTGTCAGAAATTCAGTGCAGAGATTTCTTTTCAAACTGCTGCCCCGGGGGCTGGGGACCTGCAGCAGGCTGCAGAGTTGTGTTCTCAGCAGGTTCTTCTTCATAGCTCTCGTTTCTCTGCTGGAGAACAGAAAGTCTTGTCTGCTGGTGCTCACATTGTGTCTCCTCTTTTTATTGCAGTATATTCATTCAGCCGGCATCATCCACAGGGTAAGTTCATGTGCCCTGTTACTCTGATTTTTGTCTGTTTAGGAGACACAGCTTGGTCGTAAAATTAACAAATTCCTAAACATCATTTCAATAATAGCCTCGTCTGCTCTAAGGTCTCTCTGGCATCCTCCCTCTTTTCCCTCCTACACCCTATATGTGTTTGGATTTGCTCATTTGTGCAGCATCTTGAGGAAATGCTGTGTTTTCTGATGAGCTGAGAAGCATTTTATGATGCTTTTTGAATTAAAACTGTTTCAGGAAAAAATAAAATAGTAATCTAAAGCTGTACAGTATGGCAGGCATGGTGTTTTTGCTGTATCAATAATGGACTTGGGATGTTACGGGATCCTATCAAAGACAAGTAGAGGTTTGGCTGAGGCTCGTGTTGATGCTTTGCAAATTAAAACATCCGTATGATTGTGCTCTTGTCTGTTGTAGGACCTGAAGCCAGGCAACCTGGCTGTGAACGAAGACTGTCAGCTAAAGGTAGGTGGAAAAGCACCGCTTTGTAGCATGTAGCGTATCAGATTGTTGAGGAACTGCTCTGCCAGCAGGAATTTGGCACCGCCGTGTTTCCTCTTGCCTTCCGAGACTCGATTCGAGGCGTTTCATTACTCAGTGGTTGCAGGCAGTGGGAAATACTCACCTGCTGATGTAACTTGCTGAATCAGGGCCGAAGACTTGGAATGAACATCCTGTCGCTGTAATTCCTGCGGCATGGCAGTTCGTAATGTCTTCCTAAATAAATTCAATACTGCTGAGCAATACTTGCGTTAGGTGAACGATCCCTGAAGGATAACTGGATTCAACCACAGTTACCCTTTGCTTCTCATTGACATGATGGTTGTGATTCCAGGCAAAGTTATTTTCGGTATTGCTCTGAAGGGTCTGCTTGCAGCTCGCTGGTGCGGCGCTCTAGCATGCGTTTTCTGTAATGTATATTACAGGGAATGGCTCCGTTGTCCATAAAGGTTGGGTCAAGCTATGCTCATCTCCGGTATTGAGGGAGAGGCCTCCCCCTGTCAGCCGCAAGGTGTTTTTATAGGAAAGGGTGAGTCGGGCTGGCTTGGGAGCACGCCTTCGCCGCCAGGGTATAGAACAACTCAATTAAATAAAGCTCATAGAGTTGAAACTTAAGCTTCCAGAAAGGAAGTGACCTTCCAGGTAGCACACAGCACTGATCCTTTCAGCAGGGTCTTCACACAACAACGGGTTTTGCAGCCGGCTTGCAATTTACAGTGGAATTAAAACAAACCTGTTAGTTCTTTGAACCGTCCCGTGGGTGACTGTGGTGTAGTTGGAGCTTCGTTATTATCTGATTGGATCTGCTTCGTTTCCTCTTAGAAGTAGATTCTCACTTGCCTGTAGGATTTCTCTTTTCTTTCCTGCCCTTCCTTTTCCCTCTTCCTTTGGTCAACTGCAGATCTTGGATTTTGGCTTGGCCAGACACGCTGATGCTGAAATGACCGGCTACGTGGTTACACGCTGGTACAGAGCCCCAGAAGTCATTCTGAACTGGATGCATTACAACCAGACAGGTGAGCTGCCGTGCTTCAGTGGTGTGACTGTCTGGTGACGAGCCCAGGGATCCCGCTGTCACGCCTGGGTCAAATCTCACGTAATCCTCCAGATGTTTTTCTTCTTTATCATCAATGTCCCCTGGAGCAGAGCGAGTCCCAGAGCTGTTGCACAACTCTCAAAGCGAGTGCCTGCGGGAAATGATGAAAGCAGAGATTTTTAGCAGCATAGGGGAGGGTAGAAAATGGGAGTGAAATTTAAATCAGTGCCTGCTGCAAACAACAAACCAAGCAACAGCCCCAGCAATAATTGATGCCTTTTTACTGTCCTTTTTTTTTTCTTTTTTTCCCTTTCTTCCCCCCCCTCCGCCGAACAGTGGATATCTGGTCTATTGGCTGTATCATGGCAGAAATGCTGACCGGGAAGACGCTGTTTAAAGGAAAAGACTGTATCCTTTCAAGCTGAACCTTTTCCCTGGGGGAAGTAATAATTCTTGGTTTGTGTGAAAGGGCTTTTATGAGTGAGGCTACTGAGAAAAATAGGTGTCAGTCCGGTTTACCAGGAGGTAATCGCAGGGACCAGTCTTTTTGGTGAGGAAAACAGAGAGAAGATACACCTCTGTGCTGGCCACATGTGCTCTTCATCAGCAGTCTGACCTTGCGTGGCCATAGCTCCAACCCCAAACCCTTGCGTATCCCCCATGGGCATATGGCCTGGCTGAGTTGCGCCAGCAAAATTATCCATTGATGAAAATGGCATCCCAGGAAAGAAGCGTTGGAGCTCTTATTGCCAGTACAATGAGTCTCTGCTCATGTGGCTCTGTTGGGTTTGTATCATAACCTACTTGTAGCTCTCACGGGTCCACGGGCTCTCCGGCACCCAGCCCGCAGGCTGAGCTGTTGAGGGGATGTCCAGGGCTGGCTCCTAGACAGGTGATCTTTAACACAGCCTGCCAGACCTAGATCAACTGACTCAGATCCTGAAAGTAACGGGGCATCCAGGAGAAGACTTTGTGGAGAAGCTGGAGGACAAAGCGGTAAGAAGGTTCACTGTGGATTCAGGTCTCGCTGGCAGAGGTGTGGTGGGGAGAGGTTAACTTGGCCATGTCTTTGAGATGGGAGAGGTGCTGCTTCTACAGCAGCAAAGAGAAGCGAGAGCAGTCTGTTCTTCTTGGCAAGGAAGATGTTTCTCTTTGCTAGTGGCACATCTGATGGATTTGGCGTTGCGTTGGGAACTGGTGGGGATTGCAGGGACCGCAGGGACCCTGGGTGAGGTGCCTGACACCCCAGCAAACCAGTGACCTCCTCTGTTCTCCAGTTTGGAGACAGGAATATTTCTGTATCTCAATTGATAAAAATAGTTCCTTGCAAACTGGTCACTGAAATGTGACATCTGGGATGATTTGCTGTTCTCTCCATTTGCC
Source organism: Burhinus bistriatus (assembly GCA_013397275.1). NCBI lineage: Eukaryota > Metazoa > Chordata > Aves > Charadriiformes > Burhinidae > Burhinus > Burhinus bistriatus. The sequence continues at coordinate 75,065 of VYXH01009674.1, read as the reverse complement.
TTGGCTCATCTGAGCCATGAGACCCAAGAGCTGTATTTCACAGTCCCCTGGCACTTGTCCACACACAGTAAATCTCTGTGCTTTCCTTTCTCTTTCAGGCTAAGAGTTATATCAAGTCCCTTCCTAAAATTCCCAAGAAGGATTTGTCTGGGCTTTTCCCCAAAGCCAATCCTCAGGGTAAGTCATCTCCAGCGTTTCTCACAAGTTTTCACAGCTGGACAGGAGGCAGACTGACTGCCACAGCTCCAATCTTTTTTCTCCTCTTTCTCATAATTTCTTGCTACTTTCTCCCTTGCAGGTTATGCCCCTGCCCCTCCCCAGGGCAAATATGTATGAATTAAAAGCAAAATGTTTCTTTATTGGTATTACAACGGTAATGTTCTGCTGTTCTTGTCCATTTAATACTTACTTTTTTTTTTAATTTTAAAATCACACGGCCTGTAACGTACAACATTTAAGGAAGAGATAAGATTCTGACTCTTGTATCAACAAGCCAGAAGAGGGTGGGTGCTGGATATAACGGGATGTCTAGGTTGTGGGATGCAAATTATGGGATTAGGACAGTTGCCTATATCAGCTCCACTTGGTATGAGAATTGGGATGAATTTTGACTGATACTGGCTTCCAGAGCTTGTTGCTTGTAGCCGAGCAGGTGCTATTATGATCAGTAGCATTTAGATAAACAAACCAGCTCTTCTTTTTTCATTATTATGCCACATGTAAGGCATCGTAGGCTTTGATAAGGTGCTAAGAGAGCCCCACCGTCCACGCCAGTAATTTTTTTATTTATTTTTCTTTAGAGTACAGCTTACATCCTAACTGTTTATTGAACACCTGGATCTATTGATATTTAACAGGCAGCTGAGATGTGCAATTTTCAGGGTAAAAATTGATCTCTTACAAGGAGCTCTTTTCCCAAGCAGATTAGAGGTGAGAGCGAGCAAAACTCTTCTAAAAGCTGAAAGGAAGAAAGCATTGAGATGTTACAACCAAGGGGGAACAGGGCTGACAGACTAGTTGGTGTCTGAGTTTCCTGCCTTCCTGTTTACCAGGGATGTATAGATTTCTATATAGATTACTCATGTTAAGATTACTTTGAGTTGCACGGGGGTCAGAGTGAAAGCAAATGATTAAAACTGAAAAATATCTTGAAGTTACTGGCTTGCTTTTTATGTTCTTGCAGCCCCATCTGTGCAGCAAGGCCTATTCAAGACTAATTTGTTACTTCTGCACGATTTACACCTCCAGTTCTGTTAGGGAGAGCTCCCTAAGGCTGCTGTTGGGCAGATTTTGTATCCCCACTGACGGGAGCTGCACGCTACCTTGGCCAGGTTGAGGAATCTCTTTCATTTTCAGGTCTGGAGAATGTAGTACTGGAACAACTAGTCCCATCACTTGCAGGGCTCGTGCACAGGATGCCTGTTCTCCGTCGCACCTTGCTTAGCCCTGTTCCTGTCTCCTCCTACAGCAGTGGACCTGCTTGACAAGATGTTGCAGCTCGATGTGGAAAAGCGCCTTACAGCGACGGAGGCATTGGCTCACCCCTATTTCGACCAGTTCCGAGACATTGAGGAGGAGACAGAAGCGCAACAGTCCTATGATGATTCTCTGGAACACGAAAAGCTTTCGATAGATGAGTGGAGAAGTAAGAAGTTTATCTTCTTTGAGGTTCCTGTCTAGCACGAGACTTTCCTACCTCTCTCTCTTTACTGTGCACTTGCTGAGTAAGGCTGCAATTGCCTGCTGGTGCCTCGATGACAGGGCACGTCCCTTGCCTTGCTCTTGCTTTTATGCATTCAGCAAAGATCCCTCCAGCTCTTCAGGCAGATTTCTTTTGCCTTTCTGCTTTCTCTGTCTCTTCCAGCTTGTACCTGCTGTATCCCCTGCGCTGAATACCTCCTCTCTGCACATATAACACTCAAACTTTCATTTGTGTCCTTTAAAATCACACATTCATGGTTATTTTGTTCTGTCTTTCAAGAGCATATCTACAAGGAGATCTTGTCCTTCAGTCCCATTGCACGGAAGGACTCAAAGAAGCGAAGTGGGATGTCATTATAGTGACTGGTGCGGCTGTGGCCAGGATTCACTTCTCCTGGATGACGGATCGGATTTACTCCACTCTGCCTTGCTGGTGGCCATCGTTTGGCCTGCGGGACTTCTCTGTATGCTAACACAAGGATGACGCTGTGCTGTGGGCATTGGACTTTATTCTACTGAAGGGGGAAGCAACCCCAAACAGTTTTCAACACAAAAGATAAATACATTCTCATTGAAACTTGAAGTGGGAGAATTTTACCTGGTGTTTCTTTTGGTCTGGGTTTGTTTTTTTTTTTTTCCCATATTTGTCCACTTGAGAGAGCAGGGGTTTCATTGCTCCCTTCTCATTAGTCTTTCCAAGCACCGGTTTTAGTACATTAATTATGGATAAGGTAAAGAAAAGGGTAAAATTGTCTGGGAAGTCAATCCCAAGCTAAGTAATTAGAAATAGTGAAATTCAGTATAAGAAGACTTTATCCAATCTAACTCTGAATGTGTCCCCTTTCCCTGGGCGGTCAAACAGCATCCAGCACAGTGAGATTGCTGGCACAGTATCGGCTCCAGGACACCATGGGAATCCAGTCGATCACGGGATCGGTCTGTGTTCAGAGCAGCTCCAAACCCTTGCTATACACACAACACCCTGCTAGGGTCCTTATCCCTCCAGACAGCCGCTGCATCCTCTTTTTTTTTTGCTCTGCTTATTTCATTCCCTGGGTTTTGATCAGTGCCGTCTCCTTATTGCTAGCTGCAAACACATCCTGGGAATTCAAGGCCACTTCCCACACTGATAGACTGGGTATCCCTAGGAGCTGGGTTATAATCTAACAGTCCTGCTGCCCTTCCTTTCCACTCAGCCTGGTTTCCCCAACGGTTCTCTCTTCACCACACTTATCTCTCACTGAACACCCTCTCCCTGGAGTCGCCCTGCCTGCCTGCTCCAGGCTGCCTTTCTCTCTCAGCAGGGCTGGCGTTTCCTTACACAGCCCAGCGACGCCACCCCTTATATTCTCATACCTTCTGCCCTGTGGGATCAGTTAGACCAGGGATCCTCTGCTTCAGTTCTCTTTAATGGCTGCTTCTTCCTCAATATGAAAAGACATTTAAATGGATCATTTGGAAAATAGTCAATTGTCAGTTCTAAGGCTCAGGTCTCAAAGTAACTAAAAAAAAAAGTTCATATATTGGAGGGGAAAAAAAGCAGAAAATTATGTTGCATGAACAATCTAGCATTAGCAGAAAGAGGAACACAATAATTTAACTCAGTGGCCACAGAAAATAAGTTCAGATATCTTAGTTTCTTGGTATCAGATTAGCTCCTTCAGTCGACGTTATAAATTGCATCTAAGATATTCTTATTAAATAGAATACCTCACAAAAACCACTACAGGGTAGAAAACATCCTTGTGAATAAGAGCTTCAGAGATTCCTTTTACTGTACTTTCACTGAGGTTTTGCATTTCTTATTTGCCTATGCAAATTTTAATTAATTCACTTATTTAGTGAGTAATTCTTGGTAGCTCCAAGAAATTGCCTTCTCCGAGATGCTCAGAGTCCCCATGTGTGACAGGGTGGCACTGCACAGTGCTGCTGGCACTCAGCTGGGGAGAGCACGTGGCCCCAGCCAGCTGCATCCAGCCCTGCTCTAACACAGTTTCTTTAGTAGGTATAAAGTTTTATATGAGACAAAAAATAACACAATAATCTCTTTTTTGCTCCTGGATATGGACAAGAAAAAATGGATGATGATGATGTGGGAAAATCCAGACAACTTGCCTGGATTTAACTGCTTTGGAAAGGTGTTCAGATAGCATCGTGATAAAAGAGTATGATACATAAAGAGGGGGAGGCTGTTTTATGAATGCAGACCAACCAGCCAGTCATCTGGATCCTCCCTCCAGGGAAAGTTTGTTCCATCTTTTGGTTCTACAATATGCTAAATAGTTCATTCAAATTTAAAAGTCTGTTTTGATCTTTAAAGTAATTTGATGTACTGGTGGTATACTGATATCATCTGAAGCCTGGCATTTTTTGATGCGTATGCGTCAGTATGTCCCAAGCCACCACTCAAGCACATGGGTGTTTGCTATAAATGTTATTACCATTAGAACAGAGGAGAGAGGAAAAATATTACAAGAACAAAATAAGCAAACGGCATCTGTAAGTGTCTGTGGTGTTATTATAACTGTGTCTGCAGGTTCTTGCCTTGGGGAATTTGGGTCTTATATGAGTATCTAAATACTTGTGCTTAGAGTAAACCAAGTGTAATTTGTCCCCAGGGTGGGATACTTCAGGATAGCAAATGTGGAAGAGCAGGGTTTTGGGGAGTAAGGGGACTCCAAGGTAGTTTCAAAGTCTCATACTTTTGCTACATAAATTCTTGACTCTCTTTCTAATTCGTCTTGATGATCTTGTAGACAATACTTCTCGTTTGTCCTTTTGAAATACATCCCCTATGTGCTTGTGTGGCTTATTCTAAAGAAGGTAACTGCTCGGTCTTGACCATTGGTATCTGAGGTGACATCCAGGAGATTGGACAGTATTTTTTTGAGAATTCTTCCCTTCCTCCTCTATGCTTGGAGGTTCTCATTGTCCGCATGCTAAACAGTTAATTGCCAGAGTTTCCTAAGTACAATGGGGTCTTTGGGGGCTATTTATCCCCTCTCTGCAGTGCTACAGAATAGATTTATTTTATTTTTTTTTCCTCTGACAGGCCTTTATTTATTCTTGCTCAAAATATGAATGAGTATGCTTCACTCCCACAAAAAATCTTTAAATATGTATTAGGACGCCCTCCAACCTGTCACATATCCCCTTAAACACCACTTTGGTTAATAATCACAGTCTAGAAATGCTAATTGCTAACCCAAAATTTATAGAGGTACTTACAAAAAAAAAGACCTAATTTTCTGCTGGTTATACGCTGAGCAGGATACAAGTGCATAGCCATCTGTAAAGAGCGATTCTCTAGTGAGGCATCTACCTGCAGCTTTGCTGATGGATGGACATTGTTAGTTGTCTTCAATGAACTCTAATAAACCTCTGTAGAAGTTACATGTCCTTACATATTAATCTTAGTGCAGAGAAAATCCCCAACAGTAACGGAGCTATGATTCACTCGGGTTCAATATGTGGTCTGATAGTCTGCACAGGAGCTCAGACCTATGCCATCGGTCCCTTTTGCAGGGGTGTTCTGGGAAGCTATCAAGTCTAAGGCTCGCCAGCAGTAACACAGGTTTGTCAGCTATAAAACAATGTAAAAAATATAGATCTGTTTCAGACCTACAGTTTTTCCCTACAATTACAGGTGCTCCATTGCCAAAGAGCTGTCCAGCTCTTAAGATCTCTCGCCAATGTATTCAGCCTGCAGTTGACAGAAAAAAACGATAAATACCTCTAAATTATTGCAATACCATTCCAAATCCTTTCCTGTACACTGGTGGCAATGCACAGACCCACCCTGCAATCCAGAGGTGTGACTGCGGCTCATCCAAGCGTATCTGAACTAGCTTTAAGCTACTGAGCTTGGTATTAACAGCACAGTCTGTGAAGTAGCAAGGAGCTCAGCACAAGTTAGCCTGAATATTCAGTCAGGATCTTCAGAAATTTTTTCAACCTGTGCTGAATCAGGTGTATCTGCAGACCCATGGCTTATTGATATAGTCACTAGATATTTCAACACGAGGCAGGTACAACTGTTAGTTGTGATAACACCTTTGGACTGCAGCATAAATATCTTCCTAGTTGGCATCTTCTTCCCTATTACGGTCAGTCAGGTCCAGCCAGTCATTCCAAAGTCCATCCCAAGGGACATGTGCCAACAGACAAGAGTCTTCTCTGTGCGAGATCTCAGAGCACACAGTCCCCAGCGCTGTGGAAAAGTATTTGTTGAGAAGGTATATGAACTCCATCACATATGCAGTATTTCTCGTCTCTCCGCCCCTTCTGTAGCTGCTGAGTCATTTTGGTTTGGTTTAGCCAGGATGTACGCTTTCAGTACTCCCTAGTTCTTTGCCTTAAGTGATATCTGGTTTTGCTGTACAGACCTCAAATTATGGAAAACTGCAACATTACCAGAATCTTCCGAGCTGTCATCCCCACTGGGAACTGGACAATGTGACGTGTTTCTTGGCTGTCTCTCTGCTGCAGCTCATGCCGTGTAGTACTCGGGATAACCCTCCAGTGACTGTGGCTTCTTGATATGACGATGTTGATGTTATCCTGCTGTAGCTGTGCAGATGTTCCGCGCTGATGAGATGCGGTTTCTCCTGGCTCATATCTTTCTGGGCCACGTACAAGCCCTTTGCTTCACTCCGCTCATAGGTAGGGACAGCGAGCACAGAACCGTTGTGATGTTCCTGCAATTCCCTTGAAATTCAACAGTTTTGTTACAACGTACTCTGAAAAGCTGGGCTGGAGGACATGCAGTGGTGTCCTGCTGACTCTGTCTTGAAGAACTCCAGCTTGATGAGAGTAAGGCACCATCCTTTCTTCTTCCTAAGTATGAGAGAACCTGCATTTTCCTTGAACAGTGGAAGGGAGAAGTTCCAGCTGCATCAGTCCGACAGCAGTGAAATATTGTCCTTTTGAACCTGGCATCTGACTTGGCTGCCATGTCCACTGCGTAATCTTTAACAGAGGTCAGAGAGGAGCTCTCTGCAGCTGCCATAAACATCTTGGACAGCTGCAAACATTTAGAGCTGCCTCTTGCCCTGGTAAAATGAGGCTTGGTGGTTAGCAGCAGCGGGTCATCATCCAGGTAAGTGTGTGTGAATGCACAGGGAGCTGTCTCAGGACTGGGGGTGAGACAGGCTGGCCTCCTGCCTATGCCTAGCTATGGACATAGAGAGGCAGAGAAGTCTTAAAAGCTCAGTCTTGTAGAGGAAAAGTGAGTAAGTCTACGGAGACTTTTGGAGCATAGAGCTTTCTTTCAGAAAGTCATCTGTTAAGGTGAAGAACCCATTCAGACAGAACTCATAAACCACTTTAAACGGGAATTTAGGGTGTGATTTCTTAGTCATCTTGCCCCTCGTCAAAAGGGGGTAGGCAGACCTGAAAAGGATTGGAGTTCGCTGGTTGTAGTGATGGCTGAGAGAGAAAACATCTTCACGCTCAAGTAATATACTGAGCAATCTACTGGGAGTTGAAAAGAAGCCTCCATAGCTTTAGAGAATGACCTGAGATGCCCTTTGGGAATTGTCTGTCTGACCAGAGGACGAGCATGGAAGAGGCGCTGGGGACTTGATACGAGTGGGTGTAAGAAGAACAAGCATGAACACAACAGAGTACACAGATTTTGTCGTCAGTGACAGTGAATGTTATTCCCACTTGTTTCAGGGATAGCATGTAGAAAAGTTTCTTTAGTATCAGTCTTTCTGCTGAATATACTTCCAGAAAATGTCTTCTGTTTCAGGGCCTGGGTTTCTCAGTAGGTTTTCTCTTTTGTGAGCTTACACTAAATGCTCTGAAATTGCAAGAGCAATCTTAACAGCTTGTGTGTGGGCTCCGTGCTCTGGTTTCATTAATTCACCCACCAACCCTGTGTGGTGACCCTTCAGCACACTGTCCAAGAACCAAGCACTATTTCTTCTGCAATTCCCAATATCCTGACAAATGCGGGGAGCTGGTGCTCTGAAAGCCCAGGAACTGTGGAGGTGTGCAAGTATTGGATTTTTGTGGTATGTACCAGCCAGGAACTCAAAATAGATAGCAGGAAATGCAGCAGGTTGGTAGCGGAAAGACGGTGTCGTTTTGTAAAGACCAGCTGTCCTAGTGTTCGCACGGCATCTGAGGACACGTTTCGATGAAGAGGAACCAGCTACTTGAAGGGGAAAAAAAAAAAAAAAAGTCATACTCATTTCTTGAAAGGAGTCTGAAAAATACCTACTTGACAGAGCCAGTGACTCAGGCCAAACACAAGAAACGGGGCGGGGGGGAGGTGAGTGAGCCTGACAGACACTGTTAGTCAAAGCAGCAATGATCTTAGCCGAGGTGCAGGTGTGCCTGTTAGATGACCCACACTGCCACATAATTGATGTACATTCCTTTCATTAGGGTTTTTTTTTTTCCCCTTGCTTAGTTTACATACTTAAAAATACAAAATTGAGTGATAAAAATCACTCAGCCATTAAGTGAACATCCAAAATTCCATAAATTAGGCCAGTCAGAAATATGTTTGCTGTTTATATTAAGGATGTATGATAAAAATGTATATGGATACAATTTCTTTGTGCCTCTGTCGCATAACATACAGATGTTTACCTTGAAATACTACTTACTTGTTATTCCTGCATTTATTTTTGAGTTTATTATCGAAGCTTTTTTATTATTATTATTTGGAAAGCAAAGCCTTCATCGTAAACAATCTTTCTGTGTAAGTTTTGACAGCTAATTAGGTCTGTGAAGTTGCAAGTTTATGGGACATATTTATTAGGTACTTCCAGATGTAAGAACGAAAGAAAAAGCAGATGAAGCAGTGATTTTATTTTTTTTTAATTATTTTTTTTCTTTCTTAAGAGACACTACAAAATTATCAGGATTTTTTAACAGAGACACAACACTTGCCATGTTTTGGAAACCACCTAGAAACCTTTCAGTGCAGAGCTTTGAAAGTATCTACAGGCTCTTAGAAAACCAAAGGCTTATTTTATCCTATAGGAAAAAGAAAGAGAAACTGTTTTCATATTTAGCCTTTTCACATTCTAGATAGCAGACTAAACAAATAATTTTCACGTTTTAAGTATGTGATAATGGGAGGGAAGGAAAACAGAAAATTATGAACACATCTGAGGACTCTAGTGAGATACTGCACAAAGGATGGTAATACCTTTTCATATTTCCATGTCTGGACTTTTGCCTAAGCAACCAAGGAAAGCATTCCTAATCCTCTGCAGTTTCCCATATCATGGGTCAGCGGAGTGTTTGCTGGTAACATGATTATGGCTCTTTTTCTTTTCCCAACTAAGAGAAACAAGACATGAAAGATTGAATGAAGACCAAAATAGCCAGTACTAATTCATTTTTCCCCCAAACGGACGAACACTCGCTGCGCTAATTGCAGTTATGTTCAAGGCTGGCAGCATTACCGCACTGTGAAAATGTCGGAGTTTCCTGGTGAATGTGGCGTATGGGATGTTTTGCCCAATTGCTCTCTACAAGGCCATTTCCTGAGCACATGGGTTTATACAGTTTTTAATGCAATGTTCAGCCAAAGCGCTGCTTCACAACTGATTCAGTCAGCACTTTGGCTGATTGATAACTCCTTTTTTATTGGATTGCGCTCTATTAAATAATACTGAAAGGTTAGTATATATCTTCAACCCTCATTGATTTTCTGTTAAATGAGAGTGAGTTAACTCCTTTTAGCCAAGTTTGGTTGGAAGAATAAAAATTCTTCCATCATCAACTACGATTTCCTATCTGTCTTCAGAACGCTTCACCTGAAAAAGGGTTTTAAAACTATGATTTGCATGTTAAGATTAAAAAAAGAACATCACCAAGGTGATAGTGCTGAGTGCTTGTGGGGCTGAACAGGGTTATATATACTCCGCACAAAACTAGGGTCTTAGAAAGTGCAGCTGAGCACTTTGCAAATCCAGCTGCAATCAACGGCAGCTGAGGCTAATCGCTTTGAGATACCAGGCTTTTAACCTTTAATGTGCACAGGTCCTTTTTAGCAATTGCATTAATTTCAACAATTCTGAAGAAAATGGCCACAGAACAGCTGAAGCACAGATACAAACATTACTCATTTTTTGAGGCTTAATGAATCAATAGACAAAAAAGGTCAGTTCTCAATTCCAAGTGATAATTTTCTCCCCTTTTAAAGTATGTTTTATATCCTTGAATAAAGATGAAAAAAATTACAATATGGTTGAAGGTGCCCAGCTCTGTTTGAACTGTCTTGGCTGCTGTTTTCATTTGAAGTGACATCGTTGGTTTTGAACTTGCACCCTTTAAAAACTGGGAGAGTGAAGAAATTGAATTAAGTTGTGCCTCTGGGATTTGAGATAAGTTCAGAATGGTTTTTTCAACTAACACATTAGTTCCACGGCTCTATTATAAAATTAAATGACGGATAACTTGTTTTGCTGTTCTAACACACGGCCCCCCAATCTGTGGAGCTGTCTGTACATCGCTTTGTGCACGAGCCATCCGACTGAACTTAACAGGGCTATTCACATGCTTGACATTAAGCATGTATGCAAATCTTTGCAAGACTGGAACCTAATGTGATTATAATAAGCCAATTCCAGTGCAAATCTAAGAGTATAGAGTTTCAAAACTGAGGTCAAAATGAAAGAGTTTGCAGAAGTTTCTCATATTTAAAAAAAAAAAACACCACCACCAAAATTCTAGGAAAAAGTCCAAATAAAACCTGCTGTTAAAGTAAAGTTCTCACATAAAGAAGGAAAATGAGATAGTGAAGTTGCTCATCAATTATTGAAATGATTTTATTTGCTGTTTAACTGTCTTCCCAACACTCAACTCAGAAGCAGAAACACCTATAGATTTTTACATATTTTTTTTTAATCCTTCATGGATAGGACCATGCTGTTGCATAGCTGTTCTTTTGGGATTAGGTGAGGTCCTATATAAATCCATGAGAGTACTGGGACTATTTCAAAATCTTTGATATGTTATTTTTCGTGCAGGACAAGAATAGAATATATCATTTGAGTTCAGATGTGTTAACAGTAGATGCTTTAAGAGGTACCCACGGAAAGGAGTACTTAGAGGTTGATGTGTAAGACTGTTCAGCATGAAATAACATTTTCCCATGCTTTTAGGGCTTCAACGAGCTCTGCTCCAACCTAAGTACTTTGCAAAACATGCTCGTCATAGACTGTTTGGCTGCTCTCAGATTCCGCAGTTAACATACATTAAAAGACAAAAGATCTATAGTTGGACTGTAAACGAGGGAAAATAGCATTCATTTTTCCTTTGAAAACAATTCGGTTAATTCTATAAATTCAGATGGTAATATTATGCAATACTCTGCACAATCGTGAGTGGGAGTTGGAGCATACATATGCCCAAGTATGCGGTGCGCTCTATAAAAAATAAGTGTAGGAGCCTCTGCAGTTCCTATCTCACCACTTATCTTAGTTGCAAACATAACTTCTTCCTTGTTCATTCCTCTCAGTCCCTCTCTCGCTGTCCTTCCACCCCATCACACCTCCGCACGTTAGGAGGCCATCTGGACCTGAAGTAATCAGACTAGAAAATAAATACGAGCTCTTATTATTCCCACCCTTTGCCTGGCATCGCTGGTTTGGGCCAAGGGTGGCAGAGATGTGGCTACAGTCTCCCAGGATGCGCAGCCGGGCCACGCTCCAGCACCTGGTGATGCTCCCATGCATTTTGGGGGACCCCATGCCTCCTGCAAAAAAAGCGGGTGTAGGATGAAGGCAGCCCAAAAAAATCCAACCTGCCCATCCCCAGTGGCCGGCCGGCTCCTAGGAAGGGACCCCCACGGCTGTACCCGAGCCCCCAGCCCGAGGAAGGTGGGGGGGAAGGTGGGTGCCAGAAGCGGGGGCCT
>VYXH01009674.1:24259-61639 GCA_013397275.1 Burhinus bistriatus | reverse complement strand
CTCAGAGCGCTGCCGAGGCCAGACGCAGCTCATGGCGTGTCACGGTTCCCTCAGAGCGCTGCCGAGGCCAGACGCAGCTCGTGGCATGCACTGTCTGTTGCTGAGCGCAGACTTTACCTTAACTTCTTCTTTAGCCCAACGTGTCCCGCACCCTCCCTGCTCCGGAGGGAGCTCCCCACCTGCGGCCTGGCACATCTCCCGTCGGCTCGACTTGGTTACGGAAGTATCAGGGGGTCGGTAAAGATCTCTGCGTGTGCCGTGGTTAGGCGCTGGCTCAGCGGCTCTCTGTGATGCCTGCAGAGCACTGACACACTTCATTGTAGGCATCAGGATGGGGGTGAGGAGTGTAAACCCTTGGCAGGTGTGGGGGGGGAATATGGGCCCGTGGCAAGCATGGACGTGGCGGGAACAGAGGGACATCAGCAGGGGTGGCAGGAGCTTCACCCAGTGGTTTTGGTTGGTGAGAGAAAGGTGGAAAGAGGACTGCGACTGTTCCAGGTCGTTTCTTTCCTCTGGCATCCATTTCTGTTATTTTACGGACTCATTTCCTAAATAGCTCTGTAGGTGTCCGTTCCCCGCTGCGCAGGAAGGGGTTTTAAATCCCAGCAAACAGTGACAAGTGGCTGCCAGGGCGGAGCGGTGACGAGGAGGAACGTCTACATACCTTGTGTTTGACTTGGTGCCCCAGAGAGAGGCAGTCTTTAGTAATGACAAACCCCAAACTATTTAGGGCTGTATGCGCTGTAGACACTGCTGGTTATCATGGTGCATCAGAGTGGAACGAATGTCACCTTGTTCCCAGCTGCTGCTGCCCACTGAGGTCCAGGTGGCTTTCTCCTCACTGCAGATCACTGAAGGTCTTCATTGTCAAGGGACCTAGCTCACTGGACTCCCCAGGCCATGGTGGAAAGGGCCAGGAAGCTCTCCCAGCAGCACTGCCTTGAGCTCCAGCCTTATGTCCTCTGCAGGTTAGCAAAGAAACCTGGTACTGGAAAGAATATCCTTGGTTGTCAGCCTGGGAAGACTGGAAAGAAGGACTGCGGTGGGAAGGAGACTGAGGTCTTCTGCAGTGCGAGAGGATGTCTCTGCCCCTTGGAAACAGCCAACACAGTATTGCGTGGGGGTACATCGCGGCAACATTTAGCCCTTCCTTTAGAGGGTCCACTTGTGCTGGATTTGTTAAGGCTGTGTGTACAGTAGGGGCCTGTGTTGCAATATTCTTCGATATGAGGTTCTCCAGGTTTTTTCAGTGGAGCTTTGAACCCCTTATAGTCAATTTAAATCTCCTGATGATGGGCTTGTTCTTCTTAGCCAGTTTTTGCAGCCCCCCCAGGCATCTCTGGCCCACAGGTGTGAAAACTGCTGCTCGGGAGAATTGAACTATTCCTGAGCGAACTCCTGGGTTAGAATTAGGTTTGTCACCGGTGGCTTTGTGCATTGTAGCCGCATTGTTTGCTCAGTTGTGCTCTCTAGGAACCTCGCCTATTGCTCCTGGCGCAATACCCAGTGGAGACGGACGATGGGAGGTTTTTGGAAAGCCTTGAGCACGCTGTGGTGACAGCAAGAGCGTGACTGAACTTTCTGCTTTCACATCAGCAACCTTTGTCAATGGTGGGACAGAAGCAGCATGGGCTGAAACAGCATTTAACCCCGCTGAAGTCAAGTCTGTTCAGCATTTCAGCATGCACTGGTGCTGTTTGCAGAGGGATACATTTTTATCCATGGCTGGGAGGTGTTTTCAAGTGTGCCAAGAAGATCAAAACATTCCTAGATTGCTACTTAGAAGCTTCTGTGTTGCAGACAAGGTCGCACTGTTCAGCTCAGTGTGTCTGAGTTCATTTCGTTGCTGCTTTCAAGGTATTTTGGAAGCAGGTAGCTGTATCTCTCCTGATATCCAGGTGCATGTCTTATCCCAGGCATTCAGCTCTTGCTGGCAGCAATTTCCATGCCATTTTAGATGCTTCTGCATAGTGCTAAGTAATCATGTGTTTTACAAATTAGTTGGTTTATGGCAGTCAGTTGCTGTGGTGGAAAGCCCACTTTGGGTAATTTCTCTAGACAATATACTGATTTTCACTAAAGCAACAGGAACACCGTACCCTTGTTTTTCCCATCAATAGGTAAAATAACCATTCCTTGAGATGCTTGTTTTGCTGAAATTTGCTCATCCCTCAGCATCCCCAGCAATCGGCTAATGCCTTGTTTTTTTCCTGAACATGGTATTAAATATGAGTATGGTCAGTTCATGCTAATTACTTTATCCTCCAATATCTTTTTGCTCATATATCTTTTTGCCTCCAGTATCTTCTTTGCTCATAACCCACCTGAATTGCAAGAGAGCTGTTTGTCAGTGTTCAAGTTGCCTTTATACCCTTATTTTAAAATTCTTTTATCCTACTGATAGAGGCCGTTGGAGCTCAGCTGGGACAAGCGCAGTTGGGTGTCTGCAGTCTGCTGATCAAGTGGCTGATTACAGTTTTAAGGCAAAGGTCCTAAAATTCGTGGTACCTATATTTGCAGGTGGAAATTGTCATCTGAAATGAAATTGTGCCTACAGGCTCCATCATTGTGGTTGTGTGTACTGAAACTGGCACGTGCAGCTTATTTCTCTGGATGCAAAGGACAGTTTGGAAACTTCCCAAAGCCTGTTTGTTTCTTAGGACACGTGTTATATCATGGCTTAATCTCTTTGGTTCACAGAGCCGATACTTTCAAGAAAAATGTGTTGCTCCTGGAATTTGTTAATTCTTTTTGGAATAAGCTCGGGACTTCTTGTTAGGTCCTGGTCCTGCAAGGTGCTGCTTGGTCTGAGTCACACAATTGAGGGTTTGTGAAGCTATGTCCTTCACAGAGGAAAAATAATGCAATGGCTAAGTACAAGTTTGTAGTGTGTTTTCTTGTCTTTGACTTCCACAGAAAGGGGCCGAAAGTATGGATTGCTCTAAATAAGGGTGAGGTGCTAGTTCAGGCTTCTGTGTAGCAACAGATAAGCTCTGGGCTGACTTATCTTCTCAGGGAGATTTTACATTTGCTTTTCTTTGTCTCCTCTCCGACTTGTTTCAGCCTCAGCCCATTTCTTCTCATAACTCACGTTCCCATCCCTGATGCTGCCCTTCTTGCTTGCATTACTCAGTCGGCTTACTCTTCGCTGCCTTCCTCCTTCACCCTCAGATTGCCGGGCTCCTCCTGCTGCGTCCCCATCCTCCCCCAGCTCACCTCGCTGGCTTCAGGCTTCTGCTCCGCTCCCCCTTGATGGCACCTCCTTAATGTCCGGAGCCGACTCTCAAATAATTATCTGGGTTGCTGATTAGAAGTTTGTGAGGGCAGAGCTGGTTTGGGCTTTTAGTTAAGGCTCTGAGCGAACAGCACTGCATGGTTCCCGGTGCAATCCAGAAGCTGTCTTGCTGCTTTCTTGCCCATACTCCTGTGGACCTTCCATGCAGAACTGGCTTAGGTGCCTGAACATGGATTGTGGCTCCAGAGCGGCTAATGCTGAGTCAAAACTAGTAAGTCCTTCTGGATCCATGCTGCTTGTTCTCGTGCTTGTTGTCCTCCACTTCCTCGTGGATCCCACTGAGGAGCAGAAGGGATGCGCATCTAGCACCAGCTATGTTGCTCAGTTCATCCTCTGGTTGTGTTTGGGCTTTTGGGAAGGACACAGTCTGTTCAATGCACACTGGAGAGTGGTGCAAGGAACAGCTACGTCTGCAAGAGAAGGAAAGGCAAAGCTGGAGGATGGTTTTTCATTACGGGACTTTTTTCATCTGCAATGAAGGAGCTCTGCTAGTTTTCTCATATGGAGCTCAGTGACAAAAAAAAAAAAAAAAAGGGAACTGCTTTCACAGGGCAGGAACAGTGCTTTCTTTTCTGTCTGGAAAACATCCAGCACATTTTGTGTGCTATTGGGCATATAAAAGAAAAGCCGCAGGCAGAAGAACAGGGAAGAACTCCTTGGCTTGTGTGAACTTAGTATGTGAACAGTGCAAGCAGATGTGATAAGTGCTGTTTGAATTTGGGGGGATCTGAATGGTTTGCTGAGCTGAATGCACAGCAGACTCTTTGAGTGCTGTGCTGTAAAATATATTTCAGCTCTTCTCGTCCAGTGGTATGAGGGTATGTCTGTCTCCCGGCATGCAAATAGAGAAGGTAGTAGGGTGCTGTGCATTGCTGTGATACACATTGCAAGACATGGTTTATGTATCCATTACCTGCTTGTATGTGAGAAGGTGAAGAGGCCTCAGCAAGCCTGAAATTGCTGGATTCTCTAGTAGAAATGTTGTTCTATTGCAACGCTGAGTGAGTTTTTGAATTTGTGCTGCTCCTTTCTTGTCTCCTTGGCTTACGCTGTCCTCTGTCCTGTTTTGTTACAGGGTCTCCGGACTGCAGCGATGAGGAAGCCTCGAAGGAGGTCCCGGCAGAACTTGGAGGGGAGGCGTTCTCCCTCGCCCTACAGCCTCAAGTGCTCACCAACTCGGGAGACCCTGACATACGCTCAGGCCCAACGGATTGTGGAGGTAGACATTGATGGGCGGCTTCATCGCATCAGCATCTATGATCCTTTAAAAATCATCACGGAGGATGAGCTGACTGCCCAGGATATCACAGAGTGCAACAGCAACAAGGAAAACAGCGAGCAGCCCCTTTTTCCTTCCAAATCTAAGAAAACACCTTCCAAAGGCAAGAAGAAAGAGCCCTGCTCCAAACATGCACCAGGGACGTCTTTACACTTACCCCAGCCCAACTTCCGTGTGGTGGACTTCTTCAGCCAGCCAGATGCCCCTCCTCTCCCTGCTGCCTACTACCGGTACATTGAAAAGCCTCCTGAGGACCTCGATGTAGAGGTGGAGTATGACATGGATGAGGAGGATCTGGCATGGCTGGAAATGGTCAACGAGAAGAGAAGGGACGATGGTTATGGGACAGTTTCTGCTGACACTTTTGAGTTGCTGGTGGACCGGTTGGAAAAGGAGTCGTACCTTGAGAGCCGGAACAACGGGGCTCAGCAGTCCCTCATTGATGAGGATGCCTTCTGCTGCGTCTGCATGGATGATGAGTGTCACAACAGCAACGTCATCCTGTTCTGTGATATCTGCAATCTGGCCGTGCACCAGGAGTGTTACGGTGTGCCCTATATCCCAGAGGGGCAGTGGCTTTGCCGCTGCTGCTTACAGTCCCCTTCTCGTCCTGTGGACTGTGTCCTTTGCCCAAACAAAGGTGGAGCCTTCAAGCAGACCAGCGATGGCCGCTGGGCTCATGTGGTTTGTGCCATCTGGATCCCAGAGGTCTGCTTTGCAAACACTGTGTTTCTGGAACCCATTGAAGGGATAAATGACATCCCCCCGGCTCGGTGGAAGCTCACATGCTATATCTGCAAGCAGAAGGGCATGGGAGCTGCTATCCAATGCCACAAGGTGAACTGTTACACTGCCTTCCACGTTACCTGTGCCCAGCGGGCTGGTCTCTTCATGAAGATCGAACCCATGAGGGAGACAAGCATCAACGGCACAACATTCACCGTGCGCAAGACGGCCTATTGTGAGAGTCACTCCCCACCTGGGATGGTGAAAAAAGGGTCTCCAGCTGTTAGTGGTGAGGGACAAGAGGACACTCTGAAGGAGGAGGGAGAGGAGGAAGCCAATTCTGGCCCTCCCAAAGGGTCTCTGAAAAAGAACAAAGTGAAATTGAAGCAGAAGATCAAAAAGGAGTCTGGTGACGTGACAAACGGGCGTTCATCTGTGCCAATGGTGACAGTCGCACAAATTCCCTCTTACAGGTGAGTGTTGTAGGCAGATGGGAAGGAACTGGACAGCTGGAGCTGGACAGAGTCTGTTTTGAGGACTCAGTCCCTCTCGTTGTTGAACTTGGAAGCGCTGTCTCCAACCAAGACCTAGCAATAACCGTGTTCAAAGTGTGCTCTGCAGAATCATCCCTGACCAGTGTTCCTCCACGTGAGTGTCGCTGGCACACTGGTTTTCGTGCTTTGCCAAGTACTCATCCCAAACTGTCGTGTAACGCAGAGTCCGTGGTGGTCCTTAATGGCAAACACCCATCTAGCATCTGAATTTACATAGATAGCTGTGAAGGTGTTTTTAAAATACTTCAGGGCATTACAAGTTGGCAGGCAGATAGCGATCATCCTGGTTTTTTGTTTGGTTCTTTTAAATCTCATTTCATAGTATCTTAATTCCTCCTTTTATTACAGAGCATATCAAACTTTTCAGTGTTGCAAACAGCTTTGAATTTGGCTATGTATTTTTTTTCTCCCAGCTCCCTCTCATACAGAACTAGGTAGTGCTGAATTTTTGTTTGGTGTCTGAGGAAGTGTGGTGATTTGTCGCCGGTATTTTAACAGATAGTCTTTGGAAGACTGCTGATAAAGCACCACACATAATCTAATGAAAGACTTGAAGAGGCTAAAAGAGGTGCTGTATTATTCTTGGACTGCTGTCACCTTAGTTTCCCAGAGTTCAGACTCTCAGGAAAATTCTTGACACTGAAAGTAGTTTGGAAATTAAGGCTGGGCGCTGAATTGGTGATTGCATACTTTGTGCTGTCGCAAGTGCTTGGTGAGAACCTCCAGCTGAACTGCTATTAAAAGGGATATATTGTGTAAAGTACGCACATAGGTCTTTCCAGTGGGGAGATCCCAGATTGTACCAGTTGCATGAGTAGTTCAGAGCATGCGTTGACACAACACTGCAGAGCTTCTTCGGGAAACCTGCTGGTATCACCAGGGTCCACAGAGTCATGATTGCTTTGCAGTTGGCTCCGTGACACCTCTTTGCTTCCTTCAGGCTGAACAAAATCTGCAGTGGCCTCTCCTTCCAGAGGAAGAACCAGTTCATGCAGAGGCTCCACAACTACTGGCTGCTGAAGCGGCAGGCAAGGAATGGGGTGCCCCTGATCCGGCGCCTGCACTCGCACCTGCAGTCACAGAGGAACGCGGAGCAGGTACTGGTCCCCAGCAGAACCCACATGGGAGGACAGAGAGCTTGCATCCCAGGGGGAGATGCACTTGATGCACAGCTGGGAAGGGGAGCGAGGGTGAAAGGGTCAGAATGTGACCTGATTTAAGTCTCTTTTGGTCTGCTCTTGGTATGCTCATGGCTGAAGAGTTGAGTTAGTGTATCAGCAGCATATCCATCGTGCCACTAGAATTGGTCTTGATGAGCCAGCAGGTAAGAGTTTTCCTCCTGAGTCAGGAGACCCGGGATTGTGCAAGGGTGTGATGGGCCATCGGTGGACTGACCTCTTCGATGAATCATAAAACCACGTTCCTCACAAGTGATTAAAGATCCCCTCCTCAAGAAAATGGGTGTTAGCTCCAGAGTCCTGGCCAAATTCCAGTTTGGGTCATTCTTCCTGCTGCTTCAATTTCCGACCCTCCCATGCACATTCATATGGAAGTTTAGACATAATAATCAACTCTGGACTGCTTTGCTTCCTCCTCTGAGCTGGCGTCCAGAGTCACTCGATGCTGTTAAGACAGCACTGTGTTTGGCACGAGAAGTAGTTGGTGAAGTAATGAAGCAGTTGGACTCTACCCTCTAACATAGCGTGTCAGTAGGCATTGGGGACGTTGTGCACATATATTTTTACTGTAGCTTGGAGGAATTTATAGGCTTTTGGTTTGTATGAAGACTGCTCTGAGTGATTAATAAAGGAAGTATTTCCCACTCATCAGTCTGGAGCTTAGGGAAGTGCAGCATTTCCTTGGTGTATTAAGTTGGCAATTTACCATAAGTAAGTTCTTAAAAACAAATGTCCTATAAATATAAACCATCAGGATCTTGTGAAGAATTGTCCCCTCTTGGCAATCATGTGAATGTGTATGCACTTCAGCTATATCCTCAAAACCATTTGAAAAGCTACAGATTTAGGAGAGGAAGGATGATTGCATTGTGAAGCCACTGAACTGTGTCTTGGAAGGTGTGAGCTCATCTCCCGGCGTTGGCTGTTCCTTTGTGTTTTGGTGAATCTCGTTCTGTGGCTCTATTTCTTATTGGTTATGAAGAGGATAATAATAGCTCTTTCCTCCCATGCATTTGCTCGCCTTGCCTTATACTGTAAGCGCTTTGGGCTGCCTCTTTGATGCACAGCAACCAACAGAAAGAATTTCCAGCCTCTATAATGAACTCGGATATAAAAGCAGAGAGGGTACAAATGAGCACGCACTGAAGCATGTTCCCGGAGTGTAGCTCCACTATGATTTAGGCCTAACTTCACAGATAACATAAAATCCAGAATGGCTGATGTTGTGTTTGGTAGACAGCTAAATGCTGTAGGAAGGAGGAGATGTAGTCTGAACAAGAGACAAGTAGAGAGGAGGAAGAATATGAGAGCAATTCACAGGGGATGCCTAGAAAGAGGAGGAAATGCAGGAAGCCAGTCGTGTTTTTCATCTCACCCCGCTGTTTTGTCTTACAGAAGGAGCAGGATGAGAAGACCAGTGCAGTGAAGGAAGAGCTGAAGTACTGGCAAAAACTGCGGCACGACTTGGAGCGGGCACGGCTGCTCATCGAGCTGATCCGTAAGAGGGAAAAACTCAAACGGGAGCAGGTAGGTAGTTTTGGCTGTCAAGTTGCTGCACTATGCAAGCACCCTGTGGTGCAGGAGGTGGAGGAGGAATACAAAAGTTTTTCTTGAGCCTTTTCCTCTTTTCACAGAGTCTGACTTTTGGATGTGCAGAGCAGCCATCTCTCCCCATGTCAGTCACAGGCTCATGCTGCTCAGCCTCTGCCCTCAGAACCAAGGCTGGGCTGCAGAGCGCTGGGAAAATGTATTTGCAAAACTAACGGTGAATTTGATTCCTGACCTACAGCACCCCTTCTATTTCTGGGCGTGGACCAGGTGTTTTGCAGAGTAGAAATCGAATCTCCTTTAATGTTTATTTCAGGAGTTTGGTAACACCTATTCCAGAGAGAGGTCTAAATCACAATTCTCTTCATTCCTAAAGCTAAAAATTCCTGTGTTTTGCCCTCTTAAGTACATTTCTGAGAAGAAGCAGTCTTTTAAGATGGAGACCATTGACTAATTTCCTCTTTGATCTGTGTGCAATCCTCCAGAGTTGCACCAGTGAAAGTTACTTCCCACGCTTGCCAGCTTTGCCTGTTGAGGGTCTTTCCTTGCCATACTTGGCTGGATGGTGCAGCCACGACTATGCTCTCTGGCAGAAGTATCTTCCAGGACAGCTTCGTCAAAGACTCGCCCTGTGCAGGGTGAGCCTGCACGCCTGGCCTCGGGCATTGCCTGGGTGCTCTCCCTGATGCTAGGCACTCCGGCTGTCTGCAGGGAGGCAGGCAGAGGGAAAGCAGCATCCTCTGTGATCACAACCTCTCTGCAAGCTGGTTTTTTTTGTGGCCAGAAACTGTTCACAGCTTTTCTGGAGTCGTTTTGATGCCAGCACTGGTTCATTTGCTACGTTGTCCCTGACTTACAGCAGTAGCTCAGTCCTGCTTGCTGTGTGGACATATTTTAGGTAGGAGGATCAAAAAAAACCCCCTTACTCTTGAGCTTTGTTTCTGTTTGCTTTTGATATCTTGATATATCCATATTGCAGTTCGCTAAATCCATAAAGCTTGTTGAAACTACGATGTGCTTTATAAAAGGATAAAGGTATCTAGTTGGAGCTCTGTCCCAGCCCAGCTTTTAGCTGAAGGATGCTCCAGAGTCCTCAGACTTTGTTCAGGTTCTTTCCTGTTTTGGGGAAAGAGTGTGGTCTTTATATCCATCTTCATTCATTCTCTTATTGATGCTGTCTTGTTGCTGAGCACACCAAGTACAGTTTGCTTTATGTAAACAGACTTGCTTTCCTTTGCTACTGAAGTGGTTGATTTAATGACATAATGAGGGATTATAAGATCAAAGAAATTAAAATGTTAAAGGAGAAAGAAATACTTCTATCCTGTTCCAGTCTCCTTTGAATAGAGTTTCAGTGTAAGAGATCAAACCGGTGCTCCAACTTGTTTGCTTGAAATCAGACAGTATTAGAGACTTCATAAAGGATGTAAGAAACTGTGTTAGGAATTTGCAAACATCTAACCACTGTTGTTATTTGGCTTCTGCCTTGAAGTGTGAGAGCTTATATCGTAAACTTTGTTTATACTCTGTAGTCTAATTATGGATGTTGTTGTTCATGTAAACGCCTACATACTTTTAACTTTTTTATAATGTTGCTAATTGGCATAATAATATCTTGAGGCAGGGAGTTCTACAGGATAATTTACCAGGCATGAAAAGCTTCTTCCTGTTTTCATTTTTAGTTGTATTATCTTTTAATTTTATGGGGTTTTCTCTTGTTTTGGCTTTGTGAGATTGAATAAACAGGAGTTCCCCATACAAAAGGATTGGACTGTGCAGTTAGACTCTGCAAAGTGCTGTCTGCTCGTGTGCATCCTGCACATGGAGGGGAAAGGGTGTTCGGCAGAAATTCTTCAGCAGTGAGTCTACCAGACCAGTGGTATGATGACCTAAGGTTTCCATCCCTGAGTAGAGCTGGGGTGATGATTCAGGAGAAACCGGAGGGAGACACCACTCACATACCCTGTCCTTGATAACTGTTCCCAGGTCAAGGTTCAGCAAGCTGCTATGGAGCTACAGCTTACCCCTTTCAATGTACTTCTACGCACAACACTGGACCTGCTGCAGGAGAAGGATGCTGCCCAGATCTTCGCAGAGCCTGTTAACCTGAATGAGGCAAGTCTCTTTCCTAGAGGTGTCTTAACGGGTTGTAGACGAGGTATTGCTGGGCAGAAGCTCATGTGCTGTCATAACCTTGGAAGCACAAACCACCTTGTCCCAAGCTGCTCGTGAACTAAAGAATATCTCAAAGAGGACTCACACTGTGGGTATCCTTCCAGGCCAAAAAAGGGTATTCTTTTCTGGAAGCTTCAGCACGTCTCAGACAAGTAATGTTTTGCAGAGCCAGGATGTGTCTGCCTTGACTGGGTGACACAGAAGTGAATGGCTGGCACTGCCCCTTGCCAGTGGAAAGGGCATTAAGAGTGCTTATGATGGATGCGCTCTAGTTGGCTAGTAAATGGTTTTTGTAATTGTACAGGTTTTATATGTTTAGGTTCCAGATTACCTGGAATTCATTTCCAACCCAATGGATTTTTCCACCATGAGGCAGAAGCTGGAGTCCCACCTGTACCGAACATTGGATGAGTTTGAGGAAGACTTTAACCTTATAGTTACCAACTGCATGAGGTATAATGCTAAAGACACGATTTTCCACCGAGCAGCTGTCCGGCTCAGAGACCTCGGAGGAGCGATATTGCGTCATGCACGGCGGCAGGCTGAAAACATCGGCTTTGACACTGATGTGGGGATTCACCTGCCCGAGTCACCCAAAACCGAGGACTTTTACCGCTTTTCTTGGGAGGATGGTGAGTGTTTATTAACCTTTTATTTTCAGGCAGATCGTAACTGTATTCTTTGTTCTGAGCACCTCACTCAGCCTGCATGAGAATCATAGCCATCATTCAGCATACAAGAATTTTCCTATCCATCTATTTACCTAAGCATATATCTAACTCCTTCATGGCCTCAAAAGAGTAGAATTTCAGGTGAGCTGAGCACTTGGAGCTAGGTGCAGCTTAGCTCCAGCTCTCCTCATGCATGTCTGCCTCAGAAGAGCCTCATAGACTGCCGATGCTGTTTGATATGTGCCATGGCTGTAGTACAAACTTGATATTTTAAAGACCAGTGCAAAGGTGGATCTAGGATGTTTTGCTCTGAGGAAAGCTCATACGTTTCATTCTAATGAATAGCTGGAATACTGTGTCCAGCTCTGGAGCCCCCAACATAAAAAGGATATGGACCTTTTGGAGCGGGTCCACAGGAGGCCACGAAGATGCTCAGAGGGCTGGAGAACCTCTGCTGTGAGGACAGGCTGAGAGAGTTGGGCTTGTTCAGTCTGGAGAAGAGAAGGCTCTGGGGAGACCAGTATCTGAAAGGGACCTACAAGAAATCTGCAGAGGGACTTTTTACAAGGGCGTGTAGTGATAGGACGAGGGGTAATGGCTTCAAGCTGGAAGAGGGTAGATTTAGAATAGGTATTAGGAAGAAATTTTTCAGTCTGAGGGTGGTGAGGCACTGGAACAGGTTGCCCAGGGAAGTTGTGGAGGCCCCATCCCTGGAAGCGTTCAAGTCCAGGTTGGATGAGGCTTTGAGCAACCAGGTCTAGTGGGAGGTGTCCCTGCCCATGGCAGGGAGGTTGGAACTAGATGACACTTAAGTTCCCTTCCAACCTAAACCATTCTATGATTCTAAATTGGAAAGTTAGAGAGCAACTGGGTTAGATGGAGCACTGAGGTACTGGAACCCAAGCAGTCCTGCTAGCTGAAACTTTCCATTCACAACATGAGCACATCCATTCCCATAGCTGTCTTGAGATGCAGTGCCAAAGCATTGATTGAATAACTTGGCTAAACTTAGTGCAGAATACTGCTGCCATCCAGCACGCTGAGCTTGCAGTCTGCGGTCTGTTTCCTAAATGCTGCAGCCCTCTTGCATGCAGACAGATCGTCTGTTATGAAATTGGTGTTGGTGTATGGTAGCAGAGCCCTCAGCTGTCTGCCCTGCTCTGGTAGATGCCAGCCCTTCAGCAGAGCTGAAAAGTAAACATGTTATGTTCTGGCCAGTTCTGTTTGTGGTCTGATTTTGTCATTTAATCTGGCAATGAAATAGATTTCTGCCAAGGAACTGGACTGTGAGCTGTCTTGTGTGGGTGCAGACACCTGTCCTTTCACTGTTGTCTCTGGGACAGTAATGGGAACTGGAGGGTAGTGCAAGTTAAATCAGCTGCTCTTTACCCAAGGGAAGTCTGAGCTCCAAGGTTAACAATTCCTAAATCCCTGAACTAAAGCAGTTGGTTCTTGAATACTGGCAATGGGAATGAGGCATGGCAATGGTCCCAAATGCTTCTTGAAGAAGCCTTGCTCCTTCCCTTCACTGTGACACTCTCTTTTGATGCAGTGGATAACATCCTCCTCCCAGAGAACCGAGCTCATCTCTCCTTGGAGGCCCAGTTGAAGGAGCTGCTGGAGAAGCTAGACATGGTGAGCACCATGCGGTCCAGCGGTGCCCGGACACGACGCATCCGGCTCCTGAGACGGGAGATCAACTCCATTCGGCAGAAGATGGCCCAGCAGCAGAACAAGACCATGCCCAACGGGGAGCCTGTACCACAGGAAGAGGGGCTGGATAAATCATCAAGGGAAGGGGATGAGGAAGGGGATAAAGGTGAGAGGTTGCAGCAGGATTTTAGCTCCAGCTCGTCTAGTGCATGTCAACAGTCAACACCTGCTGTTTCTCCTGGCTGTGGCTCTAGTGAAACATGGGAATGATTGTTGGTAGTTTTGGGAATATCTCTTTCAAAAATGTTCAAGCAGATTCTTTATTCTTTATTTTAGCAGATGATGCCAAGCCCCCGCACCCTCCAACCCTAGAGCCCACAGGACCCGCACCCTCCCTCTCAGAGCTAGACTCTCTGCAGGACCCTCCGACGCTCAAACCCATCAGTGAAAGCAAGTCCTTGAATCAGCTGCAGAAGAGGGTGATGTCAGACAGGGAGCTCTTTGACAAGAAGGCGCTGCAGCAGGAGAGCCAAGCCTTCCAGCGCTTGCTCAGCGACAGTGGCCTGAACGGACTGGCCTTGCCGCCTGCAGACACCCCTGCCAGCCCCCCTTTCAGCGGCGTGGGCCGACGGACATCTGTCCTTTTTAAAAAAGCTAAGAACGGGGTGAAGCTGCAAAGAGGCCTGGACTGCTCCCTGGAGAATGGGGAGGACCATGGGCA
This sequence comes from Burhinus bistriatus, assembly GCA_013397275.1. NCBI lineage: Eukaryota > Metazoa > Chordata > Aves > Charadriiformes > Burhinidae > Burhinus > Burhinus bistriatus. The sequence continues at coordinate 47,839 of VYXH01009674.1, read as the reverse complement.
GAGTGGGCAGCTTTCGCCCTGCCGCCCTGATGGGGAACGACAAGCTCGGAAGCGACCACAGAGCAGGACCTGCAGCGAGAGCGATGGAGAGAAGTCGCCCAGGCAGGCAGAACAGAGAGGTGATTCCTTGGCATTTCTTTTCCTTCTGTACCCTTGGAAACTGTGAGATAGGGCTGAGGGAGTGGGAATCCTGGGGCCGAGTAAAGACATCTGTATGTAAACTGCTCACCTGAAACTTGCTTTATGCTCAGGGGAGACATAGTCGCTGTAGCCAGAGGTTTCTGATGAAAGCTTCATCTCTTCCACACGTTTCTAACGTAGTGCAGACAAGACTTGTCCGTAATGAGTTGTACCTCTCTTCACTGACCTACATGGAGTTTCTGGTAACTTAGTTCAGCTCTAGACACCTCCATTTTAGACATTTAAAGGTACCAAGATAAAGCTGAGCGAGGTCACAAGTAATTCTTCCCTTTACCAGTCAGCAGGGCTGCTGTAAGAGAGAGTTTGCCATTTTTTGTAGGGCAAGCCAACATGCCCAGCTGCTTGCAAAGCTGCTGAATGGCCTGGCTGGAGACTCTAGGGTCCCTGGTAAGGGCTGAGAAGTGTTGGCATTCCTGCCCTTATGGAAGGGTTTGTGTTGGCTCTGTCGCTCCTAGGAGTGAGTTTCCTGCTGCAGAAATGGTGCATTCAGTTGGAAGTGTGCAGTGGACCAGTAACACAGCTCCTATATAAGACGAGATGTTAAACTTTACTTTTACATCAGCTGTACCCTCAGTTCTGGGGTTTAAATAAAATTAGTGGGAATACTGAGGAGATTGCTTTCCAAATTAGATCTGCAAATGAGAATAAGCAGCCGAGATGAAATTTGGAAAGACACGAGGTGAAAAGGAACATCTGTGTGACAGCAATGTGAGTTCTTTTTAATTCTGTGTTAACGGCCATCATCAGACAGTTCGCATCTGCAAGGCTTGACTTAGCCCATACCTCAAATATTATCTTAAACTTACTTGGCTGTCAGGAGGTTGCTAGCAAATTGAGAGTGAGAGGAAAGCAATTGAATGTGGGGACTGACTTACCAGGACAGGTTAAAGGAAACACAAATGGCTTCTCCAAAGAAAGGCAGCTAGTTGAGGGACTCGCCATCATCATCTGCCAGTAATTAAAGCAGAGAAGAGTTGCCCACAGTGGATACAGGTCAGAATGAGAGCTTGAAATTAAAAAAGGGAAAATACAGGCAGGGTGCTGGAAAATTGCTGATAACTAGGCAGTGACATTTTTCCTCTGCTGAAGCAGCACTGGTGGTTTTTTCCTACAAGTTGCAGCACTGCTTTTGTGATTCAGCTCCTTCCACTGTTTCGAACGCAATTGATTTCTCCTAACTGGAGGGAGTGTCTGGTGTGCTGAATCTGTGTTACCGCAGGAGCAGGTCAGTGTGATTGGGATTCTCAGAACATGGTGTTTCTCAGAAATGTGCTTCTTGTGGCCATTCCATATTTCCAGCTGGAAAAAAAAAAAAATAGTGGCCTTTGAATGAATTTGCTCATTGTGTGGCTGATGGGCTTTTGATGAGCCCACGGGGTACCTGGGGGCAGTGAGTCCCTGAATGGGGGAAGACTGTGGTCATCTGCCTTCCCCTGCCTGCTGTGGGTTGAGAGTGCTCTCAGGAGTCATTCCCTGTCCACCCCTGCCTGTCCATGATTGTTGATCTTGTCTAAGCTCAGAGGTGATCCCCACTCCCTGTGTAGGTGTCCCTACAGTGGGCACAGCAGTAAACCTGGCAGGGAAGGGAGGATTTCTAGCACCGTTGGCATCTCGGGCAAAGTGAAATATTCCACTTATGGCTACAGTGACATTTGTACCAGCTGGAGAGGAAGGTGGTGGGGAGTCGTCTTCTGCCCAGGGGGAATTTCCTTCCTCAGTGTCTGCTCTGTCCAATGGAAAAATCTCTTTTCCAGAAACTGAAGCAATGAGTTTTTCCTAGAGCAGTTTTCTCTCAGAAAGGAACCTGTAACTGAATAAGCTATGGTTTTATATGCCTGTTCCTGTGGGCAGGGAGCAGCCTGGCAGCCAGGCCCAGGGTGAGGCATGGAGAAGTTTCTGGCAGTCATCATGAAACCTCCATGTCTTTTCCAAATGACACTTGAAGTCAGATGAGCAAGTGGTTCGTTTCTTGGCCTCTGGCCTTGCCCGGCAAGCTGGACACTGCATGGAGCTCTCCTATACCGTCCCTGGGCACTTCTCCAGCACTTGGTTCTTCAGAGACAGCCTAATTTTTCACATATTAGGGGTAGAAATACCTTTTATTTGTCACCTTTTGGTTGCAGCTGAGTCTGGGGAACTCTGCACAGAATTTCCTTCTCTGGTTGAAGTACTCAGCATCTTTGTGGCTGTGAGTCATGGGACAGTGACCCTACCTGAGACTTGGTAGCATCTCTGTGTGTTGCTGCTGCTCCGTTGGGCTGATTCTCATTTGTCTTCTCAGCAGGAGTGACTAACGGCTTTGCGAAGCACGCAGAAAGCGGCTCTGACTCCGAGTGCAACTCTAGCCTAGGAGGTGGACTGGTGTTTGAAGCCTGCAGGTAAGTGCCCCATGCAAAACTGTTCCCCAGAACACCACCTGTGTCTGGATTAATCTGCCTGGTTTTATCATTCGACTTCTTTGTCGAAACCAGCCCAAACTGTTACTTACTTTGTGTGTTGACCCTAAAAACAAAAAGCTTCTTGGGTTCCATCCAGTCCTCTTAAGCTGTAAGTCCCAAAAGCAGTGCTTGTTTTTTTTTTCAAGCAAATTGGTATCTGTTACACTTCTGTTTCTCAGTACATGCACATGCTTTCTGCTGATGCATACCTTCTTGTGATTCTTTAGAGCCAAAGCTAGAAAAACCTTGAACTCAAATGTCCAGCCCAGCACTGCAGGTGAATCTGAACTTCTACCACTTACTGAATTGCTGCTTTCTTCCTCTTGGAGGTTTAAAAGCAGAACTAGGCACTTCAAACAAAATTGAACAGAATTAAAGCAAACGTGTCATCTTTTGGTCAGATGCAGTAGGCATACATGGGTAACATATTTATTTTCCGGACTTGTCTACCTATCCAGCCCTCCTAACACTGACTCAAGTCATTTCACAGCCCTTTCACTGCACAGTAAAACCTGTGTTATGCCAGAATCACGTTTGTGTGAGTTGTGAGTGGCAGGCTGAGAACATTTGACCTTAATGGCTAAGATCATCCGGGACAGGCAGAAGCGAGGCATTCTTACTTGATGTTCGTAGTAATATTTTCAGTGCCTTGAATGTGCCATTGCCCTCTGCTTGTCTTTGATGACTCTGCGGATGATGACCCATCACTAGAGAACTAGAACACTAGAGAACATCGGAACTAGAGTTCAGGTGTTTTATGCTTCCTCCCAATGCGTTTGCTCAGTTAGTCTTGTAAGACCTCAAGCTTGCAATGGCAGTCAGGCACTTAAAATCGTAAAGCCTCCCATGCACACCCATTCTCAGGACTGAGGCTACAATTTAGAGCTAATAGCTGTGTAATCAATTATTCTGCAGCAGGGCTGAATCCCAGGAGCGTTTTTTAAATGAAAACTTTGCTATGCAGAGTGATCCTAAATGTTAGCTGTCAAAAGAGGTGTATAATTTTGCGGTTGTAGCTGAGGTTTGATTGGTGTTTCCATTATAAATCTGTTTGCAAAGGCTTTTGTGCCCGTGACAAAGGACAAGGCAAGGCGCCGGGTTCAGATGAACAGTTCTGGTGTGAGGGCTGTTCGCTGCGTCAGAGTGATCCCACCTCTGCAGTCAGGTTGTGGGCAGCCCGAGGGAAACACGTGGTGTCCCAGTAAATTATCTTCCTTAGCACCAGCTGAGTCCCTTGGAGGCATAAGACCTCCAGCTCTTCTCCAAGATGGGACACCCACCCACTTCTTCATCTCTCCCCTCTTCTCTGGGCCATGTGCCAAGATCTTCAGCGTGGTCATTGCCCCTTCTGTAAGCTGGATACTACCATGACCCCCGTGCAGATCTGTAAGGCGAGCAGCTGTACTGAAGAGAGAAAAAAGGAGAGAACTGGATTCTTGCATAGTTGTAGTGTCATTTAAATGAGGGCCCTTGAGTCATGCAGAAACCCTTCATGGGGTGAGGATGCTCTCAAAACAGGACCAGGAGCCAGAAACTCCCTTTCAAACCATGTCTTGGCCTCATGGCCCCACCATATTTGCCTCTGTTTCCCCATCTGTAAGTGAGGGAGACAAGTCTGAATTCACAGGGGAGCATGGGCACTTGTTAGTTGATGTTTGTATAGTACTTTGAAGACAAAAAGTGCGATGGAAGTGCTTATTACAATAATTGCAAGCAATTCACATAGCAAAAATTACATTAGAGCTATGTGACACCCACAAAACAAGGAATTAAAAGCAAGCTGATGTCTCATGGATAACTTGTGCAATTATTCTATTTAGGAACAGCTCTGTTTACTGCTTTTTCTCCACTCTGAGCACCAAATTCACTCAGAGTGGGCTGGTTATTAGAAAATTGTAAATAAAACGAAAAAAAGAAAGTGAAATAAGTGAAGAAATATGATTGCTTAAGGTGGAGATAGTTCATTTTCTGAAATGTTTGTAGTAATGAGGTAAAAGGATGTTCAGGACATGGGCTGATAGAGTCCAATTGCATATATGCTCTCCAGCATGAAGTCTTTGCTGGATTTCTTCCTCATAGCTTGGTTTGCAGCTTGGTTTCCATTAGGCCTCTTTAATTGCTCCCGGCAGAGCTGGCACGATGTCCAGTGTACTTGCCCCAGAAGACACATGTTGACGGCATTTTGCTCAGGTATTCAGTCGTCTTTTCATGTCGAGGGTGTGCCAGTACAGTATTTGCAGTATTTTAAACAGAGCTGAAGAATCCATTCACTTGGCTTTGTTTTCAAGGGTAATCTGTTTTCTCCTAATACTTACTTTTCCATATCTTTCTAACAGTGGTTTGATGCCTCCCAAGCGAAGTCGAGGGAAGCCAGCTCTTTCTCGGGTGCCCTTCTTGGAAGGTGTGAATGGAGACTCTGATTACAGCAGCTCAGGTGAGAACGGCTGCACAGCAGCACCACTCTGTACCGTAGGGCTGACATCCATCTGAAGCAGGGGAAGCAGGTCTCAATGCATGCCAGGAACCAGTTTTGCATGAACTATCTAGGTTGGACGATCAGGCTGCTGACCTGCCCGTGCGTTATTACCTATTTTGTTACAAATTTAGGTTACTGCATAAAAGCTTTTTCCTGCTTTTGCTTTTACTGCTTGCCTGTGCCCTGTGTTCCCCTCAGATGGGTGCTTTCTGTAGGTCTGGTGTGTGTAATGTCCCTGGCGCTGTCTTCTCCAGATTTGGGACTAGTTCTCTTTAACGATGCTGCAATATAAACAGTAAATCATAATTATAAGAAGAGTCTCTCTGGAGATGGCTTCATGGCTGTTCCCTCTTGTATTGCTATCATTGCTTTCAAGGTCTTTGTAACAAAATCATCTTTGTCAGACTGTGCTATACTTCAGTAACATTAAGCAACACTCCTCTAACACTACCCAAGGCACTACACCAGTCTTCCAGCGCTCACACGACCAGATTCTTGTCTTTCTTATGGTGCGTCAATGATAGAGTCATTGCAGGTTTATGCTGAAATCAGAATTCAGCTTTGAGTCGCTGGTATGCCTGTGCCCTTCTGCACAGTTCCCGTGCGCTGGCTCCTGTCTCCCTGGGAACCGTTATTATCCTGGACCCCGCGCGCTCAGCAGTCTGCTTTGGAGATAAGCTTACAGAGCAGGGCTGGTACCGGGAGAATTAGAATTAGTGGGACGATTCTGTGGTTTAGAACATCATTTCATTAATGGAAGAATACAGCTGGAACGCAGTAGTGGAGAAGTATGTCAGATCCATCTTGGCAGGGCACTCATTTGGGTCATACTCAGCCTTTTCTAGATTCAGTCTGACTTCTGGTAAAAGCCAGTGTTTGAGCATTCCCCCCCAGAGCAAGCACTACTTGCTGGAAAATTCACATTAATGAAGATTGCTCCTTTTCCAGGGGCAGGAGCTGGCAGATTAGTTATTCATGTCTTGAATGGATCTTTTGCAATACTTCTGACTGAATTTTGAAGAAATTGATGACTAATAGACTTCCTTCAACTAGAACGAGGCGTTTCCTGTGGAGATCAAATAGCCCCAAAGTGTATGGCATCAGAATAGTCTAGGTATTTGTATTTAGGAGACATAAAAAGGAGCTCTCTGAACAGTGGTCCAAATTAAGCTCAGATACAGCTTCATCAGTTTCATTGAGGACGGATTTGGCTTGGTGGAGCCTAACGACCAAAGTCATCTGTTGTATACCCATTTGATTTCGGTGATGTAGCAACTATTCCTCGCAGAACTGAATTTGGTGAATATTTCCGTATTAAAGAGTTCATCTGAAGCTGCATGCGTGCGTAGACTTAGACCCATGATTTAGGAGATTGTGGCTTTATTTTAATGTGGAACATGACTGTACTCAGAGCATAAAGAAGGCTGGACATTCACTGTGGCGAGGCTAGATCTCGTTGCACATACAATTTCATCATAAACTTACTGCACATGAGATGTGTGTCTTCTCACCTCTGAATTGGATACCCAATGCATATAGGTACAAACATTAAGTGGCTTTCTGTTTTGCTCTAGATCTTGATTAAGAGAAGTGGCCTGTAATTATGTGTATGTTCACACAGTAACGATTAAATGTATGTTCTTCTGTGACAAATAGCTGGACAATAGGTTTGTTTGGAAAAACAAAGTGAAATTCTGGCTTTCTGCTTGATGAAGAAGCAAATAGGTTAAAAAAAATAAACCAAATATTGCCAGTATGTTTTAAGTACAACAGTAGTTCATCTGTTTTAGCTGAGACAATGCAGGCCATAGTGCCTGGGTTAGATGATGGTGTGGTTTCTTGTGTTACCATAACCTCCTTGCTAGGACTTGCCCTCCTAAGCCGTGTCCCCTTCTGTCCCTTAGGCAGGACTCTCCTGATGTCCTTTGAGAGTCAGGCTGAGCTGGAGCCCTTGGAGCTCGTGTGGGCCAAGTGCCGTGGCTATCCCTCCTACCCTGCCTTGGTAAGTACCCCGTTGCGCTCTCACAGTCTGTACCCGCAGCGCAGGTAGCCCAGAACACAGTGCTAGAGTGCAGTGTAACCAGACAGAAAAGGAAAACTTCCCAAAATCATGCAATATGTGCTTTTCCCCCCCCACCCCTTTGCACAGTTAATTTTCCCTGTGCTCATTATTTTGGAGCATTGCAGAGGATTCATAAAACATTGTTCTCTTCGTGGCAGGGATAGGAGGAGATCTTTCCTCTCCTCTCCTGTTCATTCTGCAGGTATGGGGAAAGTAATCAGTACTGTTGGCGTGAGAAGACCTAGATTTTATAAAGGCAGGCACCAGGTTCCACTGATGTCTAACTGCCTGCGTATTTTCCTATATAGTGAGTACAGCTCTATATGTAGGTGCCTAGCTGGCCTTGTGATGTATATATCCTCTTGCAATAACCATATGTTTGATTTAAATATGAGAAAATATGTGTGTGTTTGCACCTAGTCCTTTGAATGATATTTCCTTAATATTTATCCATCTTTGGATATTTGACTATTAATGTGAAATCCATAAATCTGGCTTCAGTGAGCACCACACTCAGTTCCAAAGCAAGACACGACATGCAGCTGTTGCTAGGAAGTGCCAGTACCACTGCAGGCTTTTAAGTGCTTGTTAAGTTACCAACAGAGATTGCTGAAGTAAGTATGTAAGTTAGAACATGAGATAGGCTGACTATGTTTTGTGATTTCTGCTACTTTTAAATATATCCCTTGAGACGTGGCTTTTCCTGCCATCTCTGCTCCATGTAGTTTCTGCCTGGCTGCAGCCGTCCCCTTAAGTACCTTTATGGTTGGGATCGCTAAGAGAGACAGCGCTTGTGACTGCTGTGAAATTGCAGGGCGTGAAAGCAAGTGTAGTCATCACGGAAATTACACAGGTCTCTACATCCAAGCAGCAGAGCTGTGAAAGCATCCGTAAGCTGACACAGCATGTATGCCTGGCTGTGGCTGAGCACAGTTCTGATGCCCTCAAAACAGGAAGATTCTGCTAAAAGAGTGACCCTCATCCATGCTCTTACTCCAAGTGGGAGCCCAGAGAAGAGAACCGCTATGGATCTGCTGGCCACGTTGGCCAGCCAAAGCATTTTTAGATCTTCGTGTGGCTACAGCCAAAGTTAAATTGTGCTTTAGCATGGCTTTAAATGGTGAGATTGTCCCCCAAAAAGGCATTTTTTTTATAGCAGTCTGTTGCTGTAGTAAAGTGTCTTAATAAATTCCTACAGCTGGCCAATGTCAAAGCTGAACTACTTTTTCAAGCCCTTAGGAGCCAAGATGAGGAGGCAGAGAAGATTAGACGGAGTATTACATCTACCCTGTGCTGGTTCATTCTTCTCCTGTGATCACAAAGCACAAATGTTGGACACTGACGTTTCTTCTCTGTGTGGGGAGAATCGATGCATTTGTTGTTACTTCTCTCCAAAATGACTATAGTCTGCCTTCCCCTGGCCTGATAAAGCTGGCACTGCCTGTCAACTCTCCAAATGTTGGGCCTGATTCTGATCTAATAGCGGTGTAAACCTGAGCAATTCCACTGAAGTCAGCTGAATTGCACCAGAATGGAGCTGTTGGGAAATCGTATTATGCCTGCTGAGTACAGCAAGAGTGTTACATTTCTTGTACAAGTTAGGAGCGAGGGAAGGAAATCCTTTGCTGAACACAAAAATACAGAGTTTGTACTAAATTACCAAGTAGTGTTAATGCATCTGCATCCACACAGAACCACCTATTTGTGTCCTTTCCCTTTTTTAAGATTGGATGCTTCCACAGGGGAAGCCTCAAGGACAGGAAAATTATTTAAAAATTGCTGCTGAGACAGAGCAAGCAATTTTGCTTACCCATCCTAATTGTCTAGCTTGGGTAGAGTGAAAGAACAGGGAAAAAAAAAAGGCATTCTCTGCAGTACTTGAAGGGTTTTGTGCTTAAATATCCTTTCCCTGTGTCGCTAGATAATCGATCCCAAGATGCCGCGCGAGGGTTTGCTCCACAATGGAGTCCCCATCCCAGTCCCACCCATGGATGTGTTGAAGTTGGGGGAGCAGAGGCAGACAGAGGCAGGAGAAAAGCTCTTCCTTGTCCTTTTCTTTGACAACAAGAGAACCTGGTGAGTGTGTGCAGACAGGCGGGGGCCTGTGGTGAGTGCTGTGACAGAGAGGGAAGATTTAACATACTCTTTGGTATACGGGTGCATACAGGGATTATGATGATGTTTCGTGTAAATTGGATAATTGAAATATGCAGCAGTCAAAAAGAGTCTAAATGAGGAAGGCAGCCTGCTTTTCCTTGGCCCAAGAGTGTGACATCTGACTGCTCCACTTCCACAGTGAACAGCCCAGCATCCTTCACCCAGGGGTCACATCACCGCAGAAATACTGAGGCACACGAAGAGCCAATTTAGTAGTCAAAATCTGCAGCAAATAAGAGGGAGCATTTGACTTTAAAACACCAGCAGACTGAGCAGCCAGTTCCACTGCTGCGCAGAAGATTTGCCAAAAATCTCCAGGGTAACATTTTCAGAATGCTGGGTTTATTCCATATTTAGACTTGCCTGATTTTTCAGAGGTGCCGAATACCTGCAGTTTTCAAATCAAGATACGTGTTTAAGATGGAAACCGTAGGTGTAAACACCTGGTTCAGGGCAAGTGAAATATCTCAAGGCCTTTTACTGTTTTGTCTCAGACAGATTGAATCTGCTGATTTTAGTATCAGTGGCAGACCATGCTCACATGGTAACAATAACCCGGCCAGATATAATAAGCCACAAACCAGTCAAGTGCCTCGAAAATGAGCAATAAGGTTTTGAAATTCATGTATGAAACAATGGGAAACTAATAAAATTGGAGCATTATGCTGGAAGAGGTGAGTCCCTGTAACAAGGCAGTCAGCTGCATGCTGAGCCTGCTTGGATTATTTTAACCAGCAGCTGCCACAAGGGAACATGAACCAAGCAAATAAATTGTCACACAGGAGGCAATACCTGTGCGCAGCTGGGATCACAGATCCGGAGAGTTTATGCTGCAGATAAAGCGGATACTGGGCTGTTGGGGTGCACATGGGAACGGAGGAGTGAATGGGCTTGCCTCTTCTTCTGCTGCCTCTATAAAATGAGATACCAAGAGTTTATAAAGGAGCCTCATGGTACTTTGAGAGCTCTTCTCCTCCTTATTCTCCCGGGGAAGGTCTTTGCCGGCATCCCTGGAAGGGGTTTGAGTGCAATTGCAGCCAGGCAGCCCTGGCAGAGAGAGCATCTCCCAGAAAAGCAGGGAAGGGTGAGGACCTGGAGGAAGGAGGTGAACATTGCCCTGTGTTGCGGCTGGAGGGAAGTTGCATCATGGGGAGAGAGCAGAGCCAGACACGCAGCGGGGTAAAGCAGCAAGGAAGAATGTTTCCCTCTACATTTTGGGGCTGCTACAGTGTTTTACGCAGTTTAAAGAGATGGAGGGTAAGGTGCAACACAGGCAAAGGAAAAGTGTGTGCCATCTTCTTGGGAAGCTGAGAAAGGGGATCACATTTGCATCACTTGATGAGTATGTTTATGTCCTCCGGGGAAAAGAGGTGCCAAGGGACGAGCTCCCGAGTTTTTTTTATTGGTACACTGCATTGTTTCACTGTTCCTGATTACCAGAACCACTTGATACAGGACATGTTCTTCAAAGAAGTACTAGTGATTTTTAGCTGAAAATGGCAATGCAACGCTTCCTGTTGCTGTATCATCAGTTTTGAAAAATCTAAATCCAAACTTATAATTGAAACTAGCTTCCCAATAAAAATCAGCATTTCCTTGGCTTTGCCCTGCTCTTGAAGACAAGCTCTTGTAGACATTTATACTTTTAAGTGGCCACTTAGATCCTTGTTTGCAGTTTGTGGGAAGCTAAGGCACCTCAGGAAAGTCCTAAAAACCCCTCTTAGAGCCAGGTCCAAATTCTGCTGACTTCAATGATGCTGCAGAAGGATGACAAAGACTGACATTGGCCTCTCGTCTTCGTGGTGAAGATAAGCTGAGCTGCCCTGGGTTGCCCATGTTGGCTGGCTGGGACATACATTGATCTGTGCTAGCAGCGGCTGAGATTTAACTCCTAGGGGCTGGGCTTTGTTAGGAAAGATGGCTAGCATGTTTCTGAGCATGCTAGTTAACCTGGGCTAATGACTGCACAATAAAAACTTGCTATAGAAAAGGCACTTGCAGTTTAAGTCATCGGTTGGTTGGGGTCAGCTTGGGCTTGGAACATGTCTACTGGAAGCTGCCTGTTTTGGGAAGGTACTCAAATAGTTGTAGTCACCCAAACCCTGATGCTTACAGCCTTGTGGAACAAGGCAGAGCTTTCTCAGGGATAAAAACTTAACTTTCCACCAGGGAATTCCCAGGATTTGCTGCTCTGTGGAACACAGGAATTTCCAAGTTTTCCCTAGAGCTCCGAGGAGCACTGAAAGCTTTGAGTAAGGACTCTAAGGAGAGAAAAATCTGTGCTCATGTAGGAAGGTGTTTTGGCCACAGGTCATTCTTCCATGTCAAATGCAGGCATTTAAACATTCATAGCATCGTTGTGGGGTGTTAATTATAAACAAATAGATCACACAAATGTAGCTGCTCCTCAGGAAGAGATGACAGCCAGTGCTGCTGAGATACGCGGGGAATGCTTGAGGAGCTGGAGTACTTGGCCATGTCTTGGAAACTCTTGGGGCAAACTCCTTGGCCTGTTGCAGCTGGTATAAGAGCTCCTGCAGAGAGCTCAGGCGTAGCATTGCAAGGGCAAGAGGCCTCCAGATATTTGGTCTTCTTTCCCTGTTTCCCCACTCAATGCCCTCAGTGACAGGGTTTTGCACTCTCCTTTCTATTGCAGGCAGTGGCTACCGCGTGACAAAGTCTATCCCCTTGGTGTGGATGACACAGTGGACAAGTTAAAGATGATGGAAGGACGAAAAACCAGCATCCGCAAGTCTGTGCAGGTGGCCTATGACCGAGCCATGATTCACATGAGCCGCGTGAGGGGAGATCATCCCTTTGTTACATCCAGTTATCTGTAAGGGGTCGGGGTGGCTGGTCCTCCTTTTCTTCCAGACTCCGCACTTGCTGCATTGGCAGAGCGGACCGTCTCGTGCACTGACTGGCCGGGGGACGCTGTTCCCAGCAGCTGTCAGCACTCCTCCAAGTACCCTGAAATGTGCCAAAAAAGCCTGTCCAGCTTCTTTCTGAATGTGTCTCACTGAAGAGCTGGCAGGAGATGAAATGTATAGTCTACAGGGCCAGGAGTAAGGTAGTTAAGAAAAGCTGCCAGGTGACAGGAGCCAAGGTGAGCTGATGCAGTGAGCAGAGCGCAGCACTCGGATGTTCAGACCTCCTGCACCCTCCCTCACCCCTGCCGCCCCCATGCCGCCGGGGTTTTTAAGTCATCAGCCAGCCCCGAGTAGTTCCCAGGAACCTGTCACTGCTGTAACTGAACCAGGATCCTTTACGGAAATCCCAACTGGACTTTCTTGTGCCAAATTTACACTAACCATCATTGGCCTTTTCATTTTTTTAAATGACATTGATTGTCCCATCACATTAAAAAAAAAATCGTAGCTGGGAGTTTGCGTTATGATTTTCCTGCTTACGTACATAGTGTTTTCATGTTAGATTTCTCTCATTGCATTTAGAAAAGCTTGAGATATTTTGTTAACCTACCCCTCCACTGCACACACTTACATGCACAGATACACAGAGCTTTAAATACAAAAAGCAAATTACCTGATTTTGTGTGTGTGTATGTCCTAGAAATTTATTTGGTAGTTTCACATTTAAATTCTGATTTCTGTGACTGTGCTTGTTCCAGTAACATTTCATATCATGGTTTAGTATAGTACTGAGTCTAAGCAAAGATAACTTCCTTTTTTTAAGAAGCAAAACTAATTTTGGAGGTGTCTAATGAGCTGGAGCAGCTTTGCAGGCACTGAGGTTGATCAGGGTTGGAGGGAGATACATCTTTTGTGTTGATTTATGCACATTTGATGTCAGGCTCCTCTTCCTTTCTTCCCTTTTTTCTGTCTCTCTGATGTTTTCCTCTGGCTCGGTTTGGGTTGAAACCAAGCGCTAACTAGAGCACACGACCATTTTGCCTTTTCGCCTTCTCCCACACACGCGTATCCTTTCCCTGGTGTGGGGATCTCCAGTGTTGTCATCCATTAAAACCCAAGTAAACCCAGCTCTGCAGACAATTCCTGTTTTTTTGGGTTTGCATTGCAAAAACGGGGACAACTGATGTTTGGAAACTTGATGACAAAACCTTTTCTATTAGCCAAGGACTTTTATAATTTCTCGGATCTCTTCTGTTGTGTATCCCTTTTTGCTTTCCCATTTTAAGAACCAAAGGTGCAGAGCAAGATTGTAGATTGAATATCATCATTTTGCTTTTTAACTCAATATTTTTTTATTATTTTAACTTTTTCATACTGAAGAGAATGTGGGGTCAAAATAATAATAATTAATAATAATAATAATAATAATGAATAGTGGGGAGTAATCACTGCCATTTCTACTTGGTCTACTTTTTTAAAATACCACTTCTTATACATTGGGACATGGAACCACACTTTAAGGAAGATTCCTGTAACATATAGAGATGGGGCATATGATTTTGTAAAAATAATAGTAATAATGCCTGTCAAGTGTGGCTAGGGAAGGATGTTGTGTATATAGTTGTAAAATATTATTCTAAATTATTTAGACCTATTGTCACCATTCTTGAAGTCCTCAGTTGTGTTGCTGGGTCTTTTATATGCACACAGTGTAATTTATTTAAAGGAACATACACTTTTCCAGGTGGTAGCTCAGCTGTGGACTTGTGACCTGTGTATATGTTTTAAGATCTTGGGATTTGGGTTTTTTTGGTTCTGTTTTGTTTTTTTTAAATGACATTTTAGAATTTGAATTGGCTAATATCCTGCTGTTGCTATGGGACCTAAACGTTACTGTCAGTCTGCTGTAAAGCACAGATCGCTCTATTTATTGTAGAAAGTGGGTTTATTTGCTTTCTAGAATTGTTTATATCAGATGGTATAAGAGAGGTAATAAGAAAATCTATGCTTGTAAAGAAAAAAAAAAAGCTAATTTTACCTACTATAATCTGACTGTCTGAGACTATATTTTCTCTCTGAGAAATAAATGTTCTAATGTATAAAAAAAAAAGATGAGTCCTTCCTTGCTAGTGTTGTCCTGAGGTCCAGGACATCACTTACTGTGATGGTTCGTCCTGGGCATCCCAGATGCAGGCATAAAGTGGTTGCAAAGAGCAGTGATAGGGAAGGGACACGTGGAGGGATTTCTTGTGCTGCCTCGAACATCTCCCGGAGGTGAGTTTGTTCCCTGTGTGATGGGTCGCGGGGTTGGGTGCTGCAGGATGGGGTCCCGCCTGGCACTGTGCATGGCAGCCCTCTGGCTGGGGGGTGGCCAAGAGCCCCAAAGGGATGGGAATTGAGAATTTGGGGCTTGAATCCTATCTAGTGATTCTCATGGTGGGCTGGGGGCTCCTGCGATGGCGCGCCATGGGCGGTGGGATTTGCCAGCAGGTGGAGACAGGAGCCGAGCCATGCGGAGGTCCCTGGCTCCTGGCTGGAGAGGGTTTCTCATCTTGGTAGGGCTCTTGCATTGTCTCTGTTCCCTAAGATGCCCTTTCCTTCCCTGCACAGGTTCACGTTGCCGCAGGCAGTGGTGCGCCATCAGGACCCCTTTGCTGCCCAGCCCCTGTCTGCAGACCCCGGGTTTCACTGGAGGCTGCTGCGCTCCGAGGGTGCAGGTATCATTCCCATCCACCGTGAGCTCGAAGCCCTTCCAGGGCCAGAGGCACAGACCCACCTCCGTGATACAAAACCCTGCAGCAGCTGGGGAACAATTTCCCCCATCCTGTTGTCAGCCTGAGTGGCCCAAATTCTGCAGGGGTCAGAGAGGGTCACCTGCTTGAAGGCCTCATCCTGGCTCTTGCCTCCCTGCCCAGCCTCTCTGCCTGCCTTGCTGTTCCATCCTCTGCCCCCTGGGCTCACACAGCTGTGAACCTGGTCCACGAAAAGCCCCGGTTTCTGATCATCTGTCCCCAGCGGCCGCTGTGCTGTCGTGGTCTCTGACCCTCATCTCCAACTGACATTGAAATACCAAGTAATTAAATTCCTGTTTTCCTCCCTAATAGGTTTGTCCTTTTGGATGCTTCTGCCTTTAATTTGAAGGCAATGCTGCCACGGGTCTCTCCAGTACCAGTTTGCAAAGCTGGGTTTGCCCTGCCTGGATCTGACCCCAGCAGCAGCATCTACGGGAGCTGCTGGGATCCGCTGTCCCTCTGGAGCTGGTGTGACAGCATCTCCCAGGGCTGCTGCTGCTGCTGGCACCTTTGCCTGAAACCAGGACTTAATTTGCAGTGTTACAAGCAAAACTTTCTGGCAGAGAAGTTTATTTTCCCCTTGACTACGTGGTGCGTGTTGCTTGATGTTGGCAAGTGCTTCAGGTGCAGCCACCGGCCTTGCCCCATCCCTTTCTCTGTGTTTCTTTTCGGAGTTGCTAAAAAGAAGAAACAAAATCAATGAAAACAAGAGGACTCCCTGGCTCGGAGCACTGGCTGGGTAAGGACACGGCTCTTTTTCCGGTGTTGGGGCAATGCTGGAGGCCAGTAGATTTTGATCAAGGGGAGGGGAAGTTCGTTGGATTTCTGCAACCATTCCTAATTTTCTGAATTTTGGTTTTTTGTCGAGGTGCCAGGCACAGGGATAGCAGGTAATGGCCAAGAACAAGACACATCCCAGACCCAGAGAAGGGTCTCGTTTGTGGACGTGCCCTTCAAAAAGTCTCCCAGAGGAGACTGAAATGCTAGAGCAGGGTGGTCCGTGCCCCTCCGGCTGCTGAGGGGTGCAGGGACTGTGCCCAGCCCTGGGCACCCACAGGTAGGTGCTCACACACGTGCATTTATTTGTGGGACAGTTAGAGCAAGTGCTGCTTCCACACCCACTGAGATGAGTTTTTCTGATCACAAATACTGACTACACACCCACAGCTATAGGTACGTCCAAGGGACAGCTCTCTCTACATGCTAATTGTAATTGTCTGTAAGTATCATTAGCACTTTCTATATATACATCCCATATATATGCAATGCAAATATGCTCCAGGACAGGGGAGTTTACACCGGGCGATGTGTGTGGGTTTTGTCTTGGGCTTTTCTGCATGAGAAAAAGCGAAGGGAGGGAAGGAGCGGCGTGCAGCCAGCTCCTTTGAGCCAGATGGATAGCAGGTGACAAAACCTAATGATGCCACTGTGCTGAGGATTAATCTGCTCCTGCTCCAGCCTCCCAGAATAGCCCTGCCTCGCTGGGCTGTGCCTTGCAGGATGCGTCCGGGGATCGGCAGCCCCTAGAGCAGGGATCCTCATGCTGCTCCAGGCGAGCGCCACCATGGTGGGGAGCAGGGACTTGGGGCGGCAATGGGGAGGAGAGGGAGGGGAGCGGGTGGGTAATACATATTTAGTATGTGCTTCAGCGCTCGGAGGGCTGGAGCTTGGGCAGTGGCTAGAGGGAAGCCCATGTCCTCGGAGCAAGCCGGGGCCCCTTTACGGCTCGGGGCGGCAGTCTGATCCTGGGAAGGATGGAAATGGGGAAGAAAGGCAGTGTGGATGGACAGGACGGGCAGATAAAGGTGAGGATGAGGAGGGAGGGGCAGGTGAGGGAGACGGGGCTCTCCTTCCAGCGTGTGATTAGTTTTTCTTTAGTGTTGCTCAGCATTTGATGGATGATGCTCCGGTGCGAAACACGCTGTAATTACTCAGCAGGACAGCAGGGATTCATCAGCGGTGATCAATATTCACAGCATCCGTCATGCCTGCGGGCAGCCCAACCCACTGCGCACACAGACCCACAACCCAAAATGCTGTGTGTGTCCCCCCAGACCCCCAAGCATTTGGGGTGAAGCTGTGCAGACCCCCAGCAGTCCGAGACCGTGCACAGGGCATGTATAAAAGCACCTAATGATGGTGCAGATACTTTTGACACGTGTTGGAATGTGTGCACGCGTGTATAGGTGCCTAAAAAAGAGAAACATTAAAATTTTCAGCGCTCTCCTCTTTCACAACCTGGATCCCTTTTTCTCTCGACACATCACAGCTCCTCCCCGGAGCTTGTACCCAAGGCCAGGCGCTGGGAATGGGCATCTGTTGACACCTCCCATGGGAAAAGCACCCTGCAGCTGCCACACCGTCAGCTCCTGGGCGGCATCAGGTGTGTGGCAAGTCAGAAAGGAGCCAGCTCCAAAATACAGTTAATTCTTCCAAGTGTAGTTTTAGTGCCCTCAAGTCCGCAGTCCCTGATTGAGGGACACACTGTTGTAATGCTGATGTTAAACTGACACTGTCAAGTAATTAAAGCCCTGCATTTATTGTAGCCTGGTTTAGGAAAGGAAAAAGGAATTATTTTTTTCTGAGCATATTTATTTACTATATTCTGTGGAAATGGTTATAAATTGTTGGGGTTTTTTTTAGTGTAGACATTTTGCAGCATTTGCAGATGAGGAGCACGTCAGTGCGTGCTAAGCGGGAGGTGAAGCTGGTGGCAAACACGGAGCTCGGGCCTCACTCCCTGCTGAGGGAAATGCAAAAGGAGCGCGTGGCCGGGCCGGGGAAGGGGTTTGTGAAAAATCTCCACAACCAGCAGGTGTCTTCCTTAGAGAAAAGCCCAGATTTTGTGCTGATCGGAGCCCATTTGATAACAGAAGTAACTATATTGTTTGCCACTCTTGCTATGAGCAGGGCCGATGGTGGGGAGAGCTGGGGCGATGCCAGGGTGAATCCGTTGGGATTCAGCTGCGTCTCAGTTCTGCTCCTGGCAGGAAACTGCCCTTCGCCCATGGTCCTGACCCAGCAAAGGAGAAACCAAGGCTGTAAAACACATGGTGGGATTCGGTGAAGTTTTCAGCGATGCACCAGAGTTACAGGGGTAACCAAACTGGGGGGATGGACAGATGGACAAAGGGAGGAAGAGTGGACGGGCAGCGCTAGAAAGCGATGCTTCTGGCAGTGCTTGCATGGATGGGGGAATTGGATTTTTCTCTCCAATTTATTGACTTCATTCTTGGCACCGTCCTGATCAACTCCTCTCTTCCCACCCGTAGGCATTTTAATTCCCCCAGTAAAAAAAAATACAGAAAACAAAAAACCCCACCCAGCTCATTCTAAAAAGCGCAATATTAAATTTTAAATCCTAATTTTCTGGCTAATGGGGTCCCTGGCTGGCTGGAGCAAAAAACCAGCCCATTGTATAAGACAACGAAAAGTGGCACTTCAATAACAGAGCAGCCAGCAGCTGCCGTTCTCCCCTGCTGCCATCCATCAGAGAGCGTTCGGTGGGGAAGAGATAAAGGAACCAGAGTAAGACATTGTTGACAGATCGATAGCAGTGGAAATAAATGTTGGAGCTTTGCCTGGGGATTTATGGAGACTATTGGCTGGAGACATGATCTGAACTTGCTGGGACAGGCAGCGATGCACCCTGGGGCCAGCGTGTGGCAAATCTTTTGCCCTGGTTCTCATTTCGGCTAGGTCAGATTTCCTGCCTATCAGCCAGGTTTGATCAACCCTCGTTAGAGCAGAATTAATATCCCCTGCGTGCGGTACGGGTTGAACCGAGTCCGGCTCCCCTTTGCAAGGCGATGGGAGCCCTGCAGCCCCAGGAGCCGCAGCGCCGGGAGCCCGGTGCCAAGCCATGGAGCCCTGCAAACGGGGGACACCCGGCTCACCGCACACCCCTGCAGCTCCGGCACACGCTGGGCATTGCCACGGCACCGAGAGCTCCCCACGGGTGGGAGAAGCCGGGATGGCTGCTACCACCACCAAGTTGTCCTGGGAGCTTTTGTGGGGATGCAGGTGAAGAATTTGCATGGTAGCTCATGTGTTTTAACTCTTGTCTGTTTACCTCGACGCTGATCAGAAAAGAAACGAAATTGTCATGCTAATATATTTTAATTAGTCCATTAGCATTGCTAAATGAAATAAATTTTGCAGGCAGACACGGTTGCTAAAGCGTGAACTTTCATTTCTCATTCTTGTTTGGGGCTGCACAAAATCATTTCTCCTGCTTTCCGAGGAAATTTTAAGCTGCTTCTCATCGCCTGACCCTGGCTCCTTCTGCAGGACCCGCTCCCTTGCCGCAGGGGTGCCGGGGGGCTGTGCCTGGGCTGGGGATGTGGCACGGAGCGAGGGCAAAGGTTTGGGGAGAGACTCTGCAGGGAGCAGGTTAGGGGAACCGGCAGGGAATTGAGTAGTGGGGTAGGAAAAGGATATTTAGACTCTGGTGGGGATCAGCTGATTTAAAAGAAAGCCTTGTCTCTATCTCCAGGTGAATTTAAATTAAAGGGAACAGCGTGAGGAACTGGAATATGATACCCAGGACAGCCGGATCTGGGCAGACCTGGAAGTCTAATCCCAGCCCTTGGCTGCAGCCGAGGCTCCGGGGAGCCAGCGGAAGTGCAGGAGCAGTGGGCACAGCCAGGGAGGATTCAAGGGAGCATCAACCTGGCCCCAAGGCTACAAAAAGCACAAGAAAGCCCAGGTCTGTCCTGCGTGTGACTGCTCCGGGCACCTTTCCCGCTGCTTCTCCGGCGCTGCCCAGCTCTGGGCATCACCCTGGGATGCTCCAGCCATCTCCTCGCTGCCTTCCCAACAGTCTTGCTGGAGCTGTTGCCCTGCAATTTCAATACTTTAGGGTTTTATAGCAAAAATCAGCTCTCTATCACCATTCCTACCCTCTCCTCGAGAGCAGCTGGTTTGATGGGCCAAAAAACCCCTGATTTCCCGCGACCCTGCACCCTTGGCTGTCACCCACTGTGCTGACATCCCCAGGGACTCGGGTGCTTCCTCCAGTTGCTGCAGTCCCCCCCAGCCCTCCGCTGCACAGTGTCTCGTGCTGTAATTTTGTGAGTTATTTTGGGGACTGAAAAAAAAGAAAAAAATTAGGTAAGTTTTACTGTCAGTGTTTCAGGCCTTTATGCCTGGATCTGATTCCTATAACTAGGAAGGTTTTGTGGTGCACAGGGAGAGATATAGGAAAAAGTGTTAAAAGGTGAGTTCTTAACCTTTTTTTTCACCCCCCCTGTAATTTCTAGCTGTTGCAAGGAACGGGGGAGAAGGGGGATTTAGCAACAAGAAGAGATGTTGGGAAGCTGCTGCTCTGGAGGAAAGCACCAAAACCCAGCAGCCGTGGGCCTCCCTCAGCCCAACCGCTGCCTATTAACTTCCCTGCTGACATTTTGGGATGAAATTATTACATATTAATAAAATAGCTTCCCCCCTCCCCACCCTGTCTTTTCATCTTTTAACAAATGAAATTATGACTTACTGAATTACTCTGCGGCTAAAAGGTTTCCATGACAATGGCATCCTCTAGGCACACCAGCCGTAGCCCGGTGCCCGCACTGGTCCCAGCCCCAACTTCATAGTCCTGGCCCGAAATTGGGGAGATGAGCGAGCGGAAAGAGTCACAGCCAAGAAACTCAAACCACGGTGGGGCAAAGAGGATGCCTTGGTGACTGGAGGGGGGAGCAGCCCAAAGGGACATGAACTGAGTTGTGTGTGGTCTCAGCGCAGGTTTTTGGGTGGTCTGTCTGTGATGGGGGTTCCCATGGGCATCACCCCCAGCCCCTCGCTGAGTGGCACCAGGAAACCAGGTCCCTAAAATCCCATTGAGGTAATTAGGCTGAGCCGCAAATTAGCAGCTTGGAGACTGATTGCAGCGGATGGGGCAGGGATTTGGGGGCTTGGGGCTTTGGAACTCTTGGAGGGGGCAAACTTCTGCCCCCCCGCCCCTGGAAGAACCAGCGCTTTTCACAGCTGTGTAATAAATCAGACTTTTATTTCCTCACACCATGGACACCTCGAGGCCGCTGGCTTTGCCTCTCTCCTCGCTGGCCCCTTGTGGAGGGAACCCAGCTTGGTCTGGAGGGGGGGGTGAGACCCCTGCAAAATCCCTGTGCCCCCCCCCAACCTGCAGCAGGGCTGTTCCACCCGCCCTGTGCTGTCCCCGGGACCCCCACCCAGCACCTGCAGCTCCCTGCACCCTCCCGCACCCTGACAGGCGGCCAAATTCGGGTCAGGCACTGACGTTGCTCAACTGCTGCAAAATTCAGGACTTGCAGATGGGTGTGGAGGGCGAGGTGGGGGGGGCAGAGCTGGAAACTGGGACCCCGATGGCCTCTGCCTCGTCTTCCTCCTCCTCAGCACGGTGGCCCTGGGGCACCCTCCGCAAGCAAAGGGAGCCCGTGGGTGAACGGGAGCCCTGTGCCCCTTCCAGCCCACCCTGCCCACATCGCAACTCCCCTGCAAGTCCCCAGCGTCCGCCCGGTGACTGTCCCCAAGGCAGCCGGTGCCTCAGCTGGCCCGGGGCACCCAGGTTGGGGGTCAAGGCCATTGCACGGTGGCACCGAGCAAACCCCACTCCCTGCCTCGGCTCATCGCGCCGGCTCCGGAGCGAATCCCTTCGTCCTCATGCACCGGCTGCTGTCAGGACACCTGTGGGAAAAATATGGGGAGAATATGTCATGGGTGCCGAGCGGGGCTGCGGGCTCTGGGGGAGCCCAGGCAGGGGGGTCCCAGCACACACAACGTGGTGGGGGGCGTGGGGGGCACCGTACCCTCTCCCCCAGCCCATCAGCCCCTCCCTGCCATTCGTAAACCACTCCATGGCACTGATACGCACTGCTGGGGACATGCCACCTCCCCCCCCGCCCCGGGCTTCCTTCTCGGGGCTTCAGCATCCCGTCCCCTTCCCTGCTCCCCCCGCTTTGCCCCCGGTTCCCCCCCGGGAGGTGGGAGCAGGGACGCAGAGGATGAGGGTGGGAATGGACAACATGACTTACCGTGATGGTTTTTATTCGTCCCAGTTGTCTCGTGCAGCTCCAGCCCGAGCGGTTTCGGAGCAGAGCGCACTGCTCCCCTTCCTCACACGGCTCCATCCCGCACCACTGCCGGCTGGCGATGAGCCGGGCTGCCGGGGGCACGGGGGAGACGGGGACAGGGAGATTTGGGAGGGTGGAGGTGGAAGGAGAAATGGAAGGAGGGATGGGTGGATGGAGGAATGGACAGGGGGATGGATGAAGGGATGGAAGGAAGGATGGAGGGGTAGAGGAAGGGGTGATGGATGAGTGGATACAGGGAGGGATGGATGTGTAGATGAATGGAGGGATATGTGTGTGGATGGTGGGACAGACAGGGGAGTGGGTGGAAGGACAGAGGGATGAACGGAAAGGGAATGGATGGATGAAGAGATGGATGAAGAGATGGAGGGATGGAGGGAAGAAGCACATGAACTCAGCCAGCACAGGTCCAATTTGGGGACCACAAAAAGAGAAGAGCGCAAGGGCCCATGGCCAAATTATGGGGACAAAGTGGGAGAGGGAGACGGAGAGACCAGGGGCGGGGAGGCAAAGGGACAGAGAAGAGGCTGTCAGGGACGGACAGAGGAACGGACAGCCACCAGACACCTGGCCAGAACAGCCACCAGCCCCAGGGTGCCAACCAGGACCCGCATCTCCAGCCATGGGCCCTTGCATGTCCCCCTCCCATGGGTCCCCACCAAGCAGCACTGACCACACACCCCCACACCCCGGGGCTGCCGTTACCGTCCACACAGGCCGGCTTGGCCCGGGCAGTGCCGGCGGCTTGGCCGCGGCGACAGGCGCAGCGTGCTGTTTGCCGGGCAATCGTCCATCGCGGGTGGCTCAGGTCCCGATCCAGCGCCGTGATCTCGCACGTCCCCAGCTCCAGCTCCTGCCCTGCAAGGGGATCGGTGCGAGACGGCACCCACAGCGCTGAGCCCACCCGGGGTGGGGGGGGGCTGGAACTACCCCTGCACCGCAATGTGCTGCTTTACCCAGGGCTGGAAAACCTTCTCCCCTTCCAGCCCGGCCGGGAGGGTTCACAGTTTAATAGCAAATCCTGGAAATCAGGAAGGAAAAACCCCAAGTGAACCCAGTTTGAGTAAAATTCTCCAGCAAAATGAATCTTGGTTATTTTTGGGCTACGTGCAACAGGCTGCGCAATGCAAAGGAGATGCCATGTGTTGCCACCACCCCCCCCCACCCCCCCCAACTAACTTTGGGGTTTGTTTTTTTTTACTTTTAAACTGTTTTTTACGCACAAAATGCTGCTCTTAAACCTTGGGCCCAAAACCAGCCCTGGCCTCGTGGGCAGATGGGACTGAGGATGGGAGCGGGGCAGGATGGGAGCTACCAGGGCAGAAACGGTCATGACGGCCCCCCCACCCCACCATCACCCACTTTTCGGGGCTGGGGCAATCCAGCCCACTGCCCAGCACCCTTCTGGCTGTGCGGGAGTGGATTAAAACCACTTTTCCCCCAGTTTCTGGGTCCAGCTGGGACACTGGGGACCACAGCCGCATGTGGGAGGGGTCGAAGGTGGTGGAGGTCAGCAG
>VYXH01009674.1:0-23650 GCA_013397275.1 Burhinus bistriatus | reverse complement strand
CCCATCCCAGTCCTCAGCCCCAGCTCCCTCCCTCCCCAACTCCCCCTTTTCTATCTCCAGTTGTCCCCCAACCTCCCAGTTGCTCCCCCTTGGTGGGAGCTGCTCCCTCCTGCCCCAGGCCCAGGGGTACAGGGGTTGCTGCAGGCCCTGCAGCGGGGCTGGGAGAGGCAGCGCACCCCCCCGAGTCCCGGGGCCATTGGAAACAGAAAAAGGGAACAAAACAGAGCCAGCACCTGCTTGTCCTCAAGTGATCGGTGGCACAGCCATCCCCAAGAGCCGAGGTTACTGCTCGACGTCTCCTCTCTCCCCATCCCCTGGGAAAAGGGGACTGGTTCCTCTCCAGGTGCTTGGTTTGGCCCTTTCCAGCTCCTGGAAAGAAACCCTAAAAAATCCTAAGCTGCTGGAAAACTTCCCCCCCACCCAAAAAGGCTCCGAAAGAGCCATTAACCGGCTGGCACAGCCAGTGTGTGCTGGGAGGAGCGAGGCAGGGTTGGGTTGCGGGGGGACGAGGCTGTGGCAGGGCCGGTGGATGCAGTGTTTGCCAGGGAAACCTGCCGCCAGATGAACCTCCCCGAGCGGGGTCTGGTCCCAAGAAAGGGTTGGGAGGAGACAGAGCGGGGCTCCCTGGGTTTTAAGCCACTTTTGGAAATCCCTCTCCAGCTCTGGGCTGGCTCCCAGTGGGACCATTCAGCTCACTGGGTCTGCAAGCGGGATGGACGTGAGCCGGTGTCCCATGTCTCCGGCAGCCCTCAGAGCCGGGCACGGGGTTGGGACTGCAGAGCCCTTCCTCCTCCTCCTCTTCCTCCTCCTCCAGCTTACTGGCTTCTCTTCAAGGCTCTTTTCCATCTCTCATCCCATATAGCCCATATTTTAAAGTGGCCCCAGTCTCACTGCGAGGGCTTCCTCCCTCCTCCACCCTCTTCTTGATTTTATTTTGCCCTCAGGATGTATCTCAGCCCACTTGCCTCCAAGGGCAGGAATCACTCAGGGCTCCGTTACTGCGGCTCCTCAGGCTCCACGCTTTAATAAAACCCCAGTCGCATCCACCAGAAAAAAGGATTGCAGGTAAGGTTGCTGTTTATCGTCATGACCGGGGTGGCACGGGAACATAGTGAGATTTTTCCCCAACAGTTTCATAAAGGCTTCATTTGGGAGAGGAAAAAAAATGCTGAAAAATTGCTCTTGGATTATCAGGCTCCATGGAACCCCCCTGAGGCGTTTACAGCCCTCGAACATCCCGGCTCTGCTGCAGAGAAAAGCCACTGCCACCAGCCCCGGGACGGGAGAATTTGCTCCCATGAATGCTTGGAAGTGTTTTATTTCACGAGGCTGTGCTGGAAGCGGGGGACGGGAGAGGGGTCGCACCATGCTGGGACACAGGTGAGCCAGAGAGGTCCCTGCTGGTGAGGACAAGCCAGGACATGGGCACTCGACCTTGTCACCGTGGCGATGGTTGGTCCTGGGGACACCAGGGACCTGCTGCCTCCCAGCCAGGCTCTCCCTGGCACTGCCAGTTTGGCCATCCACAGTCCGAGACGGAGGCAATCGTGTTTCAATTGCCGGACCACAAATGGATGCAACATTGCGGCGCAAGCCCACAGTGATAATTAAAGGAGAAATAATGAGCCCTGCGGTTAATAAACTCCCTGCCGTACTCCCTGCCTCTTTTGCTCCATCCCAGCCAGGACCTGCAGCTCCTAAAACCCAGGTGAAACCCCAACTCCTGATGGGTGCCCGGTCCCCCGGGGCTGGCAGGGCTGGAGGTGACACTGTACCTCCTGCAGATGCAGAGGTCAGCAGGGTGGTCCCTGCTGCGGCAGCACGGCCTGGCCACCCTCTGGTGCCACCGACCATAGGGACACCCTGCTCCCTGCCACACATGGACCTGACCTTTCATCCGGAGCCACACTGATGTTTCCAGGCTGGAAGGAGAAATCCCACTCAGGTTGCCCTGGGATGGGGATGCTCAGCACCTTGCAGGATTGAGGGTACGGTCACCGCCTGGCTGGAACAGCCTCGATTTCCAAAGGACAACAGGGCACTCCATCCGGCAAGGGCGCCGAGCCTGCAGCAGGATCCATCCTGGCCAGGGAAGGTAGTCCAAAACCTGGACAGCTCCCACCAGCGGTGAGACCAGAAACAACCCTGATGGGGTCTCCTGCCCCAGACCAAAGGCTCCCCAATTTAACCCCTCTGCAAAGCTGGGGGTGCGGAGAGCAGTGCCCAGGAGGGGTGTCCAGGGGCCAGCTTGGTGCTGGGGACATGGCTGTGATGGGACACAAACCTGGATGGGGACAGGGGCTGTGTGACCCCCCTGGGACCCAGGGGAAGGAGCCCACCCTCTGCAGTTATAACAAAACCTGGGCAACAAACACAGGTAATTAGACTCGCTCAGGAAATAATTATATTTTTCCACTCCACTGAACTTTAAAAAGTAGTTAATAAGGGATAGAAAGCAACTGGGGGGTGTTAAAGGTTTGTCGACAGCATCACGGAGGTTTGTCCTCCTATAAGCTGCTCTGACCAACAGCAAACTCAGATGACAACACTGAATCCCCCAGCGAGACACAAAGAGGAGAACCTCCCCCTCATTTTACAGGTGGGGAAACTGAGGCACGGGGGGGTACCTGCCCAAAGCCCCTCATGAGGCCAAACAAGAACTCACTGCCCCCAACCCCACCACAAACACTTGCCAGACCACACAGTTCAGTTGTTGGTTTTGGGTTTTGTTGCTTTTTTCCTCTTTTTTTTTTTAATGCATGTTAAACTAAGGACCACTAGGTCTGTCTCTGGGAGAAAACAACAAAAGGCACACACAAAAATAAAGTAAAAGTCCAAATGCCTGAGAAAAACAACTCCAGGTTAGGCAAGCAATTTCTTGAGACACTGTTTGGAGTTTTATTGGCAACAAGGCTCTGCCTTTCACATGCTTGGCCCCAGCCTCGCGGCCCACTGTCTTTTCCCACCGGGAATAGCAACAGAAAGCAGAGGGACCGGGAACCTCGGCACCCTGCTGAGATAGCCCACATCGCCCCACAGGAGTGCTGGGAGAAGCCCGAGGTGGCCGGGATCTGTCTCCCAACACCCTCCCGCATCCAGCCCTTGGGATGACGTGGAGGGTGCCTGCCCGCGGGCAGAAAACGGCCCGTTAAAACATTCACGATTGGTTTGATTTAAAAGCAGACGGTGGCGAGGCCAGCCCGGTCCTTGCCAGCCTTGCGGGAAAAGTCCCAGGAGGACGTGTCCGCAGGCCTGGGGAACACTGGGGGCAGCCAACACCAGATCCAGGATCATTCCTCCCCGGAGAGTCCTGTCGGCAGCACCAGCACAGCTCTGCCCTGCAGTGCTCAGATGAGCCTGGGATACCCTGTTTCCTCGACATGGTTCTCCCCTGTTTACCACTGGGAGCTCCCATCTCCTTTAAACACCCAAGTCCTCTTTGTAGGGGAAGTCTTGAGATACGTATTTCTATCGCACCTCTTCCTGACAGATCCAACACTGCAAAAAACACATTGGGGCAGAAATACCTGCGGCTCCGAAATGCCCCCACCACCTCCGGAAGGGTTCAAAGCCCTACGACACTGTACGCAGGCATCCTTCCCAGGCGTGGAGAGGATGAGAACAAGGGGTGCACGTTATAAATATAAAATCATTATCTGCTACAAACAGAAGACGTATATTGTACATCTTTGACCCATATACACAAGAACACAATATACACAGAACGCCTCGGAGGAGCGGGGGCTTCGCAAGGGGGTTTCGGGAGATGCTGCTCCCCTGCAAGCCCCCTGCCTCGCACCTCCCCCCGGCGCCGGAGGGGGCTGTACCGACAGCACATCAGTCACCAAAAGTCCTGTCAAGCTGGCACGCATCATTCGAACCATGCGTGGATGGAGCGGTGTGTGTCCCCTGCCGTGCCCACCCCGCTGCCCTGGGGGAGAGGGAGGCGAAGAGGATGGAGAGGAGAGAGGGCAGGCGCGAGGGGCTCTCTCACAAACCCACAAAGTGCTTGGGGTCTCCGGACCCTGGGAGCGAAGCTAGGCCCTGAGAGAAACTTCTTGCCCTGCTGCCCTCGGGGGGAAGGATTTTCCAGCCAGGTGGGTCTCTGATAAGGCATTTTCATCTGGGAGTTGGAGTGAACGGTGTCAGAAGAGAGAAGGGAGCAGATGGGGCAGCGCATGTGGTAGGAGGTTAACATGAGGCAGCGAAGCCAAGGTGGTCGCAGCCGGACAAGCCCAGGGCAGGGGGTGGAGAGGACAGGAGGGCTTTGTCCTCGGCTCAGTTTATCTGTAAAGCTGCCCCCCATGTCCTCCCCCAGCCCCTTCGTGCCTCTCTCCTTGGCTCGAGCCACCAGCACGGCATGAAATACTGACGGTCATTGGAGTGGCACATCCAGGCGTATGGAGTGGCAGACAGGCACACGTTGAGTTAAGACAAGAGTCGATGTGAACTTTGTACAGCAAGGAGCAGCTCCCGGCCAGAGTGTCCGAGGACTTGGGATGACAAAAATGCCACAGTGATCAGATCGGGTCAGGACAAGGAGGTGGGCACAGGGGAGAAGAGGGAGACAAGTCCTGGCACCTATCGGCGGTAATGATTGGGGGCGTCTGCAAACATGTACTTGAGTCTGTAGGCTTCAGCAAGCAGGAGTCCAATTTCTTCGTTACCCCAGTGTATCGTGGGCAGGTTTTGTAACAACATCAGAAGGCCCTGAAAGAGGGGAAGGTGCTTAATTTGGGGTGGTTGAAGGCAAAGCAGGCTCGGGGCCAGCACAACCAGAGGCAGCAGCACTCAAAAACTTTTGCTCACCGCACTCGCAGCTCTGTAAAGCTCAGAGACAGTATTAAGATGTGCTCGTGTCTAAATCCGAATCAGTGAAGCACCTCAGATACCCTCAAACCTCTTGAGATAAAGGGTGCTACCGTAGTGTTACAGTCGGACACCAGAAGGCAAACACGAAGGGACTTACCGTGATCAAAGCTCGAGCCCAGGCAAGAGCTGGCATTTGATGTTTGCACCCTCCAGCAGCCCAGTTCTCCATCCCGAGCGCTGAGGCTCAGAAGTTACTCTTAGGCAAAGATCCTGAGACTGGATGCTCTTGGAGCCAACTTTCAGATGATTGTGGACTGTGTCCATGCTGGAATCCCAACCAAAGCAATTCCCTCCCCTCTACCCCAGGGAATTACCCCAGCCCCAAGGACTTACTTGGAAGTCTTCCTCATCCAGGATCTCCTTCCGCCACTTGATCAAGAAGGCGGCGCAGACGTACAGGTGGAAATGTGAGAATCCTTCTGGCTCCGACTGCAGACAACAAAACTCTGGGTGAGCTCCTGCAGCTCAGCTGGAGCATGACTTCCCTGGTCCCAGATGTCCTACTGGGCCACCCATCACCCAACTGGCTATAAATGTCCCAGGGCCACACTGCTTTGTTTCCCTCATGTCCCCAGCTGCATGGTACTGTCAGAAGACCTCCGTCCCCCCATCTACAGGGAATTGGCCCCACAGTGACCAGCCAAGCAGGGAAGGCAGTGGGAGCCTGTGTACCTGGTAGGTGTCCCAGAGGCGGATGGTGCAGCGAAGAGGCAGCTCCCTCATAAGCAGATTGTTCATCCAGCGAAAGGCAAACTGCAGGTATTCGACCTCATACTTCCTAAAGTGATTATGTACCTGCTCTGAAACAGCACATTTCACTTACATACCTGGGGACCACGGTGCCCCAGCTCCCACACACGGCACTGCCCCCAACACACTGGCTCTCACACACTTTCAGGCTGAGACCTTGTTCTCCTAAACGCCTCCACTCCTCACCCTGTGCTACCTGGCCAGAAAAACCCCGTCCCCAGGGTGGTTCTGGCTGACCCTACCCTGCCCATACGTGTTGTAGGCAAGTGTCTACCCCTGCCCTGAGGCTACTACTTGCAAAGGAGACCTCCCACTGTTGTGACAAAAGATCCTCTTGTCACCTACCATCGATCCGGCTGACTAGCTCCTCCAGGGCTTTGACTTTCTTCTGGATCCCCGGCTGTGCAAAGGTGTAGTTATCCTGTGGGGAGAGGCCATGAGTCAGAAGCAGCAGCTCTAACAACAGCTAGAAATGACCAAAATCGGTTCCCCAGCTCCACAAGGGAGCCAAGATCACCATAAGCCACAGAGACACGGCTCTTGAGCACCAGGACCATCTGCCTGCTGTGAAGTCCCTAGTCAGGACAGCGCTGGCTGGACAGCTGCAGCCTCTTATTTCCTCAGGATTTTACCCACAGATTTAGCTCAGTGAAGCAGCAAAATCTCCCCAGTGCCAGGACATGCAGAGTGCTCAGGCAAACACAGAGAGAAGGTGACTGCACTGCTAGCCCAGCAAGGGGAGAGAAACCTCTGCAGCCCCAGAAGAGGCTCACCTGTATCCCGTCCAGCAGCTTGCTCATGCACCAGAAGCTATCGGCTTCGATGCTCCGCAAAACATCCTGCGACAGGTTCATCACGTCAAAGTTCTCCACATCCTCCTCTGCAAAACAGAGAGGGAAGAGCATCAGGATGATGGGGGGCACCAGCAGGCTCATGGGACACACCGAGGGGCTTTATCAAGCCAAGGTAGGGGAAGAGGCACTACAAGGCTCCCTGCATGACATGAGTGGCCTGCCTGACACAGAGCACAGCACCCATGTGCTGACCTACTTCTCCAACCCAGGTGAAGGACCCCAAAACTCAGCAGCCATGACCTTAACCCAGCCCAGTTCCCCAGGGGACCGTGGAAGGGATCCCACAGCGCTGCCACTGTTGTTGCCCCGTTAGGGCAACGTATGTGCAGGGACAAAGCCCCTGGCATGTGGGATCCCTCTTGCTGGAGCCCATCCTGCCTTGGGTGACAGCAGGTCTCTGCCAGGTGGTGGCATCACAGGGAGAACTGGGAGAGGTGAATCCTTCACTGCAGCCATAAACCAGTGAAGAAAACGCTGCCATTGGCCTGGGGCAGCACAAGGGAGCTGTGTGGGATCCCACACCCAGTCAGATCCCTCAGCATCATCCCAGGACTGAAGCACAACACAGGCACCCAAAAAGGGGCTGCCAACTCTCAGGACCCATGAGGAAGAACAGCCAGAGCCTCAGAAACCTCTACAGGTGAGCAGAACTCTCAGGCGCAGTTGCAAGAACCCAAAAGTGCACAAATATCTTCCTGGAGAGCAAAAAGGCTCTGAGTTAAATCCAGCACCGAGCCCGACAGTGGGGCAATGTGGCAGAAAGACTGCCCAGCTTCACAGAGCTTCTCCTCCTCGAGCCCAGCTGACAGGAGAGCTCCAGCAAACAGAAGCAGCCCCACGCACAGAAGTGCCTTGCAAGAGATTTGTGCAAGCTTGTCTTTCAAACCCAGTGAACTGTGGGTCTGAGAGCACAAGGATTAGCGGCATCTCTGTCCCCAAAGGGTACTCACAGACTGCAAAAGGCTGCCCTTGCTTTCAAATGGGCTTATGAACCCCCAGAAAGGGCAAGGGAGAGAGCAGAGGCCTCGAGGGTGGCACAGCAGTGATGCTGGCTGAGTTTGGAGCAGAGATTACCTGCTCCAGGCCAGGCTCACCTTAACCTGGAGGGTGTAGAGGGCAACAGGCAGAGGAAGGCAGTGCAAGCTAGGGAGGAGACAGTCCGGAGACACAGGGCTGACCCTCCTGGCTTGGCTGACCCAGTAGCTCCCTCCCTTTCCTCCTTGGGGTGACAGCGCTGTCACACTGTCATGCCGCTAAATCAGATTAACAGATGCCAGGGCTAAACTGGCCCATTTCCAAACCCAGAGGCTCAGAAATCCTAACAAGCATCTTTGATCTTCCTTGGAAAAGAGCAAGAGAGGGAGAGGACGGGGCTCAGGGCTGGAGTCAGGCCACCCTTTTGGCTCAGATATGCCGCAGGGCAGCTGTCGCAGGCTGGCAGCGCTGTGACAACCAACGCTAACAGATCCTGGCCATAGGAGGATGGGAAGTGCAGAGCCAGTGACTCCAACACTGGTTCCACCTCTGTCGCTCCTCTGGGGCAGAGCTCAGCTCCAGAGCAAACTGTCACCAGGAGTTTTAGGGACAAGCAAGGGCTTAACCCTACATTAATCTGGCAATCTCATACTGCAGGAAGACCAGCAAGGCTGTTTTCCAGCTGCAGGTCATCATCCAAAACTATCACTCTTCTGCTGGCTTCTCTGCAGCCACTCTCAAGTGTTCCCAGCAGTGAGAAAGGCAGGCAAAATCTGTTCAATAGCCATCTCCTTTCTCAGATAACTTTGCCCACAGAGGATGGGCAGGCAAAGGAGTGGGACAAGGCCACATGCACGCGGCCAGGACTGGTGGGAGAGGCAGGCTCAGCCATGTAGGCACGAGCCTTGTGCAGAAGACCTCCCCATGCAGCTCCAGCCATGAGGACCGTGACGGAGAAGGGGATGTAGTGACCTGCCCAGGTGATGGAGAACACCCTGCTGCTTGCACCAGTATGGGGACAAGAGGAGCAAGCCTGCCAGCACCCCGGTGTCAAAGCAGAACAGTGGGATGAGATCCCCAGCATGAGCCAACACACATTGCAAGAAGCTTTGAAAAAAAACCCAGGTCTCTGGAGTGTGTGGCTCAGCACAAACATCTGCTCAGCGGCATCATTAAAGAGGCCCCATGGAAAGGAGTGAGATACTCAACATATGGCTCTGACAGGGACTGAAAAGGAGCCAGTGGCATGGTGACAGCCACCTGCAGCTGGGCTGGGGGTAGCCAGGACACTGCTGCCAGTGTCATAGGGTGCCCAAGGGCAGCTGGGGCTTGGGCAAGGCAAAGCTCCTGTGAGTGACACTTCAACAGGGCTCAGGGCGGACACAGGAGAAGGGGCATCACAGCCCCACTCGAAAACTTGCCTCAAATGCCAGGCAGGACACAGCTTGGAGCAGACCAGAGAAGCCAGAGCTCCAGCCTCCCACATCCCTGCTTTCTGTAAGGGAACTTTAATGACTCCCCATATTCTGGCAGCTGGGGCTCAGTGCAGGACTAGATGCCCGGAGAACAGTTAAACCCAGTCTCAGCTCACAGCTCTGCATAGTAATGGGCAAGTTCACACCGCATGTGGTGAGCGACAGGTCCAGGGCAAAACGGGAGTTCAGAGCAAGGCTGATGTTATGGCCTGAGCTGGGTCAGCCACAGTAACACCCAAGTACAAGGCTCCCCGTCCCTTCAGCCAAGCTCCACTTCTGCTCCTGCTTACAGGGAAACAGTCTTAATTTAACCATGATTAGGATTTAATAACAAAGCCAGTTAGGAGCAAGCTAGATCAACATGTTCCATGGCACAGCTCCCCTCTACAGATCTGGTGAAACACCAAACAGGTCCCAAAGCCAGAACAACCCCTTACGCAAGGTCTTGAATTGGGGATGGAAGTGGTGTCATACACTGGGGGAGGGTGCAAGGGCCAGCACTCACACTACCTGGGGGTGCTGAACTCATTTCTGAGCTCCGTCATTGCCATTTGAAATACAAAAACAAGCCATGAGAGCTGGGAGTGACTCAGCGCAGCAGCAGGGGCTGCAGGACCTGAGCTGGGAGGCACTTTTGGCAGGACTAACAGCTCAGCATCCCTGTGCTTGCTGGGCCCTCTCGGATCACCTGGAAAAAGGGGCATATGGTTTCCTCCGGCAGGTTGATGAGATGTCATCCCTGCCCCGATTTCTCAGATACCAGACTGCCTCTCTCCATCCTCACTGCTCAAACTCTGCCTCCCCAGCAGCACTGGCAGCTGGTGCCCATCCCATCCAGAGGGCAGCAACAGCAGGCTCAGCTGCTCCCGCAGCCTCGACACCTCCCTCGAGCTCTTCCTCACAGTGGCACCAGCTGAAAACAAGCAACACTCAGCAATCTGCAGCAGAAGCCATCGATCAGCTGGGAGGAGGAATAGCTCCAGCTATGGAGCTGGCAGTGGCAGGGACCCAAAGTGCCCATGCTTGCTGCCAAGTAGCCGAGGCAGCCGTGTTCATGCAGGAGGCAGGTAGAGCACCACAGGAGAAGGCGAGCCAGCTTGCCATGCTGGGGGAAAGGGGAAAAACACAGCAGTTAAATCTCTCCCATCTGCCAAGGGCTCACAGCAGTCTGCACAGCACCTGGAAGGAGCACAAGGAGTTTTGCATCCATAGAATGGTTTAGGCTGGAAGGGATCTTAAAGATCATCCAGTTCCAATCCCCCTGCCACGGGCAGGAACACCTCCCACTAGACCTGGTTGCTCAAAGCCTCATCCAACCTGGACTTGACTAGGTCCAGACAAGGTGCAAGTACAGGAAAAGCAACAAGTCCTGACTGACACTGGAGAAGGGGTGGGGGATTTCAGACACAGGGAATGGAAGCTCTGGGGAAGAGCTGCTTCTGCCTAACTGGTATTTTCTGAAGCTGGTCAAAGGGGATACACACACTGGATTCAAGGCAATGCTCGGAAAGAAGAGGCAAGCAATATCAATGGGACCCTTTCAGTCAGGCCAGGGAGATGCAAGTTAAAAATGGGCTCATCGAGTTCCCTAAGCATCCAAAAGAAATAGCTTCCTGCAAATGTTTTTCACTCATTGATCTGTTTACCTCCTTCAGAACCCGGGCAGGCATACACCCTTCCTCCCCACACCTTCCACAGTGAGGATGGAAAGCCACCAAGTCAAAGACACAGCAGCGTGGCCCTGCTCCCAAATCCAGCCAAACTACTACTCTGAGCAAGCTGTGTTTAATTCCTCTGCACACAATCGCCTGGGAGTTTGCTGGGTTACTGCTGACTGTTGGTTCATTGCTCGCATCAACTTCAATGAAAAGAAGCTGCCAAATTGTTCCCTGAATGTGTCTGACAAGCTACAGACCATCCCCTACCCAGACCACTCACACTTTCCCCACAGACACGCTCTAGCCCTTGGTGGGAAGCCAGTGAAGCCCTCTGAAGGACGTTTTAAGCCTTGGTCTAGTAACTGATAAATAATGGAGACACCATCAACCAGACACATTAATCAGCTGATGAGCACCAAGGAGATTTTAATTGTTGATTTGTTGTCTGCAAATGCAATGCCTGCGCAAAGCATGAGATGATGGGTTAGAAGTCTAGAGTGAACTTGGAGATGGGAACCAGCCTGTTATCAGAGGCGAGACTGCAGCGTGAGAAGCCACTAGATTGAACAGTAGAAGGCCAGTGTGTCAGCCTGGCTTTGTGCCTAACAGCTAATCAAACTCAACAGCTTGTGAACTCCCACCTCCGCCTGCCAGCTCTGAATCACACATGGTCCCTGGAGAGCTGCGATGGTCCTGCTGAGTCAGCTGCTGCGGGAGGCAGCCCTTCAAAGGGAAGATGGTGGGCAACTAAGCAGAGGGGCCAACTGGCAGCACAGTGGGTCCCTTCTAGCATCTTGCAGTCAACAAAACAACCGCTTTGAAAGGAGAGTAGGGGCAGCAAACCCAAGAGGTTTGAGGATGGAGCCGGTGCTGGTGCCACCCTCCCAGAGCCAGCTTTCAAGGATAGGTGAAGGAAACTTTTCCAGGTCAGTTGTACATACACCTTTGAATGTGGAAGTACCCTCAGATGACACACAGATGTATGAGCCGTCAGTGGCTCTGTGGGCAGGGGCTACCTGAGCCACACAGATTGTTCCCTTTCCCAAGGGGGATACAGATTGAAGACTACAGGCAGAATTTTCTTTGAACAAGAGATTCCCCACAGAAAGGTGAGTTGTCCCTTGCCACTTGCTGTGCAAGGATTACTAAACCGTGCAAGGCCTTTTTTGGCTCTCCTGTTGCAAGGACTCAGGTGCAGCGCAGATTTGGCTAATCCAGGGATCCTGAGAATTAGTGATCCAACACGGAGAGCCTCCAGACCTGCCCTGCCCAGCACCAGCTCTTGAGGGGTCTGCCAGCAAAGGCAGCTGTAGAGAAGAGCCAGTGCTCCAAAGCAGCGACTCAAATCCTGTTGCAAAAGGGGTTACGCTGAGCACTGTCAGTTCTTTCCCATGTAAATTCAAGGCAATTACTGATCTTGTCCTTAAACTCTGATTGTGACACAGCCAGACCAGGGAGCAGGTAGCCACAGAGGCAGCTTGTGACCTAAAGGCTGGCTTTGAATCCCAGGCTCTGGGGACACAAGGGGATGTGTGATATTGCTCGGCCAAATTCAGCTCAACAGGTCTCATGCAGAGGTTTGGGGCTTTGTTTTTTTTTCCTCCAACACAAGTTTCAGAAATAGCTGGAAACAGGAAGACCCCATTGAGAGAGAAAGAAGTTCTTCAGCTGGAGAAGAAAACAGCTGTGGAAGATGGTGAGAAGCACAGCTCCCGTAAGAGACAGAGAAGTCTGACACAGCATGAACTCTGCAGTCACATGCAGAGAGTTGAGCCCTAACACCATACAGGACTGCAAGAAGCCACACCAGGTACCTGCAGGCAACTCTGATGCTTCAGACCAGCTCCCTTCCTGCCTAGGTAACTCATCCTGTGCACAGCTCCGCTTCTAACCCAATAAATCAATCCTGAGCAACCAGCCTCTGCCAAGACTAAGTGCCATGAATGCAGCTCAAGCAATAAAACACAGGAGAAGCCACTCAAAGGGAACCTGCTCAGACCTGACTTGACAGGCTCTTGACCTCCCAGGAAAGGGAATTCACTCCAGCTGGTAGCAAAGCCACATTTTGTGCCTTCTCCTTCAGGTTGTGAGGAGCAACAGCACTTCCTAGGGATCAATCCTGACCACACCAGCTACCACAGTGGAAACCAAGGTGGCTTACCTCTTTGCAAGATCCTCAGAAGAGGCAGATCAATTCTAGCTTACAAAGCCATAGCTAGATAGTGGAAGACTTCCACCAACTTCAACAAGCTTTGGATCA
This sequence comes from Burhinus bistriatus, assembly GCA_013397275.1. Lineage (NCBI taxonomy): Eukaryota > Metazoa > Chordata > Aves > Charadriiformes > Burhinidae > Burhinus > Burhinus bistriatus. Next base: position 10,806 of record VYXH01009674.1, on the reverse strand, counting down.
GACCTTAAAAATATTTGTTCAACAGGATTTCTGTCATTAATACGGTCTTATAAATTCCTTTTTCCTTCTCTTTACAGTGAAAACTAAGAGCCTTTATGCATAGGGATTACAGCATCTCAGCATTAACGTCACCCCCAAAACACAACTGGAGCTGGAGAAAGAATAAAAATGCTATGGGTGGAAATGACTTGATCTCTGGCTAAAAGGAACCGGCTGACATGAAAGCCAAAAGCAGCAGGGAGAAGTCAATTTGCTTTCTGAAACTCTCAGCTTGAGAAACCCACCTGTACTAGCAGCACGGGACAGGAATCTTTATTTAAATAGCCTATTTTACATTCTCAGCAGGGTGTCTTTATAATTCACTCATTCCTCCTAGAGCAAGAACTAGCTCCGAGCCCAAGCTTTGAGAGCAAGACCCTCCCCTCTCCCAGCTCTGTATATCAGGGCTTTGCCTACACTCCTTCAGCACCTAAAAGACCCCATTCTCCTCCAAGCTATGAGGATGTTAAGAACATTCAAATGCAAATCCACCCTTAGCACTTCAACTTCCGTGGAGCTCAGCAAGGTTATGAAACTGAAGTCAGTTCAACCAGGCAGCAAAGATCCAGTAAGAGGGCAAGATGCATCTCCAGTCCGGCACAGGCGCTGAAGGAAGAACACACCATCCCCTCCAGCAAGGCAAGCTTTTCTGATGCCAGCACTTCACACCATTTCAAACACCGTGGTCGAGAGGCAGCACCGTGCTTCAAGCAGCAAATGTCACTTACCAACATACTCAGAGAGGAACACAACAAAGAACGGAGTGACCAGGTCATTGATTCCCTGTACATAGCCGCTGGCTGGGTGTCGGATGGCCCAGATAAACAGGATTCTTTCAAAGATCTAGGGAAGAATGAGGGAAAGCAGGTACCTGCATTAGCCGTGCAAAAAGGAAAGGCAGAAAAGCATAACCGCTAAGCTCAGGGAGTGGAGATCATGCGCTGACAGGCTTTTCTGCAGCAGTACGGTTAAGATAAGAAGCATACAAATCCTAGGAGAGCCTCCTGTATGATCCACAGATCCCCCACACAGGCCAGCCTAGACTTCACAGAACAAGGCAGCCCAGACTCCTCATCAAAGCCTCCTCTTGAAGAAACGCAGACCCAACTTTTCAAGATCCAGGTGGCTTACAAGCCTTCCACCCATAGCACAGGGCTGCCTATTAGCAGAGCAGCCTTGCTGAACATCACGTGGACAGCTAAGGCTGTTATGTGAGCTCTTTAACCATCAAGTATCATCCATCAGCACCGGTACTCCCAGCAAAACAGCAGAGATCAGGAGAGTTCCCAACAGAGCAGTCTCCCCCCAACAACCAATGTGTTATTTCCAGACTGCCCCAGCCCCAGGACACCATGCTCTGACATACCACATATACACGCTGAGCTTGCTTCTAAAGAGGACAGATGTTCACACCACCTGGCCACCTTCTCAAACCCATCCCTGCCTGGGTTTCTCATACACTGCTTCACACAGAAGAGGTTTCTTAGCAAAACAGAACTGATCTCCTGTTCATGTTCAAATATCTTGAATTTGTTTCAAAACAAAAGCTTCAGGTCTTCTACCAACTCTTGGCTAGCTCTAGTCACAAAGGAGCTGATCTCATAACCCCTGAGCTCCAAGTGCGATGTCTTTCAGAAACACGGGACAAGACCAGTTTCAGCAGGTACTTGCATCAGGAGATGTCAGCCAGGGAAGTTTCCCTGCAAAGCTAACTCACCAGCGGCAGTCCTGGTCTAACTCCACCCACAGTCCCCAAGGCAAGTGTGGGGCAGGAGCTTTCCTCCCCCTTACCTCCTGGACAAGCGGCTGCTGGAAGAGGGGGATGAGTGGGTTGGTCCTTGGAATGTCAATGTGGATCTGGAAGAGAGGGTGGGTTACACACACCAGCCGTTTCAGGGGCACAATAACTCATCACAGGTTAACAGAGGGGAATCCACCCCTCAGCATCCCCTCAAAGCGAGAGCTGCACTTGCTGACAAGCACAGTGAGGGCTACAGATGGCAGCTACACTGAGAAAATCATCTCCAGTTTTATCTCCAGTCTCCTCTGCTCAAGTGTGGGGAGGTGACCAGAGCTGGGGTCTGAAATCTAGTTATTAGATCAATTTAGGGAAGGCTTAAACTAATATCCGTAAGAAGATGGACAGAAATATGGTGCCCTGTCCCCAAAGAGAAGACTCCCAATAGGTCTAGCATGACCCCAACTGCAAGAGGGAGGAAAGGGATATACCAAGGCAGAAAGCTAGGCAACAGGCAGAGGGCTCGTACCTGTCGGTAGGTGTCTTGATGGTGTTCCTCATTCCGGGAATCGTAGTACTGCTGGATGAAGCCAAAGTACTCCTCCCGCTTACGCTGCAAAGTCAGCTTTCGCCGCTCCATGTTTGCTGGGAGATAACCCTGCAGCAGGAAAACCCATGTCAGGGCAGATCCGCTTCCCTCACCACAAACCACCCCCTGAAATCCTGCCAGGCAGCTTGTGCATCTGGAAGCATCAGGCACAGAGACTTGGGAGCTAGGGAAAGAGCTTTCATGGGTTTTGGCTTTCCCAGCCTCTGATGGCCTTCTCTGATCTTGGGGCAATCCAACTTCATGGGATTCAGTTTCCCAAAAGACAGCGAACCACATATTCCCAGCACCAGTTTGGGCTTTGTGCTCAAAGAGGATGTAGCAAGTACACTTCCCGGGCAAAAAAGAGCCCTACAGCTCACCCACAGGCTGGGCACAGATACAATATGAGCAAACCTGGTTATGGGACACATGAAGGTCTAGGAGTGCATGTCCCTGGCTCAGCAGATTACCCCCAGACTCATACGTCACAGCTCCAAGTACTCACTGAGAGGAGACGCCACGTCACGGGCCGGACCTCTCTGGGCACACCAGGCCAGCTGCATTTCCTCAGCTCATCTGCAAACGGACAGTGGTGGCAATGGATTAGATCCTAGGCACATCCAGGAACCACTATACCTGGAAGGAGAGGAAAGCCCAGTCTGCTCCTGCAGGTTCTGGAGACACTGAGCCTCCAGGAAGGCTCCACATCTGCAATGACTGGGGATGTGGGTCTGCAGCAAGAGGAGCAGAGATGCCTTCAGCTCAGCCTGGGCACAGGACTGGTGGCTGCAGGGGTTCCAAAGCACGAGAGCCGGCGTTCTCATGCAGAGCCTAACAGCCCCCAGTGACCACAACCATCATTTGCGAGATGGAGAAAGACTGGAAAAGGACAGGCAGCTGGTGGAGGACATAACCATCTGCCAACAGAGCAGTGTGTGCAACTATCCCACTTGGAGCAACTGCAGGTAGTCATTTTATCCACCCTGGAGCAGACCCGATTGCAACCTGAAACAGGCAGCAGGCCCCCTCTGCCTTCCCCTTCCCACCCGCAGGCACCCCCGTTTTGCCACACTCACCCAGGTCCGTGTTGTGGCTGGAAAGGAGCTGCCGAAACTTCTCCAGGCGGGTTTTCTCCCTCACCGTCATGGGGGGAGCACCCGAAGCATTTTGGTCAGAGATTCGGGCGACGAGTGGAATGACGGGCCGAAGGGGAAGGGACTGTTGCTTCTGAAGGGGGGTTCGCACACAGGCCTCCTCTGCAAGGAGCAGATATGCTGCAGTGAGGCAGGGAAGGAGACCGCACCTCTCCAACCCTACCTTGCTCCTCTGGCCACCCTCAGAGACCTGCCACTGCAGATTCCACCCTTCTCTTCCCTAGCCCCAGCAAACAGAGCATTGCTAGCCCACTCCAAGGGATCAGCCAGTTTACAGGCATCTGTCATGGCTGTTCCATCACTTCCTCCTGTTTCTCCTTCCCTTTCTTCCTCCTGTACCCAGACACCTGGTTGCCAGTGGATCAGACCTCTCCCTTCACATGGGAAGCCATGGGCAGAAGGATACAGGAGACGAGGTAGAAGGAGCCCGTGAGAATCCCAGAGCAACTGACCTTCAGATCTGCTAGCACAGAGAGAGGAGGAGCAGACAGGCTGCCAATGCCACCTGCTGGCAGCAGGGACCTGCTGGGTTACTTTCACAGCACAGGCAGCTGCCTGCCTGCGACAAGGCAGAGTGAGCTGATGCTCATCAGGGGCTGATGCTGCTCAGTTCCCTGCCCAAGCTGCACCGACCCGGGCTCTATAGGGCCTCATCCAGACCTTTGCTAAGAGCAGCACACCGGGCCACAAAGGAAGCAGAAGGTGAGCAATCCTGAGCAAGAACTTAACACATCTCCCAAATCCCTTAGCACCCAGAACACGGGATCCTCTGGGACAGATGTGCCTGCATGCAGGATACTGAGCAGCAGAGGAGACTGAAGCATTAAGGTGAGGACTCCAAAAATGGCTCCTACTACCAGGAGGTGAAAGCCTCTGTTGGGCTTACGGGCTGCGCCACAGCTTCTCGCCCATAACGTGCAAGTAGCAGCAAGCGGTTGAGTTCAGCAGTCAACCAGGAGAGCACTGGAGCAGGGGGTTGCTCATGAAGACAGTTCTTACCAGATGTCCTGGAGAGCTGGGCCTCGCTGCTGGACTTGATGACCTTGCAGTTGGTGGGTACGTCGCTGAGAGCAGACTGGGCCCGCTCGGGTTTTGCCCGCAGCTTGCTGTGGTTCTCCAGAACCTGAGCTGCCGTGGCCTTGGCCACTTTAGAGTTCAGAGTCTGCAAAGAAGAAGAGGAGGAAGAGAAGTCCTCATCTTCGTCATCACCGATGTCCCAGGCGTCACTGGTGTTGCGGGCAAACTCGTGAAAGCTGGAGGCCTTCTTGCTTTTTATAGGCAGCGCGTTGGCCTTGGAGCGGTCCTTGATGAAGCTGAGAGCCAGAGAGAAGCAGTATCAGAGCAATGCCATCAGACAAGTCCATTTTCTTTTCTTTCCTACATCCTCACTCCAATCAGCCAGTCCCTTTTTCCAGTTTCCCCCGTTCCTCCTCCCAAATCCAAGGAATGTCTTAAGTCTCTCCAGGCTGCCCACTGCCAGGAGGCAGAGCCTGAGCTGGTATAACGGCAGGGCACGGAGGCCACAGTGCCAGCAGACAGCTGGAGAGGCGCCAGGATTCCGAGCTCAGAAGGGCAAAGGGGAGAGGTATACAATTCCTCCAGCTCTGCCTGCCCCCACCCTAGTGAAAACTGGTAGATTAACACCCAAAAAAAGCCTTGCGACCTGGGGAGAGGCATGTCAGAGGTTAGACGGAGCCGGTCTGCGTTCGTGGACACTCCTGATACATCTGCGATGGCTCCCAGCAGACCGACCAGCCTGGTTCTTTTCGCAGGCACAGGAGGAGCCTTTGCATTTACCCTTAAGCTAAAGGAGTCAAAGTCCACCACCTGAAGCGTCACAGAAAAGGGGGAACCTTCACCGCTACACAGCGTGAGATAGAGACAAGGACGCAGTTCAGACCAGCTCTGCCTTTTCCTGCCGGGAAGGGTGCTGCCATTCTGCAGCCTCATAGCTGCTGGGCAGCTTTACCTCCCCTTCCTTTAATTCTTCCGTCTCCAAAGGGGAGCAGAGGGCTCAGACACCATTGCTAAAAAATACACCTGTCTCCTTTGATGTGGCTGGTATGATATGGGTTTCTGGCCACAAAGGGAGCCAGCAGATAAGCTTTCCCTGCAAGCTTTTGCTCAAGACAGCACTGCATGCCACTGCTGCCCTTCTCCACCGGAACATCACAGTGCCAGAGGATGCTGGAGACCTCCACCTACTGCAAGACTGAGCCAAAAATCTGCAAAGCCTCATGGCCTGCATCTCCAGAAGAGAAACACTTACTTTTTGGTGAGCCGAGGATCCAGCGGAGGATGCTGTGCTCCATAGACAGGCTGAATGCTGCAGGAAGAGGATAGGGAAAAAAAAAAAAAAAGACAACAGTGCAAAAAGCCAGAGAGCACCCACGAATAATCTCCTTAGCCTAGACTGGAGTCACCCTTCTTGCCTGCTGTCAGAAGCTGAATACAGACCAAAAGCAACTTCAATAACCTTCCATCTTCAAAGCCTTAGATCCAAAGTGCCACATTCAGTGGAAGATTTGTTCTTTGTAGCAGCAAAGAGCAGTCTTGTTTAAACTCTTAGGCTCTCTCCAGCCTGAGCTGGGATTTGAGATCTGCTCTTTTCTGCACCTCTGATTCACTCTGAGTGACCACGTGTCTCAGTCCCCCTGCCTTATACACTGACATTCATTCTCTTTTCCACCAAGGGGATTTCCAGGTTTGGGAATTCACACTTCCAAGCCCTGCCTAGCCAGCAACACTGGGGCTCCTTTGCCATGCACTTGAGGGTTTGAACTCCACACTGGCTCTCAAGCTCATAGCCAATGCTACAGCAAAGCTGCCTCTGGTATGGTACACAGTTTGACTCCAGTCCAAATCCCAGCTTAATCAAGTGCTTCCTATGTGGCCTGAAATGAGTCACCACATCTCAGTCCCTCGGCTCACCTCCCTGTGGAGTGGGACAGGGAGCCCAAGGGCCGCAGGCACTAGATGGGGAGCATCACCTCGGAGAGGAGCTACTAGACAAGTTCTCATCACTAGTTTTACAGGCCCTGGAAATGAGACAGGGATCCTGAGTTATTATCTCCATTTGGGTAACTATTCACAGTCACCTCACCCTGAAAAAACATCTCTGGAAAACAAGTCCTCTCCATCCCCTGGTACACAGCACGGTCCCGCATCCCACAGCGGAGACAAGGGCCCATTCAGAGCTAATACACAAGGGACAGGCTCCTCTTGGGTCAAGAGAGCTGGCTTGGTTTCCAGCAGCTGCAGATGGTGCCCGGCAGTAAAACGAGCAGAGCCCAGCCATGTAGGAGGGGGACAGCAGCCTGGTGCAGCTGGAAAGCACGCAGGGAACCAGTTGATGCTGGGGAGGCGGCAGCAACAGGACCAGTTGGCAGGGGAGAGATGCAGAGATCCAGAGCAGAGGCTGGAAACAACCACAGCACAGAGAGATCCTGGTGGTGAAGCCCGGCGAGGGGTGGGTTTGATGCTGGAGCAGCCACCCCATATGGCTGGAAGCACTGAAAAGGCTCACTGTTTACCCACCAGCCATCAAACCTAGGAAAGAGTTTGCTGACTAATTAGCATCTAGGAGTCAGGACAACTATTAAGCAGAGGCACCCCCGTGGGTGGGCATAGCAAGCAGATTATCAGAAGTAAGAAAAACAACCCCTCCAGTTCAGTGCGGCTTCCCAATGACTCATGGCAGCTCCCTGCAGAAGAGGAGCCAGCGGAGCCTCTCTGATACCCAGCACCAAGCTCGTACCATCTCGTGACAGCAGGGATCCCTGTGTTGCCGACGGGTGACCGCTTTGATTCACGTGCGATGGCCTGAACTTCACATGCCAAACAAACGATGTGTGTTAGAGATAGAGGAGGGGATGTGGCAGCCAGCTCTGGGTGAGGAAACCCTTTCCTGGGGCTCTGAAGCAATCAGCCAATGCCTTCACTGGCTAACGGCCGATACAATGGCAGAGGGTCCCACCTCCCAAGCAGCTCTTTTTAAAAGAATTTGAACCCAGGCTCCCCCAAACAAAGCACCCCGAGCTGATCTAATTGCACAGCCCATCCGCCTGTGCTCCCACACAAACAGCTCAAGATGACAGTCTCATTTCCACCAGGGTACAGAGGCAGGGCTGACCACCACCATCCTGCACCAGTGAGCTCAAATTGCTGCATGAAGCAGGTTCTCCCCATGTTTGCCCCATCTTTGCCAATTCTCTGCCCTTTACAGCTGTGTAAAAGGTGTAACAGGCTGGACAGGAGGAGTGCAAATGCTCCCAGGTGTGCAACAGGTGACTTCTAAGATACACAAGCACATACACAACGGCCAGACAGCAAGTTTGTGCCATAGTGTCTGCGGTACCCTCGATGTCTGATCCCCCTCCTTCAGCTCATGTGCCTGTAGCTGACTCCCAGCAGATCCTACAACTCTACACAAAGGTGCCTTAGCACATCCTACCGGCAAAACTGAGGCAGGGGAGCACTACCACCAAGTGATGCTCAGTAAGTGTATTTACTCACTCTTGCCTGCTTTTCCCTGATGCAGCTTGGCTAGATGAATCTGCTGTCTCCACGCTTAACTCCCTGTCTGAAGCTGTCTTCACCTGACTTTTGCGTGGACAGAAAGCTCGGGGCAGGTGCTGCCTCTCAGCAAACACACCACTGGGTCAAGAGCCGAGACCTAAGCTGACACTGTGCTCCCAAACTGACTGGACGAGTTGCCTGTCCTGTCTCAGTTTAAGCTATTTGGGACAGGCATTTCTTGTTACCCGTATGTTCATTGTCCGGTCCAACGAGTGACTGACAGCGTCTGGTACAACGACTGCGGTATCTGCATTACACCGCTCACGAGGAGATCATCGCAGGGTGTGTGTTATTGACACTGCAGCAGAAAGCATATCCATGAAACCTCAGTGCCACTTCAGACACAGAACATATTTATTCCTAGCAGATTCTGTTTCTCCTCTTTTAAAACAGCATTTAAACACCCCGCCCCCCACCAGAGCCTGGCTGCCCATCTCTCTAAAGAGCAGGAAATAAACAACCCATCACACAGGGTAACACACTAGACCAACCTGCCAACGCATCCCCAGAAAATTACTGGGGTGAGAATTCCCAATGCAAAAACCACAGGGCAGTATTGGAAACATGAAACAACATTTACTAGTTCTACCACCCTAAGTCCACAGGGGAAAAAAAAAAAAAACAACTAAAAGCTAATAAAACTCAGTGACCAAATGCCACAAAGTGTCATGCAAAAGGAAACTAACACAGTCTCCAAATCTTTACAAAGACTCCCTCTGCCAGCTTGTCAGGGCAAAGAAAGGAGAGAGCCAAGAATGCGTACAGGAAGATCTCTCAAAGCTCAGACAAAAAAGAAGAAAGGGAGCTTCATGTCTAGCGACCGTGGATGCAGCACGTCCCACCTCCACCTTTCATGGTTGTGCTGCCCAAGACCCGTCAGTAACCATCCCTGGAAAGGACTGGCACGCAGGGTATTTAGAGGTGGTAACAAGGCTCCTGGACAGCAGGATATTTGCCAAGCAGCCAGTTAGGAGCAGGGGAGAACTTTGCCAAAAACTTGACGTTGGAGTGCATTGTCAGGCAGGACTGGCTGCCTCCCAGACCAGTTCACCTGGTTTTAGCTTTCGAAGCTGAAGCTTGAAGTCACCCACTGCAGAAGAGAGATGCTGTCTAAGACCACCAGCTGGAAGCACGGCTGTGACCTCCGGGTAAGGGATGGGAGCAATCGGGAGACAAAATGACCCAGGGAGAGCACAGCATTTTCTTCCCCCATGTGCAGAGGAGGAGGAATGCGTAGTGCTCGTTGCTTTCCCTTTGCTTGCCGCAGACCTGGATTCTCCCACCAACCTGAGGGAGCCAGTGCAGTAACAAAGAACCAAGTAAAAGCACATTAGAAAGAGAGATTTAACTGGCCTGGCAGGATTTAAAGCCAACTAAGCATTTCAGACTTCGTCTGCACAGCAGGAGCGCAAGGGCAGGGTTCAGATAAGGCAAATGAGAGCAAATGCGAGGAGCACCAGATGGAAAGACACTTGTGAAAGCCTCCCCAGAGAGGTGGGTGCTCTCTCCCCATGGGAACCTTGCTCCCAAGGCCTTTTAGGGAAACATTTCCATCATCGCCACCAGCCTCTTCTTCCTAAACAACATTTGAATCAGACATTTCACTTATTTCTCCCATCCCTGGGTGAGTGCGGGTGTATCAACAGAAACCAGGACCTCCCAGAGAAACAGAAACAGGGGAGGTGCGCACAGAGAGCCCCCACAGCCCCTCGTATAGAGTAGAGGTGGACCAGGAGTGACACCCCGTATAGGAGAGGATAACAGGGGGGCACATGAATTGGCAGGGGCACCTGTTTGGGACAGAGTTGCTGCCACCCAAGGTGACACCTCTAAGGGCTTCGGGAAGGGATGAGGTTTCTCCAGTATCTGTGGAAAGCAGGATGGTACAGCTCTGGCTCCAAGGCCAGCCGAGGGGGGCCTTCAAGGCCCTGACTCCCTTCACCCTGCTTCCTGTGGGGCGGTGGGTACACACAGGGGTCCCCACATGTCCTGCCCTGCCCTACCCTCATCCCTTACACAGGGGGTCTTCCTCCAGCAAAACTCCCCTGCCCCATAGCTTGGGGTGCCCCTGACATCCCCCCGCCTTTTGCAAGGGGGAACCTCAGGGCGCTCAGCCAGCTCCCCTTCCCCATAGCTGGGGTAGGTACCCCTGGTATCCCCCCTCACCCTCCTGCAGGGGGGGTACCCCTGGGCCCCCAGCCCCATAGCCAAGGTTGGTATCACCCCTATTGCAGAGGTGTACCCTGGGGCCCCCAGCCCCATAGCCAGGGTGGGTGGCCCCAGTATCCTCCCCCCTTACAGGGGGGTACCCCAGGGTCCCCAGCCCCACAGCCAAGGTGGGTGGCCCCAGTATCCTCCCCCCTTACAGGGGGGTACCCCAGGGTCCCCAGCCCCACAGCCAAGGTGGGTGGCCCCAGTATCCTCCCCCCTTACAGGGGGGTACCCCAGGGTCCCCAGCCCCATAGCCAGGGTGGGTGCCCCTGGCAGCCCCTTCCCAAGGCAGAGGGGCTGTTCCAGCCTCCCGACCCACCGCCCCCCAGCTGCGGAGGAGGGCTGCGGCCCTTCCATCCCTTTCCCCGGGGACGAGGCCGATACCGGCCAGGCCGGGCCTGCGCTCACCTGCCCGGCAGCTTGGCGCTCCGCTTCCAGAACTGCCTGCCGCTCTCGGCCGCCATGGCGGAGGGGAGGGGAAGGGAGGGGCGAGCCCG
>VYXH01009671.1:126150-189357 GCA_013397275.1 Burhinus bistriatus | reverse complement strand
TCTAAAAATTCCATGATTCCGTCCTAGTTCTAAGCAAACCCTGGTAGTGTTCCTATCTTGGAAGTGTTCATTCAGTTTCAGACACAGACTAAACTGTGCACTTTGAGACCTTACAGATGTCTCCAAAAAAACAAGAGAAAAGAGCTTTAATATATTAAACAGGTTAATAGCTACCAGTTTGCCTTGCCCCAGGCCAGAAGGCAGCATGAACCCACACTTCTTCTCTATAAGCTTCATTTCAAGAATTCAGTGCTCATATAGCCCAAGAGGCTCTTAAAAGTTCTGCTGCAGCCCCTGATAGACACATAGACCCTGAAGCACTGAAAGTGGTAATTGCTGCAAAGTGCCCTACTTTGACAGTGGGAGAAACGCCTTGTGCTCACATGTCACTGAAATCTTCTTCGGTAAGATTGTAAAGGAATTCCTCCATGACCTTGTAATCTTCCATGACTTCACGAATCAGTTCCTGCACAGGGTGAGATAAAGAGACAAAAAATAGACACCTTTAGACCATACTGACTCCAACTCTCTGGTGTGTACCTCATTTTCATGAGGTGCCTTTGAAGGGTGTTAGTCACACAAGCTTAAAGCAATGTAGGCTGCTTCTCTACTGTGTGAACAGTGGGAATGGATTTACGATCCCTTGTTCTGCGAATGATCACGCCATCATCACCCTCTGTTCTATATGAATGAAAAGAAGTGTAACCTAGTGGATAAAGCGTTGGACAGAAATTTAGTGTTTTGGGTTATCCTCCAGGTTCTTTCCTTGGCATGGACAAGTCAGTTTACAGCTTGATGCCTTTGTTCCCCATTTATTCACTGGGAGAAGACCTACACTTCAAATAACTTTGAAATAACTTGGCACTAGAATGTCCTATTAGAAGAAATATGTTAACAGCAATATGAGCATTTGATAGCACAAATATTTTCTTGAAAACAACATTCATTTTGAGAAGACAGGTATTCAGTACACAAATGCAGCATGGATCACGAAGGTAGCAAAAAGCATATGTAAGTCTTTTAGGCAAGATTTTTAACTGCTATTCTGTTTTGCATAGATATTTAAATTCATGATAGGTGTATTTAAAAATACAAATCTTAGGAGTTATAAAAATAGAAAGCCAAGAATCTGATGGCCTTGCATACATAGACATCCAAGCAAAAAAATTGGAGTTCTGCTTCTGAGACACCACACATTGCATTGACACATTGCCTGTTCACTTCCCTTAGTGTTCCCTGTCCATAAGGAGAGCATGCCCTACCTCCTGCACAGCCAGCTGCTCAGGGACTCCCTTCATCCACTCCCGCAGCTCAGCCAGCTCCTCAATACTGTTCGGTTTCTCATGCATTTTGCAGCTGACAGCTTTATATGCATCACAGATCTGCAGGAAGACACAGCAGAGGAAAGACCATTAAAAAGTCATTAATTGCTAATGAACAAACTGGAAAACCTGCCATGATCCACCAACTTCCCATTCTGAAGGTGGTCTAAAGCCATGAGTACACAGTCCTGTTCCATCTTTTTCCTTCCCCAGTCTTTCTCCATCCATCTCATTTGAGCTTAAATGGAATCGGACTGCCAAAAAAAGGAACTACAGGTATGTGGTTGAAATGATGACAGTAACAGATTTAGACAACCCTCTGGCAGATGCAATTGTCTATATTCCAGTTATCCTCAGAGCAAGCAGAAGGAGACCTTCCAGTTGTCTAGTAGGCAGATCTTTTCTATCTACCCACAAATTTTTATAAGATGGTAGGGTCTTGAAGACTTTTGTCTCAAAAGATATAGCTTTCAGACACATAATTTATTAAGTATATTTAATACTTGATTTGGTTGAGTCTGCATATCTCCCCTCTATTTTTTTTTTAACTAATCACTCCAATGCAATCTTTAAAATGTCCTCATTAATGTGGCCTCAGTTGCTGTCTTTTGGCCATTTCACAAACACAGCGACTTCAAAGGCAGAATGACTACACAAGACACTGACAGATAATCTATTGAACCAGGTAACTTACATCCTCCACCTGCAAGTGGAGGCTCTTAGCCAGTATGTCCAACATGGAAGTGGCAAGCGCTTTGTATTTTTTGGACAGATTTTGCTTAACACCTTCTACGCTGATATGGAAGGGACCAATGACAATAGAACCAGGTAGAGTGTTGTCCAGGTTCTCCTTTTCAGACAAGAGCATGTTTACTATACTCATCACCTCCTGGGCAGATGGACATTGCTCTTTGTAGTCTCTGTAAATAAAAACACCAACAAAAAAGGTAACATAGACCTTAAGATTATTTGAACATCCAGGCTGTAGGATGTCCAGATATGTCTGCCCAAAGGATCAAGACATGAAATTAACAATGAGTATGTTTACCGTTATTAAAACATACATCTATTTGAATGTATACAACTTTCTTCAGGTACAGACTGAGAGGGTACCAACACTTTCCAGACCTTACAACCAAAGATATGCCTACATAGGAAGTGAGGAGTGTTTGTATCACAGTCAAACACACGCGTGCTAGCTTTAACTGAGGATGGGAAGCTATAGTAGCAAAGACATCCCATCTAAAGTCCATCTGTTTGGGTGACCAGCCTGCACTGAAGGCTCTGCTTCAGTGTCTTCACTGCTACAGTTACCAACACCAAGCAGAGGAAGACAGGCTGGCTATGCTTACCTGCACTGCAGCTACACCCACAAAGCTGTGTAGACAGGCCCCCAGTTTCAGAAGATGTGTACACGAGAAGACATGGAACAGGTATGTAGCTGAGGAACATTACTAGGGAGCAACGGAAGGGACAGACTAAATCTACAATGTGTTTTATGGCACAATAGGTTTGGACTGGAATAAGAGCACAAAATATTTAGCTGCAGAAAAGGTGTGGAAGAAAGAGATGAAAGAGGTAATAAGGCAAGAGGAGAGGGAGAGACAAAATGAAAGCACTGGTGTAAACTGCAAGATCAGGAGGCACCTTGGGGGAGGGCAGGCACTTCAGTGTGTTCTGGGAAGAGACAGGAATTTGTCAGATGGGATTTGTAAATTGATTAAGCTGGAATAACAAAAGAGAAAAAGGGCTTCAGTCCCGCTGTTTGGAGAAAATGTGAAGCCTAAAAAGATGACAATTAAAGTAACAGAGGCTAAAGGACAGCATAGGTGCAAAGAGTTTTGGCAGTGAAAACAATGAGGCTGAAACAAAAGAAAACATTACTTTCTACAGAATGTTATCAGCCTGAACAGATGCTATTTGAAGGAGGTCAGAGTCAAGTATGCTAACTGGATTTTCAAACAGGATGAGTCATTTTTAGGGCCATTAATATCTCCAATTACACTTACAAACATGACAGGAATGTGACTGCTGTCAGAGGCAGGAAGAAATTCTCACTGCCACCACCAATGTCCTCTAAAAGCATGGACCACTGCCCATGGCTGAAGGCTCTGTCTGATGGATGCCTGATCTCACATCTGAGGCACGTCACGCACATTCGTGACCTCAGAACAGGTCCCACATTCTCACGCACATCCACACAACAGCTTCTGAAAAGGCTTGCCATTTGGGTTAGAGGTGGCTTTGTCAGAAGCCACTTACCTTAGAAAGTACTGGATATCATTGTTGTTTAGCTCTAAGAACTTCTCGTATCTCTTGGCGTAGGCTTGGAGAGGGATCAGTGCCTTTTGAATGGCAGACCGCATAGCCTCACGTAGTTGTGCCACTTCTGGTTCCTGCAAACCCACTGAGTCCAGCAAGAGTGTGTCTGTGATAATTATGTTCCCCAGCACATACTGGAAGAGGAAGGAGAGAGGTCTTTAAGGGCTAGCAGTGCTAACCATGCCACCTCAGGAGAGGGGCGAGATAATGACTAGTGGCACCTTTGGGAAGTCATGCAGTCCATCCTTCTGCATTGTGTCAGGAACCGTTTTATCAGTTTTATGTTGCCGCCCCAAAGAAGGAGGATCTAGGGAGACAGGTCTTTGACAGTAACAGGCAGAAGGATGCATATGCAGAAGACATCTGCACCAGACTGACAGCACTGGAAAAGGTGCCATTTCCTTTATGAGTCTGCTTTTACCAGCTGCCACGTACTCAGGGCAACCAGGCTACTTAGGACATGTCTCCACAGAACATGCAGCACCAAAGCAGAGATAGCAACTACATAAAATAGCTACAGGGTTGGGGAGCTTGAAGAAATCCTGTCAGAACTGTATTAGCACAGTGCTGCGCCTAAATTAATTTAACTGGCTTCCCAACTACCTACTTCTGCAACTTGCTCCCTCAGTACAAGCTCAGGGGTGTCTACGCCAAGTTGCAATGCACTGAGGAGACTTGCACAGCTTTATCACCGTTGATACAGAAGAGTTCACCTTCTCCAGCTGTGGGACAGTATGAGTCACCAGGATTCCCTTGTCGAACAGAGAAATGAGGGACTTCTCAAAGCTCTCCACAGAGGGGCTGAAGTGAACGCCACCGCTGTCTAGCACAAGGTCTGTTACAAAGAGTGGACTCCTTTGAGGCCTGCAGTGGGAAGAGATAAGGAAGGACAGGGATGCTTTTTGAGACAACGGCACGCAACTATATTGCGCTGGTGCTGATACTAAAATGCCTAGGGGACAGGAAGGGAAAGCAGAGGAGAGGAAGACTATGCCATACAGTTGAAAGTATGAAACGCTGAGTACTGAATTTACCAGTAAAGACATAAAGACATTGAGAACTCTTGTCTATCAAAGGTGAAGGAAGTGTCAATCATGACACACCAAGATCCCCAAAAGTCTTAACCTTATGTTGAGAATCGGAGCTGCTTTACAGAAAAATTGTAGATGCTCTTCAAACCAGGCATTCAGCATCTCCAATATACTCTTAAAATGCACCTTCCAGAAGTTATATTCGGTATCTCCCAATCTTGTACGTTACCAGCATGGCTCAGGATCAGCTGAAATCAGTGTCAAGACTTCCACCGATTTCAATATAAAAGGCCTCATGTGAGTGACAGGGGTTTTTTATTCTCTTCATATTTTCAATTTCTAAACCTTCCTTTTTTAATAACAGGAAGGACAGAAATCCTTAAATCAATACTCAGTGGAAGAAGATTCTAGGTACTGTGACAACCTGAATTTTGTATTCTTTAGAGATCCCAGGCCAGATCCTACTCCCAAGGTTTAATCCAAGAATGGAATTAACCAGTCATGCCTCCTGGTATTCTTCTTCCTGGCCTCCAGAAAAAAGCTAGTAGTAATTATTTGCTCCCCTGAGAATGCTGGAAGTGGCTAATCTTTAGAACAGTATGCCGAAGTAGCAGACCTTGGTTCTGATGGGCTGCCTCATATCACTAACAGCAACTTGAAATCTGTACTAACAGAGCAACCAGCTCTGTGTGATTCTTCCATACTCAAGCAAACGTGTCAGGTAGAGGACTGGGGGAAACAGCCCAGCCTAAAGCTGCAGGGCAAAGCTTGCTTGCAAAAACAGTAGTTAAAAAGACAATGGCACTACACTTTTCCACCCTTTCCACCCTTTTTTCCTCTCCCTTCCTTACCTGTGGGGACTATTGATGAGGTCATCTCCCCATTCCATGTTCTGTGAGCAATTCAGGATACCATGGCAAGCATCCAGCAAAAGCTGAGTGAAGCTGATCAGCGAGTTCTGGACCAGATACCGCACAGAGTCCTGAAGCATGAATCTGATGCGCCTCATCAGCTTATGCAGTTTGGACATCTGGTAGACATCCCATTGGCTCTGTTCCAGGTTGTACCAGTCTTTGCCTGTGTGTCTCAGGCTGCTCTTTACTGCAGTCTTTAGAGTATTGATCCAAGTATCCTTGAGAAACATTTGAACCTATGGCAAAGAAGAAAAGCAAACTGTGTAATCCTCCAAGGGCTGATGGGAAAGCAGTATGGTGAGGTTAGCTGCTAGCTGGGACTGCTGGACCTTTCTCTGCTGTGAAAGGCAACTGTTCTCTCAGAGCTGTGGCAGCTAAACAGTAGCTCTCAAATACACACACACACATGTGGCATCTGAACCTGGCCATACATCTCCTTCACTGAGGAAAGACCTACAAAAAAGAAAGCCTGATATTAAAAAGCGGGAGTGCTCTATTCTTTCTTTTTATACAGTGTTTCCTTTTTGTTCTCTTTTCTATAGAGCAGTATCACTGGAGCTGACTGTGTCAGGGCCCCTCATAAAAAGTTGCGTAGACAGTATGACGAGCAAGTAAAGGACAGAATGTTACCTTCTCTTGACAAGTGAGGAGAAAGAGGGGAAGAAGTCAAGGGCAGCAGCAGTCTGCACTGTTTTAATTTATTAAAATACCACGAAGTGTCACTTCTGCTCCACAGGCAGCTGCTGTTTGCGTGTAATAAAACAACCTCAGCCACTGACTGGATGACAGCACTGCCTCGCTGAAACAGCATGGGATTGGGAAGGACCAGCACACACCCTCTGCCACTGATTTACGGTGTAACCCTGTGCAAGCTACTCTGTGTGGCCACAACCAGGGTGCAATGTGCTTGCCCTCACTTAGAGGGCATGAAGATCTTCTGGCAAGAGTTACCACAGATTTGCAAATTTGTGTCCTACTCTGCCTGCTGACATTGCAAGCAGAGTAATTTCATTAAGTACATAAAGAACATAGAGTGTAGAAAAGCATTGCCCCTATGAGTACTTCAGGAGGAATCAAAGCTCTTGTGCCTTGCAGCCAGAGGGATGGAGAAAATAAAAAAAAAAAAAAAAAGGAAACTTTTGAGTGCCAACCAGGACTGTTACCTGCATGGAGACCAAGAGGAGGAAAGAGGGGCTGTAGCCCTATGTGGCCACTTGTTCAACACATGACTAAGAGCATAGTCAGCATTGGCTGATGCTAAGTAGGGGGCTATGGCTCTCTCAGCCCATTCTCCCCACATCCCAAGAAATTTGACATGCACATGCAAATTCCTCCCTGTCCCACCCACAATGTCTTCTTTGAAAGCTCATCCATTTCCAGGGACTTGATCTGCAGCTGCTGCATCTGTGTAATACACGCTGAGAGCCTTGCTGGCTGCTCCATCTATTTGCTCCCCATACTTCCTCCACTCACCTGAGTGAAGGTCTGAGTCTGGATCTGTTCAAACTCCTCCAAGCAGACATCCTTGGTTAAGGTTGAGTTAAACAGAGACATGGTGGCTGCCTTGTTGCACTCCTCTTGCACCTGTGTAAGGAGAAGGATGACTTCTGGCCTGGTCAGGAGCGAGACAAAGTTGAAACGTGCTTGTCGTTCATCAAAAGGATAGTTGGGGATCCAGATGAGCCCTGGCACCAAAAAAAAAGAACATGTTATTGCCTGCAACAGCCATCCCAACCTCTGTGTTAGAGGAAGACTACAGCTCCCTTTGAGACAGCACTTGTGAAAAGGACTCTCCTCTGATGCACAGACCTTATCACGCAGCAGTTTCAGCAGATGGCTGGATGAAAGAGAGAGTCTGTTCTACAGCAGAGAGTTTCTGCAGCCTCATATTAGGAGTTGAGGGACTGTCTTGGTGCCTGACCTTCCTGAGGCTTTGGCTCATGAAATTCCCATGAGAAAGAACATGGGACATGAGGAATCTTCCCATTGGGGCTTCAAGGCACAGCTGAGTCATGTCATCAGTTGAGAGGCCACTTGTGAACCACCTCAAGACGTTCCAACACTTGGAAGACTGAGGTCCACAAAATACACACGCGTGCCCCACCCCCCCCGCCTTTTACTGTGGTCATTTTCCTCCAGTTCATAACTCTAAAAAAGCCTGAGTCCTCTTTCAC
Source organism: Burhinus bistriatus (assembly GCA_013397275.1). Taxonomy (NCBI): domain Eukaryota; kingdom Metazoa; phylum Chordata; class Aves; order Charadriiformes; family Burhinidae; genus Burhinus; species Burhinus bistriatus. The sequence goes on along the minus strand of VYXH01009671.1, from coordinate 181,594 downwards.
AGGTGAGGTATGCCACAGCACATGGAAGGCGGCCAGCCCCAGCACAGTGCCGAATGGAAGGCAGTTAAGCTAATTACACTGCCATGCATTCGCTGCCATTAAGGGTACACTTGCAGAGTTACTGCCGCTTAGCTGATGGATGGTAATGTGTTATACTGAGGTAACACGAACATGCAAATATACCCCAAAAAACAGCAGACACACTCAAAAGTCTCATATAATCTCCTGCTGCTGCCCCTTATGAGCCCCAATCATTAACATGAACCTGAGAGTTTCTACAACAAAGCACGAATCCTGTCAAAGACAAGATGTCCTTTTACCATGCCGAGTGCAAACTGGTTCACTGTGTCCTGTACCTTTCTCTGGTACTTTCTTCTCCACTTTGTCTGGCAGGGTGACATAAGAAAACATCTGAGGTTTGGAAGTCATGACTCTGTCAAAACTGATCCTATTCATGGTGCGTTCATAGTCTAATCTCACTTCTTTCTCCAGGCAGCACATACGGTCTAAGACCCTGTTACAAGACATGGAAACAATGACAACCCATGGTGTTTGAGCAGAAGTATGTTCATAGCTTTACTGCAAAACCCACCTTTCACTCCCTGCCTCCTGGATTTGCTAACACAGAAGCTCACCTACTACTGAATGCATTAGGAGAGCTGTGGAGACAACGAAGCAGTCGGCGTGGCTATTAACTGGACATTTAGTGACAGAGGCAAGCGGGAACCTGGGACTAGGACTGCAGCTTTCTCAAGTGCCTTTTCAGATCAAAGCAAAATTGCCACTGGGGGCATGCAGAGGGAGAACCATTACAGAGGGGAGGGGAAAAAAACAAGAACTGAGGAAGCTAGCTGGCAGTTCTGGAAAAGTTGGGCTATCTGAGCTGTCCTCCCAACTGCCTCCTGCCGAATACCGCCTGAAATCAGTCTCCTCAGCCAAAACATGCGTGTAGGTGCTGAAACCCTGCTCTGTTTGCCCTAGGAAATCATCACCTTTCACCTCAAGCAGGCAGAGTACTTTTCTTTATACCCACATTTCTGCTCACAAACAGAGACTAATTACTCTCCTACTCTCTAGTTTAGGCTGGCAGACCATGCAACCCTTCACACCTTCCTGTCTCTGAGCGGGGCAATCAGTCATGGCTGATTCCCAGCAACACCATCAATGGCTCATGATTCATCAGCCCAGGGACTCTTAAAATGCCTTCCTGATATGAACTGCATCTCAAAGAGACACTCGATTATATCCAGGTGGAGGTTTCCTGTTCTGTTTGCTTCACCCTGTGTAGATCATCTTTTAATTTTTTTTTAGCAGCTGTTAATAGCTATAAGAGTCACCAGCAGACAACAGCCAACTCTCTGGAGACAGCTGGTGGTCTGCAGATCAATTCAGCAATGACTGATTTGTTCCCTGAAAACACAAGGAGACAGCAAGGTCAACCACGACATTTCTGTCTAACCTTCCTCCTGTTGAAGGCCACTTAACTGCAGGTGTAAGCATGGCTCAGTGGATCTGCAAATGAAGTACATCTACTTCATCTGGGAACACTAACAGATCAGCCATCCTGTACACGTACCCCTAGGGCTCTTGTCCTACCTGCTTCTGATGACACTGGGCAAGAGGGTAGTGTGCATGTGCACAGGCTGGAAGGCAGATGAGATCCACAGTCTATGAGTTGGTTGCTCAAGATCTGCCTCCATTATCACTTGTTTTGTAGCCCTATGAAGTCCTACAATGTTAATGGACTGAAGGTTGAGACCCCAGACATACACTTGATGCTTTACCTCTTCTCTTTCTTCAGTTTGGGAGTATGCATAGCCAACAGCTTCATTCTCCACAGGCTCTTCTCACCGATGCTATCTAGTCCATCTGTGGGCATGCAGTCCACATACAGGTGATACAGTAGCAGTGCCTGCGTTGTCTTACGCAAGCTGTTGGCAGAAACTACCCGTTCTGCAAACATCTGGGGATCTTCGGCCAGGAACAGCAGGCAAACTCGTGGAACCCAGTACTGGCATGACAACAATGGGGCTCTTCCTGGGAAATGAAAATAAAGCTTACAAGAGTCTACAGCGAAAACAAAACTCAGAATAGCTTGCAATGCTGACAGCAGCTTTTTGATGGACAATATAATTGGACTGGCTTACTGGAGATCAAAATGAGGGATCAAAGCTGAGGACAGCAAGAAACAAGCAGCATGGAATTAGCAGCATCTCCAAACCTTTCAAGAGGGGGTTACTTCATCTTAATCTGTTCACATTCCTCCTCAAAATGGCATTGGCCTAGAAAGACCATCATTTAACTTTGCTTGAAGGCAGGAAAGATGGCAGACAGAGAAATAAGAAAGGTATCTCCAAAGGGAGGGCCTCAAATAGGTTGTCAAATCAAGGTGTGGACTTGTCTCCCCTGGAGGTTTTTCCAGACAGGTTAAACAGACAGCGTCAAGAGTGGTAACAGGGAGAGGAATTAAATGACTTCTCTACCTAGGACCAGCGCGGGTAATGGACTGGCTCTTAAAGTATATGCCAGGTCCCAAAAGGCCTTAACCAAAACACACCTTCTGGAGTTATTCCTCCATTAAGGATGGGTGTCCCCTCTTCATCCCGCACCAGCCCATTCTTATCTGTTTTATGGACCAAGTAGAGCTTTGTCTCCTTGTCATAATCCAGAACACCAACATCAATCCACTTGTAGATTAACGTCTGGCTTTTAGGGTCCTCTAAGAGAATAAAGGATTAAAACAGGGTTAGTCCATTCTCCTGGATGCTACAGCAAATGGACTTTCCTGATCAGAGTGATGATGCTACAGTTAAATCCATTTACGATTTGAATTTCAGTCAATCTCACGTAATTTCTGCTGTGATCAACTAAATAACGTTTTACATCTTAGCATTTCCAACTGTTTGCACAACCAGACAGAACCCTCCATTTTCCTCCTCTTACCTCTGTGGGTTCCCCGTGGGCCACCCTCCCACCTCCTGCTTCAGGCACTCCCACTCATTCTTTGCAGCCATCATCTCATATCTGGGTCCTGTATGCCCCTACATTCTCTTTCAGCCTGTACCTGGGGACTCCTCTGCCTCCCAATTCACAGAATAACAGGGGCTGGAAGGGATCTCTGAAGATCATCTAGTCCAACCCCCCTGCCAGAGCAGGGTCACCTACAGCAGGTTGCACAGATGGCATCCAGGCAGGTTTTGAATGTCTCCAGCATTGGAGACTCCACCACCTCTCTGGGCAGCCCCTTCCAGTGCTCTGCCACCCTCAAAGGAAAGAAGTTCCTCCTCATGTTTAGATGGAACTTCCTACGTTCAAGTTTGTGCCCATTACCTCTTGTCCTATCACTGGGCACCACTCCAAAAAGACCGGTCCCATCCTCCCGGCACCCTCCCTTTAAGTATTTACAAGCGTTGATGAGGTCCCCTGGCAGCCCCTTCCAGTGCTCTGCCACCCTCAAAGGAAAGAAGTTCCTCCTCATGTTTAGATGGAACTTCCTACGTTCAAGTTTGTGCCCATTACCTCTTGTCCTATCACTGGGCACCACTCCAAAAAGACCGGTCCCATCCTCCCGGCACCCTCCCTTTAAGTATTTACAAGCNTTTGGGAGTATGCATAGCCAACAGCTTCATTCTCCACAGGCTCTTCTCACCGATGCTATCTAGTCCATCTGTGGGCATGCAGTCCACATACAGGTGATACAGTAGCAGTGCCTGCGTTGTCTTACGCAAGCTGTTGGCAGAAACTACCCGTTCTGCAAACATCTGGGGATCTTCGGCCAGGAACAGCAGGCAAACTCGTGGAACCCAGTACTGGCATGACAACAATGGGGCTCTTCCTGGGAAATGAAAATAAAGCTTACAAGAGTCTACAGCGAAAACAAAACTCAGAATAGCTTGCAATGCTGACAGCAGCTTTTTGATGGACAATATAATTGGACTGGCTTACTGGAGATCAAAATGAGGGATCAAAGCTGAGGACAGCAAGAAACAAGCAGCATGGAATTAGCAGCATCTCCAAACCTTTCAAGAGGGGGTTACTTCATCTTAATCTGTTCACATTCCTCCTCAAAATGGCATTGGCCTAGAAAGACCATCATTTAACTTTGCTTGAAGGCAGGAAAGATGGCAGACAGAGAAATAAGAAAGGTATCTCCAAAGGGAGGGCCTCAAATAGGTTGTCAAATCAAGGTGTGGACTTGTCTCCCCTGGAGGTTTTTCCAGACAGGTTAAACAGACAGCGTCAAGAGTGGTAACAGGGAGAGGAATTAAATGACTTCTCTACCTAGGACCAGCGCGGGTAATGGACTGGCTCTTAAAGTATATGCCAGGTCCCAAAAGGCCTTAACCAAAACACACCTTCTGGAGTTATTCCTCCATTAAGGATGGGTGTCCCCTCTTCATCCCGCACCAGCCCATTCTTATCTGTTTTATGGACCAAGTAGAGCTTTGTCTCCTTGTCATAATCCAGAACACCAACATCAATCCACTTGTAGATTAACGTCTGGCTTTTAGGGTCCTCTAAGAGAATAAAGGATTAAAACAGGGTTAGTCCATTCTCCTGGATGCTACAGCAAATGGACTTTCCTGATCAGAGTGATGATGCTACAGTTAAATCCATTTACGATTTGAATTTCAGTCAATCTCACGTAATTTCTGCTGTGATCAACTAAATAACGTTTTACATCTTAGCATTTCCAACTGTTTGCACAACCAGACAGAACCCTCCATTTTCCTCCTCTTACCTCTGTGGGTTCCCCGTGGGCCACCCTCCCACCTCCTGCTTCAGGCACTCCCACTCATTCTTTGCAGCCATCATCTCATATCTGGGTCCTGTATGCCCCTACATTCTCTTTCAGCCTGTACCTGGGGACTCCTCTGCCTCCCAATTCACAGAATAACAGGGGCTGGAAGGGATCTCTGAAGATCATCTAGTCCAACCCCCCTGCCAGAGCAGGGTCACCTACAGCAGGTTGCACAGATGGCATCCAGGCAGGTTTTGAATGTCTCCAGCATTGGAGACTCCACCACCTCTCTGGGCAGCCCCTTCCAGTGCTCTGCCACCCTCAAAGGAAAGAAGTTCCTCCTCATGTTTAGATGGAACTTCCTACGTTCAAGTTTGTGCCCATTACCTCTTGTCCTATCACTGGGCACCACTCCAAAAAGACCGGTCCCATCCTCCCGGCACCCTCCCTTTAAGTATTTACAAGCGTTGATGAGGTCCCCTCCGAGTCTCCTCTTCTCCAGACTAAAAAGACCCAAGTCCCTCAGCCTTTCCTCGTAAGAAAGATGTTCCAGTCCCCTAATCATCTTTGTAGCCCCCTGCTGTACCCTCTCCAGCAGTTCCCTGTCCTTCTTGAACTGGGGAGCCCAGAACGGGACACAGTACTCCAGATGCGGCCTCACCGGGGCAGAGTAGAGGGGGAGGATAACCTCCTGCGACCTGCTTGCCACACACCTCTCGATGCACCCCAGGATGCCATTGGCCTTCTTGGCCACAAGGGCACATTGCTGGTTCATGGTCATCCTGTTGTCCACCAGGACTCCCAGGTCCCTTTCCACCGAGCTGCTTTCCAGCAGGTCAGTCCCAAACCTGTACTGGTGCGTGGGGTTATGCCTCCCCAGGTGCAGTACTCTACACTTGCCTTTGTTGAACTTCATTAGGTTTCCTTCACCCCTTGATCTAAGTTCTGTGGGAATCCCGTTCTCCTTGCCCGTGTGCAGCTCTAGTCCTGTGTTGCCCTCCACATGAGTCTTCATTCTTCTAATTGGGAGTGGGTGTAAAACCCTGTGCCTTCTCCCCCAATCTATTATTTCTCTGGGTCATTCCCATGGCATCTAACTCTTAAATGTTCAAATCCTCTTAAATACTGGGAGGTGCTAACCAGACAGATAAATATCTATATCGATATCAATATAGATACAGGTCAGGACAGCATTATACTGAAGTTCAGAATGGATGCTGTTAACCACAGGTCTGAGCTACAGGAATTTGAAACAGTACTGGCACTATACGGATGCCAGTGGTTTCACCTCCTCTAGGGCCTAAAGGGTCTGATTGCTTGTGTGCAGAACAGTCCATTCAACCTGGAGAGCAATCAGGTGTAGTGTTCCCCAAACCAGCTGCAGAATTCAGCCATCGTGCTGGCTGCCTGAGGATCCACACATCTTACGTTTTATGCTTAGGTTTTGCAGACAACCAAACCTCTGGAGTTTGCCCCAGAGCTGCAGCAAATATGCATGCCGGTTCCCATGCTTTAAAGCTAGTGCAGATATGCTGCTATGAGCTGCAGCCACAACTGGACACCAGTACAGCTGTACCTAGTGATGCCTTCTCGTTGGGAAGGCTCTGAGTGACAGGAAAACAAAAGACATCCACATCACTTAATTTGCCTCAGATTTACAACTTGGATTCTCACTGCAGTCTGAACTTGACTTCTGATCCTGCGCTTGCAGTGAAATGCAGGCAAAACATACCGTACTCAAGCTAACTAACAAGTTTCATGATGATACCTACATCTCAATAAAGTGACGTTTTGACTGTTCTGACTTCCAGGCACAGAAACAAGAGGGAAAAAGGCAGAAGCTACTTCTAAAAAAGTGGAAACAGTCCAGGGCAGCACTGACAGCCGTTGAGATCCCTGATCTCTTGCTCTGTCTGCCTGAGCCTGGTTAGAATGAGCTACTGCTTTTCTGATACTCGGAGCTGCATTCATCAGAATCTACATGCTCCCTTCTGCTGAAGGGGCCTGTAATTGTTAGCATTGCCTCATTCATTCAAGCTTTACCGTGTCCCAGTACATCATCTGTAGGCAAAAGTGCTTTTCCAGGCACTGGCTTTCTATCATGAGATCCTGGCTCCAGTCCTAGTGAGATCCACTCTTCTGGAGTTCGACAGTCATACTCGTCATTGTCAAATATCTAGAAAGCCAGGACATGAGTGAAATTAAGTCTTACTTTAGAGAGAAGAAAATACTTGATACAAAATTTCATGAGAGGAAAATTAACATGCAGTTCCTAAATGGGCTACAAAAAGGGAAAAAGGGAAAACAGCCCAGGTGCAAAAGCTTTGCTCAACAATCTTCTCCCAAACAGCAATATCTGTACGTCTAGCTCTCTCCTAGGGAGCAGAGATCACCATCTGGAGGGGTCTCACACAATAATACTGTTGACTACTGCATCCAGAAGGAAACATGAGACAACACTTTTTCTTTGGACATACAAATGACAGTGAGGAGCACTCTCAAGGACTATTAATTCTGTTGAAAGTTGTGGGCACCCTGCAGAAAATGCTCAGCATCTTGTAGAGATCCTTCAGGGCTCAAAGCTCCTCTGAAGCATTTCCTTGTTCTGTTGCTTGTTGTATCAATGACGGCTAAGTGTCCTGCAGTTCCCAGAAACATCCTGTGGTATAAGCAATGAGACAGATCACAAGCGGCAAACATGCTCTCTTACCTTTAATGGGAGATAGATGGGAAAGAGAGGATCCTTCTCTTCCCCAATAGTTGGCATATTGTCAGGATCATGGTGCCTTGGCATCAGCTGATTGGAGTCTACCCCCTTGTTGGCTAAGAGCTGAGCAATATCAAAGGTGAGATATAGCCGCCTTCTCCTGTTTTGAATCAGATAGGGAAGTAACAACTTCATGCACCTTTCTAGGTGCATAGGCTGTCATGCCTACAACTCTACTTTTTGATCCTGCACCCCTATCACTAAAAAAGTTTTTGAGCACACACCGCATACATGTATATTTCTTCATCTATAGAAGAGAATAGTTCCATTGAAAGGGACCTACAATGATCATCTAGTCCAATTTGTAAATTATATACATGTACTACTGTACTAATATATTATGTACATTATAGAGCATACACAGAAATTAAAAACTGAAATTAAAAAAGGATGAGAAAAAAATGAAATAAACGCTATTTTAAAAAAATACTTTTGTCTCATGTCCCAGTGAATTGTCTTGTGCACTCCCTGCGATGTGCACACCTTACTTTGGAGACCACTGCCTTACAGGATAGTGTTTTCCTAAAGATTTTTGACATGTCATGCCTTGAAAGCAAAAATCAACACCCTAATCTGCTGTGTCCATTCCATAATGATTTCTAGCCACTTTCTGGTTACTTACCTCTCTACCTCCATCTTCCGAGGGCATTGCCCTGGAAGCCCTTGGAAAGCAATTTGCACTTTGGGCTTAAATGATTGTACTGGGAAATCTGACTTGATGAGGTTCTCAGTGGTTGGTCCAATCACCTGCTTATCCAAGATACTTCCGAAGTCCTCAGGCATCTTGAAGGTTGTGACTAAGAGACAAAGAGAAACACACATCTGAAACCACCAGACATCATTCTGCTTTACATTCACACACACAGGAGGACTGTGCTGTCTCCTGGGTTGTCTGCAGAAGTCACTTCACTAGAGTTGTGAAAGAAATCAAGCAGCCATCAAATGGGAAACAGAAAGGAATACCTGTTTTCCTGCTGTAATGTGTCATTGTGATTTTCCAGTATCAGAATGATGGCATAGAAGAAGCCTCAACTGAGAATTACTGTCATGCACCTTATTAGAGCCAGGTCAGTGCCCTACCTCCTAAGGAGCCCTGTTCTGTTCCCAGCTTTGCTACAGACTCTCTACATGATCGTGGGCAAGTTACTGTCTCTAGCGTACAGCTTCCCTCACTCCCAGAAAGGGGTGAAATTCCCCTGCCTCCCTGGGGTGCCCTAAGACCAAGTCAGTTGTAGCCGGGAGGAATTCGGTCAAGATGATAATAAAGGGCTTATGAATATTGCAGGAGAGAACAAGCTGCTCAGGTCATCTTTATGTGAAGTCCCTATTCACACCTTACTTGGGACAAACCTCTACTCAGTTTTAGCTCAAACGAACTTCCCCCTCACATCAGCAGTGGTGTGAGAAAAAATTGAGTTAAACAGCTAACAATCTCATGATTTGGCCAAACATTTTCAATGCAAATTTGGACTAAGCAAAAAGTATACATTTCCAAGAATTGGCTGAAATTAAACCATGTCATTTACCCCATAAATAAACCAAACTGCTTATATTGCTAAACAAGGCACAAATAATAGAACAGCAGCAAACTGGGAATTTGAAGCTTAACCTAAATTAAGTAATTGCATGCAAGCTTTAAAAAGCACTATTCCCTAGACAGAGCTAAGCATTGAGCTAAAAATAGATTTTGGTGGAGCAAGAGCTTTTCAGTTGATGAACTTTCACACTTTACCAAGGAGAAACTTAAGGTTCTGGCTCGTAAGTGGGTATTTTGGATGTCAAGCTTTGGACCAATCCTTCAACCTGCTCCATGTACTTCTGCTTGTACCACGGATGCAACCCCTTGATTTCAAAGCAAGTGTGTAGAGCAGCCAATAACGCTGAAGCCAGTCATGTTTCAGGATGATCAGGTGCTGACAGGGTCCTCTAGGAGGTCATCCCCTTGCCCTTCTTAAATGGCCCCTTGTAGCTGTACATTGTCTGCTTAAGGACTGAAGGAAATAGCCACTGAACTGGTTCCTCTCTCTACTCCCCTCTCTTAGGAAGGGCCCCTAGCCTGGAATAAATATGATACTAAACATTTGCATTGTCTGTACCAACATGCATGCTTACAATAATTTTGAGGAATCTCTAAAATGCACGGGGTTTACTACAGCTCCTTTAGCCTCATGCACATCTCTTGCTTGGGGTCCTTACAGAATGGCCCTGATTTATATTTATTGTTAGGGAGCACAGCTGTTCCAATTTTGTCACTTCATTGTTGCAAAATCCATGGCACCATCCATTATGGCACTTTGTGCACTATCAACTATTTATGTCAATACTTAGCGTTTCATTAGCATTTACATTTCCAGCTCGATAGCTTCTTCCCCCTTGAAGAAGCAGCAGATCATAAATAGAGATCTGTCTCCACTTGTTAGAGATGAGTCTAGCTTGTCAAGATTCACTTGAGGATGCAGTCATTTGTCCTCACTCATGAAAATAAATGTCACTTCTAAGCACAGTAAGGTGGTATATATAGTTACCATCTTTCTCTACGACTAAAATCCTCTCACATGCACACTTTCACTTGCTGCCAGCCTATGATCCATATCCCCAAGAGTGCTTTACGGGCCAGGAGAGTGCTGGCAAACCTTTCAGCCATGCTCTGTTCCTATATTTGAGCACCCGTGATACAACAAGCTCTTGTAAGCAGGTGGGATCAGCAGCTCTCTATACCCACAGGCCCCTTGCATCTAGGGAGAACAAGCCACTCTGGGGCACAGATGGATGCAGAATGAATAAATGAGAAAGGACTATGATTTTGGCTATGGGTACCTAGATCCTGAATACAGCTCTCATGGGCCGGTCCCATTTTCACAGGAGAGAGGCCTTGCTGGCTCCATACGCAATGATAACGCATGCAAATTCATATGCTTGCCTGGCATATGGCCTGTGGGCCCAAACTCCCACAGGCAGCAATGCAGTCTACTCTGAACCCTTGGGAGAGTAGATATATCCAGGAGAAAAGGGTGCATGGTTTTACCACCCAGTCAGATCACTTTTCTCCACCTCTAAATTCACTTTTCACGGGCTATTCAAGCAGCTCAGCACCATTCCTAGCACTGACAGCAGAATGAAAGCAGGGCACCAACCTAGAGTCATCAGCCTAGTTCCCAGCATGTTGACTATAAGTAACCATAAGAGTTACGGCCCCATTTTCTGCCACATCATGTTTCCTCTCAGTATATTTACCTTTAGGGGTGTGCTGCTCGAGGTCCGCCTGTCTTAGCAAAGCGTGGTACATACGGGGGCTAGCACAAACATCCTGAAATGCAGCAAGGGAAGTGTCAGAGACACCAAAGCACAGTTGTAGCACAGTGGGAGGGTGGGCTACAGAAGTCCAGAGAGAAAGTGAGACTGTAAGACCAACTTTAACAGAGCTTTAGGGACAATTCAGACTGTGAGTACGGGCCAGAAAAGGCTCCAAGAGGCACAAATACCTGGAAACTTCAGTCCCATGCACAGAGAGGCAGGGGATTTGACGGCAGAGTGCAGCCTGATATAGAATCATAGAATGGTTTAGGTTGGAAAGGACATCAGCTTAAGATGTGGATTGGGGGCTGATTAGGCACGCAGTCATTAGGATTTTACTTTCAAATATCATCTGCAGTGACAACCACATGCCTGACCTGCCATGCTGGCATCCTAAACCCAGGCAACATCATGTCAGTGATAGCACTGGCCACTGAGGAAGGCAGCACAACTGTGATCAGAAGGAGCCTTATGGCTTCATTTTGTAAGGGTCAAGGTCTTGCACAAAAGCCTCTGACCAAAACGAAGGGCTAGGACCTGAGTTGAAAGCTGTATTTCTCCGTACCAGGTGTACCATAGGTCTTTCCATTTTAGAGGGACAATGATCGAAAAAGAATTGCTCTTTGCACTTACCCTCGAGATGCTGGAGGCTCCTGGAGTGAGGACATCAGCATAAGATGTCTTTTGTCTAAAGGCCGAGTATTTTTTTGGTCCCTGGTTGCAGCTATTGGGAAGCAACAAACTCATTCCTGGACTGAAGTCCCAGCATGAAGACTCATTGCTGGTATCAGGAGGGCTGGGGCTCCCACCCAGAGAATTCGTCAAGTCCTTTTTTGCTTTATCCATCTTCTTAGGAGAACAACACTGTGATGCAACCCTAGGCTTGCTGAAGTGGAAAGACATTGAGCCTGTTAAACACTCTATCTTTGGCACTCCTCCACACCCTCCCACTGCGCTGGATATCACTGACTTGCTAAGATGAGAGGGTAACAAGGTAGGTTCGATCCCCTGCTTCGATACCAAGCGCTGCCTTCATGACCTGGGGACCACTGGTCTCACGTGGGTGACTCAATGGCTCACTAACCCTGGGAAGAGTGCTTTATTATTCCAGATGGATTTTGGAGGGGGAAAACCAGCAGCATATGCATGAAAAGCTGCTTTCCTGAAGCAGCAGGGGCTTCCCCTATCTGTGGCAGCATTCAAAGGGCTGCCAGAAAAATTTGAGTAAACTGGGACTACAAGAGAAGTGCTACTTTTGCTCTATCCGAATCCCTTAAAAATCTCGTCACACTTGACTCCAGCGGGAATAGGCTACAGCCCAGATACCAACACAGCTACTCCCAGGTGTAAAGTCTGACTCTTTCATTTAAATAATTCAGGAGAGATGTTTAAGCATCGCCTAACGAATATTAAAATATAGCCAGAAGCTCCCCTCTCTCTCTCTTCCTGCAGGGGATATTTTTGCTGGTGATCTCAGCTCAGAAATAATTTATACTCTTCCGCCTTGGGAGACGCAAGTCCAGGCAAATATCACAGCTGTACGGCTTTATTTTATAAAAACCTTTGCACACTGAGAGATACTAATTAAGAGCAGCCCTTGGACTTCCGGCACAATGATAATGCAACCCTTGATTTTAGGCTTGTCTAAACACAGAGATGACTACTGTAACTAATTAGTACAGCTAAAGTGACACAAGCCCCTCCAGCCTGCACACACATACGCCGATGTAATGATGTACACATACCCGCACAGCTTACTCCTATAAATTATGAGTCAAAGCTCTCTGTGGTATCTCTCAAGGCTACTCTGTGTGCAATATGGCTTATTCATCAATTCCTGCTCAGGGCTAGACCCAGACTCCTCATCCAGCCCTACCTGACTAACAGTTTGTGTCCTGTACCCTTGCTAGGACCCCTGCGTCTGCCTTGCTTCCTTCTGGAGGTCAAGCCTCTGCAACAGGCTGCTACACAGGACTCTTCCAGCTTACCGCAGCTGAGCATTAGAAAGACCTTGCCTGGTCTTGCAGGCCACAGCTGGCACAGCACCTGTCTGGAGTCTCATCCTGATGTGGAGACAACACAGCATCCCTTCCTGCCATGCCCTCTCTGCTCTTGAGTGGAGTGAAAACTCTGCCTGTTCTATATTCTTGATCAGAGAGGGCAATTTTTTTTTTTTTCTAAATTTCACCTTGCGGCCTGTCTGCAGAAATGAATTGGGTACACACAGCAGAGACAGCATTACATGCATACTGGAGATAAGAAGGAATAACTGTGATGGTTTATTACTGCAGGTTCAAGCCACTGCACAATTTTGAGAGGTTGAATCAAAAAAGAAATCAGATAATAAATCAAGGTTACCATGATGCGAATCCTTTAAGTGAAACTGAGTAAACGAACAGACTGGAGAAACCTGGGAGATGAGATCAATAATACCCCCTCCCCTCCTTCAAGCTAGAAAATCTCAAATCTTTCACCTCTCAGCTTCTCTTTGGCACGGCAACTGGAACCTCATACCCTGAAGAATGAATTTTCCATGGAGGATTTTGTTTTTATTAGCTATTTTATGCTCTGGCCATATCTATTTTAGCAGCCCAGCAGGATTGATTGGTATCAGCCAAGATCCAAGGATTCCTGACGAATCACTGCTGGACTCTTTTGTGCCTGCTGCACCAACAGCAGCAAGGCAGAACGACCCTGCGGTGGCTGTCCTGATATGTCACCTGAGCACCCTCTTCCTCAGAGCAGAGCCGGAGGTGGCAACGTGACTTGCTGTACTTTTACCTCTTAGGACCAGAATCCTAAACCCATCCAATTAAAAAAAAGCTAACTCCAGCATGCAAGGTTCATCTGAACCTTTAGCAGGGCAACCGATTGAACCCACTCCCAATTTAGCAGGACTGGCAATCTCTGCCTAGAACCAAAATAATGTGGCTGCTGCTGCTGACGGCTGAGTTCCCGTGATGGGTGAAGTGTGTACCCAGCCTGCCCACAGCAGGCCTAATTCTTCCCTGCTTTGCTCCCTCTGTACTCACTCGTACCCCTGTGAAGTCCTTCCTGAGCACTTATCTGAAAATAAACCAAACCCCTACTCAGTGTCCAGCTCAAAAACATCCGTCACGCTCTCCCAGCTACACAGAGGGAGGGCCTGGTGTTTGCAACTGCAAAAAAACCCGACACACCACCCAAAATAAAGAACAAAACCAGGCCTCCAAAGTTTCCCTGGCAACTCCCCAGACAGATGAGTAGAACAGCTTGTCTGAACATGCTAAAGCTGATACAGAGATGGGAGAACTGCTAAGCACAAAGGGAATCCTACTCCCCTGCCACCCCAGCTGCTGGGATGTGGCCAGAGTTTCCAGTGAGGAGGCTTCCTAGAGCATGGTGGGGAGCTTGCTCCGGTGCCAGTCTCCAGCCAGCAGGTGGTTTGGTGCTCCCATCCAGCTCTCAGGAACAGTCTCAAAGTTGGTTTAAAAAACAAGAAGAGAGACAGTCTCTGTTTTATTCAGCCTAGCTGCTGAGCCAAGGGGTTTATCGCAGAGCAGTTCACACTTCCCTGGCCTCCAACTCTGCCAATGGCACCTTCCACCCTCCCACTCCCCCAAAAACGATGAGCAGCATGCAGACTCCAGGGCTGTCCTCCCCACCGTCCATCCAAGCGTGACCCCAGACCCTCATCTCTGCGCAGCAGAGCTTGGTGTGGATTGCTGAGGCTGTTGCTGCCTGGGGAAGGGAACACCTTCCATCTTGCAACAAGCACACAACGACAGCCTGAGTTTTCAGGCAGCTCTGCCAGAGCAACTGCCGACAGTGTGAAATCGCTCACACTCGAGGATTTCTTGGTTGCCTGAGGAATCCTGAAGAAAAGCAGTAAAACTGCCCAGAGCCCCATTAGGGTCACACTCTGGCTGCTGTGGCTGCGGGCAGGAGGCTGTCTGCACACCTCGTTTGCAGCCTTCAATCCCTTCCTACTCGGAGCACTTTCCTCAGGGCTGGAGCTCCCCTTTGACAAGGTGAGGGAAAAAGGAGTTCAGCTCATCGCAAGCAGACAGTTGTCTTCCTGAAAGCAGATCCTCTGCCCACCTCAATAACCCTTCACTGCCTGCTGCCCCTATGCCTCCAGGAGCACCTCCCCGCTCTTCAATGGCAAACACCTGCCTGGCACCAACCCATCCCAGCTTTAGCTATAATGAGCTTTGAAAATCTTTTCACAACTGCTAAAAACACCTATCTCTCCAGCAGTTCAGTGATGCTCTCTCACACCTGAAAAGCATGTTTCCTAGATATACCAGGTACATTGTACTATGCTAAATTGAACTATTCAAAATGAAAGCATATTTTAATGGCACTGCTGACACAACATTAGCTACAGCGCCTGTGTGTCATTGTGGCAAAACTGTAATTACAATTTTTCAGTAAATCCAGGCTTTACATATCCAAGGAGCCAAACTCCCACGTGTCTTGCTCAATGTCTGGTACGAGCTTTTTGATCTGTTGCCTCTACTTCAATTCTTTGATCCAAAGCTTTGACTAAATGGACTAAGAAAGCCTCTTTTCTTTCAAATAAGGTTCTAAACAGCTAAAAATTGCTATAGAAAAAGAGAAAAGTACTTTAAAAATAATCTAACCCCTAAGCAAAACTGCAGATTGAAATCTAGTAGTCATTTATCTGAAATCTATCTGTGGATAGCCAGAACCCCAACTACTACACCATCCGGACACCAACATGTGGAAATTCCTTCTCCTATAATTTAAGCCATATATACAAGCTCAGACAAAGTGATGTGCTCTCAACAAACTGCTTTAAAGATTATCCTCTACTTCAAATCTCTTCTACCTTAAAAAGGGAGTTGAAAGTAATTTCGAGTTTTATATTAGCCCATTCCCTCTGACAATTTGCATGGTTTTAAAATTGATTTTCCTCCAGGTTTTTAAATGCATTCCTTTCTCCATGGGAGAACACCACGCAACCACCACCAGAACCTGAGGACGCGGGGGGGTGAACAGCAAGACTGATGGTGAACAGCATTCCTCATTACACAGACTGCCTTTAACGACAAGGTTACGCCACACATTTTAAGGTTATAGCCGTGGTGGGCGTTACAAGACACCACACAAAGTATTTAGACCATGACTCCAGCAACATTTGTTTCATTTATGAAGCACAACAGCCTCCGTTGCTACCGGGCTGCAGGAGAAGCAACCCAAGGGCAGTAACTAATTGTGCTAATTGTGGAGATGGGACGGAGCGAGGCACGGAGGTCTGAGGAAGCCAAACCCTGCCCGACATTTCCAGTGTCTTGAAAAACACAAGGCGAACCCCCTCATCACCCACACCTGCGTGTCCGTCCGTCCGTCCGTCCGTCTGCGTAGCCGCCCACCTTGCACCCGCCCGTCCGCCTCCCCGGCCCTTCACCCGCCCAGGCCTCCTTCCCTCCACCCCCGCTAGGCCCAGCCCGGCGGGCCCCGTTCCCCCNAGTGCCACCTCGGAGACACCACCACGGGGACACCACAAAGACCCCGCTGCCACCCCAGAGACACCACCAGAAAGCCCCCACTGCCTCCTCAGAGCCCCCAGTGCCACCTCGGAGACACCACCACGGGGACACCACAAAGACCCCGCTGCCACCCCAGAGACACCACCAGAAAGCCCCCACTGCCACCTCAGACCCCCCCGCGCCACCACCGAGACACCNCAGAAAGCCCCCACTGCCTCCTCAGAGCCCCCAGTGCCACCTCGGAGACACCACCACGGGGACACCACAAAGACCCCGCTGCCACCCCAGAGACACCACCAGAAAGCCCCCACTGCCTCCTCAGAGCCCCCAGTGCCACCTCGGAGACACCACCACGGGGACACCACAAAGACCCCGCTGCCACCCCAGAGACACCACCAGAAAGCCCCCACTGCCTCCTCAGAGCCCCCAGTGCCACCTCGGAGACACCACCACGGGGACACCACAAAGACCCCGCTGCCACCCCAGAGACACCACCAGAAAGCCCCCACTGCCTCCTCAGAGCCCCCAGTGCCACCTCGGAGACACCACCACGGGGACACCACAAAGACCCCGCTGCCTCCTCAGAGCCACCACCACAAAGCTCTCACTGCCACCTCAGCCACCACCACCGAGCCACCACAGAGCGCCCACTGCTACGTCAGAGCCACCACAAAGTCATCATCGAGCCACCACCATCACACCACGGCCACCACGGACCCGCCATAGGGCCACCACAGAGCCACCACTGCCAATAGAGCCACCACATAACCACCGCCAGAGACCACTGCCACCCAGCTGCCACCACCATTGCAGAGCCACTGCCAGCCCCTGCCTCCTAGGTCTGCCAGGCCCAGGGTGTGGGTGCTCAGCCACCCCACAGAGAAGCCGGCCCCCCACCGCCCAGTGCCTCTGGGGCCAGCCCCCATTCCCAGCGTGAGGGAGATGAGGGACTGGGTCCTTGCTGCTCTGGTGCCACCTTCCATGCCAGCTGGCTGCCAACCCCACTGGTGGCTGTCCAGGAAGGTCCAGCAGATCCTTCCTTCATCCCATTCCCCAAACCATTGTAGGCGGGCAGGTTGTGGGACACAGAGCTGCACGATGGCTTATCTACGGACAAGCTTACGTACCTGTGAAAGTCTTCAGCGGTCACAGGAGGTCATGTCAGGTGAGGACGGGTGATTACCACCATGTGCAGTGACCCTACAGAGGGAAATGGGGCACTGGGTCCCGCTGAGAGGGCTCTGTCAAGCTGGTCCCTCAGGGAGGGGATGGTTGGGCAGGGACGAGCAGTGCCAGCCCGCGGGGGAGTGAGGAAGAACAGGTTTGGATTATTTTGGGGGAGAGGGAGGAGGTGGAAGAAGCAGAGAGGAAAGCATTTAAAGAGGAAAAAAAGATGTGAAAGTAAGAGATCTAGTCTGAGGGAGGGCAAAGGGCAGAGGAGGAGGAAAGGATGAAGCAGGAGACCAGAGTGGAGGCTCCTGCAGGAGGGGAGTCATGGGCAGGGGCTGCTTCATAGCCCCTTCACCCCCCAACGCCCCGGCCAGGCTGGCAGAGAGCTGGGAGCACGTGCTGCTGCTGCACAGCTCTCCAGCCAGGAGAGGTACAAGTCCTAGGAAGAAAGATTGGAAGACCAGAGCTCTGCAGGGCTTCCTGAGGACAAAACAGCCGGCAGGCTGGTCTGAAGGACACCTGCCTGGCCTTCCCTGGGCGCAGAGGGTCTGGCAAGGTGGCACCAGGGTGGGGGGGCATGCCACGGGGAGGCAGCAGAGCCCAGGTGATGAGTGCCGGCTCCAGCAGCCAGGTTGGTGCTGGGGTGGAAAGGGCTTGGGAGTCAAGGGTGGAAGAGTCACTTGTGCCATCTGAAAACTTGCAAGCAAGGGGGTGTGAGGTTTGGGCAGAGAGAGGTGGAGGCTGTGGCAGGCAGAGCCTCAGGGAAGAAACACAAGCTTCTCCCAATGAGAAGGCTCCCTCGCAGCAATGCTCAGCTCTGGCCAAGGTGTTCTCTGGATCACCTCGTTCTCCGTATCGGCTCAGCGCAGCAGGGAGGTCTCTGTGCAGATTCACACCCCACAACAAACAGCCCCTGCCTCTGCTCAAAGCAGCAGCTGCTGGAGAAACTCCCAGGTGTAGGTTCTCCATCACACTGCCAGCCTTGCTGCTTTATTTAAGAAAGGAGCACATGCTGGCTTGCCTCGATTAGGTTTGATATAATTACAGCTCTTGCGGGAGTTCCCAGGAGTCACATCCCAGATGGTTCCTCTGGCCAGGAGGAAGCGATGGTGGAGCCCTTTCGCCCTTTGCATGGGAAAAATACCTGTCGGTTTCACACCAGCTTGGTCTGCCCTGCAGCGGGTTGGGATTCACAGCAGGTCTTGCTGTCCCTGCGGTTAGCCGTGCTTTATTTTTGACCGGGCTTTCAAACTTCGACACAAAATGCTTCAGCGAGTCAGGAGATGAAAGCTGAGCTGTTTCAACTGGCTGGGCTTTCACGAACCCGCCAGGCCAGAACAGAAAGCAGACAGGTGTGTGAGCCACCCCGCTCTCCATCCATGACTGATTAATTTCCCGACCTGCCTTCAAAAGGGCCTTCTTATTGCCCAGAGGCTTGCTCCCAGGAGTTGCAGCAGGGTGCATCGACACTATGTTCTGGTTCCACAGGTGCTCCTTTAGCCCAGGATGGCCAGGCAGGGGAGCGTGAGACCTAGTCACCTGCAAAAGGCAGGTTCAAAGTGGCAGTGGCAGCAGTTGGCACAGTTGAGCATCTCTGTACTTTCTCCTTCTCGTATCAGTCCGAGCTGAGATGCTGTCCCCAGCTGGGCCAGCACAAAGGGTTTAGCATTGTTTTTCTTCCAGCAGTTCTTCTTCCTGCTCCTTTTCTGCTGTGGGCTCTTTTGAGGCCACAGATCTGCCCATACTTACAGGTGATGCTGAGTTCCCAAGAAAATGGTTCTCCAAGAAGAGGTTCCTGAGCCCCTGCTGAAACAGGCTGATCAGTGACTTACCCAGGATTTTTCCTAGTGCAAGGCTGTTTTGGGAGAAGGAAAACACTGGTCTCCCTGTCCAACCAGCCAGACCACTGGTGTGGTGAAAGCATGAGCAGGGGATCCACAGTGAGGGAGAGAGCTCTCATCTCCCCAGGTTACCAGACAGGAGAATCAAACCAGTTTCAGTAGGTGTTAGGATATGAGCTGGCACTGGGGAGGGGAAATATGTGAAATGTACTCATGGTTCATTCTGCCTCTGAGGCTCTTTTCTGGCTGAAGAGCCCAGCTTCTCTCTTGTATTGTCCACGAGCTGTTGGGGCCACCTTTCCTCCCCTCCACTTTCACCCCTTTGGCTCTCATGCATCTATCCCAAACCAATAGCTCAGAAAACACCATTGCTAGGAGAGCATATCACACCAAAGCTCACTTCTACAGAGAACAGCCTTCCTCTAGTTATGGGAGGAATAATAAAATAGCAAAAAGCCCAACTTCTGTGGACCTCAGAGATGATGCGCTTGTTGTTTTGTTTCATCACTTGCACCTCCCCAACGTGGGTGGCAGGCCCCTTCAGATTTAGCAGTGTTTCCATACCCACCCCCCACACATTTTGCTGAAGGTGTAAATGATCCTCAAAGCACAAGGCCACTGGAGAATAAGGCCCCAGATTTCTCTGTCTCCACACCTACATGTGTTCCCACACAGAAGATACAGCATTAATCTGGAGTAAAACACCACATGTTGACAATGCTAACAGTACATTTGACAAGAAACTCCTTAGATTGAACCCCAAAACCCATGAGAAACTCATAAAGCAGGGAGAGGCAGGACAAGGTCTAGCTTCATGTTGCCTGTGCCCTTCTTCTAAAGAGGCAGCTTGATTCTAGCAAGGTGGTACCAAGCCAGATTCCCCTATTCCTCCAGCATTCAACAGCTCTCTCAGCACGAAGCTGTTACCTTGAGTTCAGGCAGGCTAGGGCCGGAGGACCAGTTTGTAGTAGCCAGTTGCAAATTCTGCACTTTCCAACCACAGTTTTCACTGCAGCCTCAAAAAATGAATGAGATTTTGACCCGGATAGAGGGACATTTTTGTCGGTTAGCTTTTTCCCTCATGTCCACCACTGTGCTGCAACAAATCATCTCCACAGGGTGCGTTCTTTCACATTCGGGATCACACCATCAACCCAGCCAGAAGGCTTCCCCAAGGAATTTGCAGGCAGAGGTTGCTTCTCCAAGGAGGGTGCTTAGAAAATGGGGGGCTGGCCAGAAGTAGGAAGATGATAGTGAAGATTGCCAGGGCCAAGCCTGAGCAGGCAGGGAGTGGTGGTGATGGAGAAGCTAAGCAAGCCTCAGGCAACGAGATCTCAGCAGCAGTGGGCAGAGAAGCTTGCAGTAGGCATTTTTTACACAACTGGTTCAGCTGAACTGGCTCAAATGTGATGCTTCCGTCTTCTCTGTAGGGCTGAAGGTAGAAAGAACCTGTCAGCCACCAGTGAGCTGGCAGATTTCTCCAAGAACAGCCTGTGTGTACCATGTAAGGACCTTGATTTCAGAGAGGGTTAGTGGCAGAGATGCCCCTGAAGATCCCACATTCTACCTTCCAAATGCCCTGGGGTTAGATCCTTAAATTCCTCAGAAGCCTCAGCCAGATAAACAGCCAAATTTCATGCAGCCCAAGATGACGTGCACAGAGGGCTTGGAGCTCTGTAGCTCCCCCAGCAAATATGGTGCAGGCACTTCCCCATCTGCCTAGGAGGAAGCATCAAAATGGAGCTGTCAGTCTAACCATTGGCATCCAGGAGCATAAAGGTAGGTGGCTGTAGCCTTGCTCTTGCATAGAGGGGGCCGTTGACAGTTGGGACACGAGTCATCCCAGGTAAGAGTACCAGGGTCTGCCTCACGAGGAAGCCAACATGCTCAGTCTGTACTGGGGAGGATGTAGCCTGAGAGGTGACATTTCCTGGCACTCTTCAGAAATTTCAGAGATTCACATATAAACACTCTTCAAGCATGCAAAACACAGCACTCAGGAGGCTATAGATAGAGCCTGCTCTCTTCTAGGAAATTTATCACCCGCCCCCAGTGAAAATGATCCTAAAAGAACTGCAAGCCATTTCTGAAGAGCTACTAGCAGTCTTACAACTCAGGCATTCCCAGACAACATACAGGGATCGAGGTCCTCAGCCAATTAATTTTGAATCCTGAAGGAAGTTCAGGGGGACACTTTTTTTTTAACCCTTAACAGGATCATAAGAAATTACTTGTCTGCTTTTAAAAGGGCTGGAAATTCTCCTTGAAGCTCCCAGAGGAACACCAAGCTTTTTATGAGAGAGACGGAGATGACTTGCTTGCTACTATAAGTGCACTTGCTGGGGGATGTGGAGAGCTCTGGTTCAAATCTGTGGTCTGGACCAGACCCATCAGGCTCAATGTTATATCTGCTCTCAGCAGGTAAGCATCGAAATCATCTGGTTTTGAGCAAAAATTCCATCCTTTGCTGACAAACAGTAACGAATTCCTGCAAAAAGCCTTTCTTTCAACCAACTGGCATTTGATCAAGGAATCCTCAACCTGTTCAGATTTTTTGCACTTGAAAGCACGTGCCAAAAGCTGGGATAGATCCTCACCTGAACACCACCATTTCAGAAGCCATACAGAGCAGGGCCTGAGCCGACGGGCTGAACAGAGCAACAAAATTGATCCATTTCTTTGCACCAGGCCTTAGAAGAAGCGTAACACCATCAGAATCTGAAGTTCAAGCATGCCAACGTGTCAGAGCAGTACCTCTCCACACAAGAGGACAACCCAATGCTTTTAGATTTAGAATGGCTTCAAAGTATACCTTCCTGAAACTTGTTCATCAACTGATTTATTGCACCAGGAGCCAGCCTGACTTCCTGCCATCAGTAACACAGAGCTGTCAATATCTGGGCATTCGTATCATCTATCTGGCTGGTTCGTGTACTCTCAAAGTACCTTCTCACTTAGCAGTGAATATTCGCATAAAGAGCTCTCTCACAGAAAAACCATTAAAAACTATGGGTGGAAAGCAAAAAAAAACCCAAGTGATTTTGCTGTTTTGTATCTGATTTTTGTATGCAACTGTGATTATTGTACCACTGTAAATATGAATGTGAATACAAATGTGAAACCCAGAGGAGAATGGAAGTTGAGCTTGGACATGACCTTTTGTTGCAAGTCAGCCTGCCTGCCCTGCACTTGGTGTAAAGGGAATTACTGATGTGTCCATCCTGCAGAGCATGGTGACATTATCAGGTACCTCATCAGGGAAGAGATTCCTGAGGCTTAAGGTTGAGCTTCTTCTGCCCAAAGGAAGTGTCACCTACTTAGGGAGTGCCAAATCTTTTGCCCCGATGCTGGGACCAGAGCTCAGAGTAGGTAAAATCTGAAAGAAGTGATGGTTGTGGTGTTCCTTGAGAGAGATGTAACTGGGAGAAACTGGGCAATCAAGTCAGAAGAATTACAGCTTCCAAATGCATATCGTCATCCTGCAAATTCCCTGCTCTCCCCCTGCTCCCTCCTCTGCTGACGCTCCAGTCCCCACTTCAATACCTGCCAGGTCCTTTTAGAGAGCTGACATTTCCATTCCTGACATTTTCTGCAGCTCCATCTGGGAATTAATGGCCGGATATTAGCAGCGATGGGGCCATTTATCATAATTAGTCTCATGAAGCTACTAAGCATCCAACTATTTTTCATCAGTGCTGAGGAAATAAACTGCAAAATCCAGTAGACGAGACGGACAATTTATTTATTGATTGATTTATTTTTGTCTGTCAGGGTGCGGCTTTAAAGTTTGCCGAGATGAGCAATGCTTCTCAGAGGCAATGACGACAGTCGGGCTGGCTCACCTTGGGTGCATAAGCTGCAGAGAGGAGGCCCCGAACCCCCCTGAGACAGCGAGGAGGCATTTGTTGCCCTACATCTGCTCAAGCCTCCTGCTGATATAAAGTGAGAATATGCAACAGGTTGAGCCCTACCTGGACAAGCTCAGGAAGAGACAGCGACTAACCATATAATAGCATCATGAATGAAAGCCATCTCCAGGCCTTTTCTTCTCCATCAGGAGAGCAAACTGAGGGTGCCATTTACTCTACAGGAGGTGACACACAGTCCAGCAGCTCCAGGACTGTCGTTTGGCTGAGTGTGCCAGGTCGTCTTTGGACCTTAATGCTAAAAGGAGGATGCTGCAGACAGCACACATGTCCCTGTCACCTTCCAGACGTGCCTGGGAATGGATGAAACTGTTTTCTTACGTGTCGTCCCACTCAGAGCAGGGTGAAGTACTAGCTTGTTGTTTTCCTTCCCCAAAGGATCAGCAGTGAAGGACAGACAGGCAAAGTCTTGTACACGGGAGAGATCAGACTGGGTCCCCTGCGGGTAGGAGAAGGCCCCTTGGAAAGGCTGGAGCTCACCATCAGCCACCTTCTCTGGGGGAGATAGGGTCTGACCTGTAGTAGCTAACACCTGCTGCACTCTCAACCTTACTTTTTGGGGGCCAATGCTGTACACTGTCTGTGTTTCTGTGAGCTTGGGTACTCAAGAAACGCAGCAGAGCCTGCGCTCCTCTCTGGGGATAGCTGGTCACTGAATTGCTGAGATCCACCAGACCTTGTTATCTGTCCTGGTGGCTACTGCTCTGGGCAAGGAGCTTCTGCTGATTTCAGCAGCTCTTCTACCATCTTGCACGTCTTCATGACCACCTCACAAGTATTGAATAGGAGGAGACGGGAGACCCCTGCCAGGGTCAGCTGCCTCGTATTGCAGAGCTCTGCATGGCTTGTAGCCTCCAGTTGGAGCTCCTCTGCCTGCAGCTCCTCTTTGTCCAAGCAAGAAATGAGGATTGCAAGGCTGTGTAGAGCTTCTGCCTGGAGCAAGGCATGAAGGCCTCCAGGGCTCCTGGGCTGAGTGTTGCTCTTCCCTCTATTCCCGTGAAAACCCACAAAGTCTGGCTGTAGCCCGTACACCCCAGTGCTCACCTGCAGCAGGCCCACCTCCACTCCTGCAGGCTGATTATCAGGAGTTTTTCATCCTGAGGTTTGCTATGCAAACATCGAACATTTGTGTTTAAATATTACACTCTTTTGCTGATGTGAAGCTAGTAATTACAGCCAGATGGGACCTGGCTCACCGGCAGGCACAGGGCCCACACACTGCAGGGTGGCAGGATTTTTTTTTTGCAAAACCATGTGGCCGACCACTGGCAGGAATATCAGAAAAGCTGAACGTAATTAAAAACAATGAAAAAAAGAAAAGGGGAGAGTTTCTAAGTATATCATGCAACATATTCCAGGTGAGCGGTAAGTGTTCCTGGCTGCAGTGCCTGGCAGCCTCAGTACTACACCTGGGACATGATCCAAGCCAGCGTGTTGGAGCCATACGTCCCTCCAGGCGCAGCCTGACAATGACAGGCACCAATTTGGTATTAGCACCTCCTGCAGTACCAAGAGGGTCTGATCCTGTAAAGCCTTCCTCGGCTGAGTAAGAGCTCTTTGCACGAGGGCCTGATTCAACCCACACTATAGTCCGTCAAAGTGGCCCCGACAAACGTGTTGCAGTCCCAGGGCCACCACGCTGCCAGCACAAGCTTACATCTGCTGCTGCCTCCTTACTTACCAAGTCGAGAGTTCATCTTTGCTTTGCATGCCTGCACACATTTCTGCCTTGCTCGAGCTGCCCAGGGTAGGAAATACTTCATTTTCTACCAGCTCCAGGATTTCAGGTCTGATTCTGTTCAAGGCAAAATGAAAGCATTGTAGTAAGCAGTGGATTTTTTCCTCTGGCTGACAGTCCATATTCACATTCAACATCTGATTGTATTTTTAATAGATAATCCTCCCCACTACACATCAAACAGACCCAAAAGGCAAGCAGGTACGTACCAGTTTGAGCAAAATACCTCCATGTTTGTCCTGCCCAACACCACTAATTGCCTGGGAAGTAATCCATCTCCTTGCTCTACAGGCCTGATCCATCTCCAGTGATGCATATAATAGCCACCACTTGCTACCTAAAAGAGGGGCTAGACCTAGATCAACATGCCCAATTTAAGTAGCCTGGAAAAGAAACCATTGCAGGTGACACCACTCCTGGGGAAACGAGCTATAAAGGCTGCAGCCCTTTCTCTGCAAATCAATCAAGCTCTGTTTAACCTCTGTCTTCTCAAAAGCTGGTGGCTTCTTCTCTTTGTAACAAATGCTCTGGCGTACTCTGAGAATACTCCCAAGCCAAGCGGTGCAAAGCCAAAGCCTAGTCTCCTGCCCAAAGCAGCCAGGAATGTTTAATTTCCTGGGACAGCTGCTGGGATGTGTCCTCTGAGTCGTAACCATCAGCACTGCACAGCTACCTGCTCACCCACCTAGACGTAGAGGCATCCTGCAGCCAGCCTGCCTGCTGAACAAGAGCCGCTGCCTCGGGTTGCAAGGGGAAGAAAGGGAGAAAGCAGCAAACGGGGGTGGGGGTGGGGAAAGACATCTAGGAGATGTATTAGAAATCATTGTTTTGTGCAAAATGGCAGAGCCATGGCAAACACGTTGCAATTTGAGACAAGTGCTAAGCCCTGGTAGGTTTCCCTGGGAAATCAGCATCAGCTTTGGTGACAGGCGGCGAAGGGGAGCAGATAATGCGCACAGGGAGAGAGAAAGCTCTCATGCATCCATCCAGGAGCCTGCAGCAAAGCTCTTGGACCCCATCCTCTGAGGCTGGCTGACCAGAAGCCTGTGGCCATCTGAATGGTGTTCACGCTTCCTCTGCTGCTCTGGTACCCTGATCTTGCTTGTCTGCCGCCTCTCCGGGGAGCTGCTTCTCCCTCTTCCTGTGGTGTGTGGGCTTCTAACTTCCCAAATCTTCCTCAAAGGACCAAGAGTAGAGCTTTCCAAGGAAGCTTAGTTCTGCTGCCATATACCCCAGGAGAGTGTTATTGGAAGGGAACGGGAAGGGCTCAATGCCTCTCTGTTTTCTGCACCCAAGAAGCAGAGCTTTGGTGTGCCATTACCAACCCTTGTTTCTTCAGTAACCTTATCCGATGCTGCATGGGTCTGTGGAGGCTGTGTTGTGCTCCTGTTGCATTCATGAATAATGGATTCCCCTCCACCTTCCCTCTCCTCTTCCCTGTTAGATCCCATTTCATGTTGGGCATGTCTGGTATGTGTGCTGCGTCCCTGGGGTTGATCTGAGCACTCTGATTCCTGGCTCCAGATCCCCCCCTTCCCAAGATGCAAGTGATGCACAAGAGGGCACCAGGAAAAATTCAAGTGGTTATTAGCAGAGGCATGAGCAGGATCTACCTATTGAGTTTTATAGGGGTTTAAGGTATTGCTACTGCTCCCAGTGAGGCTGTGAAGCTCATATTGTCAGGGCCCTGAGGGCACTAATAGGCTTTAGTGGACCTGACCAGCCTCACCTAGGGTGTCCCCCCTACTCTGCTCCAGAAGCACCATTTAAGCTCAGACCTGGACCCGCAGTTCTTGCCTGAGCTACGTTAGAGGTGTGTCCATCTCCAGTCCTGTCTCGGCGCTGCCTCCTGGATGGACTTTAAATCCATGTTGTAGCCTTGTCTCCAGTTCTATCTCTGTCCCTTGTCCTCCTAACAGAATTCCGTGGATGGACCCTGGAACTGGTTCATCATTTTACCTTGTCTGGGACTGTCTGTGCCCTTGTTACCAGCAGTTGGCTCTGGTTCAGATACTGTGGGACTGTGCCCTGACTGGTGAGGGCAATGCCTGTACTGGGGTCATCTTTGGCTCCTGGCTTGCCTTCCATTAGGAAATAGTTGATCCTTGCTGTTCCTGTAAACCTTTAAGCTCTCCTTTTCTGGAATTTCACATTTTAAAGACAAAAAGTATAGATCCAGGAAAAAAATGCCCATCATTCTTGTTCTAAAAGGTGAAGTTTCTATGGCTAAAATTAGCATATCTGTATTTCTATATGTTTTTGGGCCAGAGAACTTTGGGGACCACCTCTACAATGTAGTCTGGATAATTTAATTCCCCTTGTTCCTGGAAATACACAGTTTTATTCAGATTTATCTGGTAAAGACTGGTATTTTGGCTTTATTCCTTTTCAGAAGCTGCAGGCTCAGCAGTGAGATAACCCTGATTTTAGTAGGGAACACACTGTGGTGTTTAGCAGCATCACGGGTGTTCCTTAGGTCCTGCTGTAGTAGCCATGACCCAAGATGAGGACTTGACTGAGCTCAGCCAAATCTCTTTTGAGTGGCTTTGTAGGTATGAAGGCCTGTCAAAGCTATGTGCTGATCCCAGTTCATTGTCTTTTGTCTTTAGTCTAATCACTCCAGGCTATGAGAAGCACCAAGCTTACATGCCCTTATGTAAGGCTATACCTTATCACTATGTCTTCTTCTGCCAACCTCACCAACCCAGTTCTTTAATCTCTGCCATCCTCGCTTTGTGTTGCTGCCCCTGCAGGTCTACCCCCTTTGGGGGCCTGTGTTGACTGATACTTCAAAAAAGATCTGTGAGGATCTGAAAATCAAAGCCAAGGGACGGTAAAAACCCTGCAACCAAGAGAGTGGAGTCTGTGTGATTTGGGTGAAAGTGTAATGCTTCCAAAGGGAAGGGAAGAAAACAGGGTCCTCAGTGAGAAACCCCACTGCCAGAGGCCCTTGGAAAGCCACAGAATCAGTTGCCTAGAAACTAATGATGGCCCTCGTTATTGTCAGCAACAGCAAAAAGCCACAAGTGCCATAATTCAGGCCACGACCAGTGTGTTTTATCTTAACTGAATGGAAGAAGCAAAAAGAAGAGGTTTTTCATGTTCTGTGGGTAGCAGGGTGTCACCTTGCCCTCAGCTCACAAGGGATTGCAGGCTCAGTGTGTTGCATCTGAGTGGTCAGTTCCCATGGCAAACCTCACATCCTGAAGGTTAGAGGCTAAACCATCTTCTCGCAACCTGCTGACGTCCTAAACTGCTGGTTGTCAGGAGCCTGAGGGAAGGGTCACACACCATCTCTCCTCCAAACACCCACCAATGTCTGTCAGCACTAACAGTCCTAGGGGAGGCAAGTCTTCAGTCTGACCCAATATGATGAGTAAACCCAATTAAAATATTCTGAAAAAGGATTGGAAAAACTAATTTCTTCGCATTCCCTGTCAAAATTCAAGCTTCTGTTGCTGTGCCTATCTTATCATAGCAGCTCCAAACACCTGAAGTAGCCTTAGAGTTTGCAGAAGGTAATTAAAACAGGAGAGACGGCCCCATTGTCAGCAGGGTCAGAAGTATCAGTTAGGGCTGCTCAACATTTCCTGCTACAAGACCAATTTTTCAGCTGCTTAGAATTTTGCCCAACTTAACGGTTTTCACTGAGTTTTCTCTATAGGGCAACTACCTAAGTTTGGGGGAAGTATATGTATGTATTTACTCTGTCACCTTCTACAGCTACTTAAAAATCATAGAATAGTTGAGGTTGGCAGGAACCTCTGGAAACCATGTAGTCCAGCTGCCTGGCTCATAGCAGAGTCAGCTCGAGCAGGTTGATCGGGACCGCATCTTGTCGAGTTTTGAATATCTCCAAGGATGGAGACCCTACAACCTCTTTGGGCAGCCAGTTGCAGTGTTTGATCACTCTTATGATAAAGTTTTTTGTTTAATGTTTAAACAGAAGTTCTTGTTCTTCCCAGCTCTTGCCATCCCTGTGAAATATACCCAACTTTGGCCAAAATCAAAAACTCTCTGGCAAAAAAGACTGTATAGGTGACTATTATAGAAGAAAACGTGTATGCCTATACACATGCAAATTGCCCAAAGACCAATCCGGTTGCAGCTTGAGAAATGCTAAGTCAAAGTCATTTGCACAGACCTTAATTTTTTTTATTGCACAGATTTTTTAATTTTAATGTTAATTACACACTTGAGCTATTTTCCAGAGGACTCTGGTTCATCCTGCACACAGGGCAAACATTGCATGGTTAGCAAAAAGCGTCACAATACTTCGTTTCAACTGTATTGTTCAGCGCATGAAGTCTTAGGCAGGATTTATTCAATCTCAGCTAGGGAGGTAAGATTATTAGTCTGCTAAAAAGCTTTTCAGTGGAGTTCACTAAAATAGCTGAATGTTTCAAAACTGTTAATGATTTTAACTTTGCAACTCCCTTGCCAGAGGACGGGTCTGCATTATGGCTGTTTTATGGAGGACAAAACTTGAGCCCAGAAGGGCTAAAGGGATGGGATTTCTGGGCCACAGCATGGACACACCTCAGGTGGGACATTACAGAGCACTTAGAAAGGCATAGCAGCTTCCCTTCAGGACAGGAGTCTTTCTGAAAGCCAGCTGCCCCGCTGCAGACACCTGGAAAATGAAGTGCACACCAGTGTGGAAGGAGTTGCTGCGTGAAGAGCAGCTCTGTGCCCAGGTGGCAGCGGAGGGGTCTGTGCGAGCACCGTACCCAGGCGTCACACCGTCTTAGCGTGCTCACCGGTGCCAAATCGTTTCCTACAGCCCAGAACCAAAGAGGGCATTGGTTATTTCAAATGAAAAGAGTCTGAGATTGTCCGAACCTGGGTCTAGGCAGTCTGTCTCATCCTAGTCTGGGCACTTGGCATTTGGGGGGAAGAGTTGAAAATAAAGAAAAGACCTCGAGGGTCACGCTTGGGCAGACAGGTAGCACAAAGCATCTGGCATTTGTCCTCCTGGCCCCGGGACTGGAGCCACGTAGCCTTCTTCACACAGGTGGTGGCTAATCCTTGCTGTCCACAGCTGTGTCTATAATCCATGGCGGCGCTAACCTGCTTGTCTATAGTCCAAGGAACCTTTTGTCATCAGACCAGAGACCACTGCAGAGAGACCCTTTTCCTGATTGCCCCTAGGAGGGGGATTTGGCTTTTGTTTGGGCAAATGCTCTCCTGATTCAGCATGGGAGCGGGGGAACACAAGACACGTTTCAGGAATTAAATCAGTTGCAGGAACTGAAAAGATCCTAGCCCCCAAGATGCTGATCCACAGTGTCAAGCAGTGGGGGAAAAAAAGGAAGGAAGGTGGACAAAAAAGACTTTGCAAGGAGCAGACCAAAGGCAGGTCTGAATTTCACCACTGCGGACAAGAGCGGAGCCTCCCCTCCCTCCCTCCCTCTCCCAGCCCTTCCCTCTTCTGAACACAAGCTGCAAGTCCCTGGGAGGCCCCTAATCTGCTTTGCTGTACAAAAGACCCAGTCTACTGGCTTTCCTTTTCTTTCTCCCTCTTTAGAGTTGAAGTGGGGATTGGTTTCCAGACATGAAGACGGGGAGGGGGAAGGAGCAGAGCGCAAGTGATTGCTCTGCAAAAGAGATCCGGAGAAGGCAAGAGCACAGGTGGCTTCAGGTGGGCTGGAGACACAGGGACACAGGGTCTTTGGGGTTGTTGAGATCCTTGTTTTCTAATTACTGAGTTTTTCTGGTGTGCTTGGATCTCACTCATTCTTGTGCCAACATCACCCATTATTTTATACAGCTTTTCTTCCTCCCATGTGCTCTTTCCACCACCCCGGCTAGTGAACCAACGGAGAAGATAACTCCTTCCAGCCTTTGTTTTACTTGTGAAATAGGATCTCCAGTCTCTTGATCATACTCAGAGAATTTTTCTGCACTGCTTCTGGCGTGAATTCAGCCTACCTGCCCAGGACTCCTACCCGATGCTAGACGAGGTCTTGTCAGTACTTTGCAAAAGCTATTAATAATTTTCTGCTTCTACTGGAAATATCCCAAGCCCCTCGGGTCTCATTTGCCTTTTTGTGCCTTTAGCTTATTGGTGGTTCATAATCACCTATGACTGCTACAACTAAGTTCACCTCCTCCTCAGTCATGTCCAACTGACACACTCCCTGTCTAGCGCAAAGAAACCCACCCCTGTGATTAGTCTTGCATTTCGTGCTGTTGAATTTCAGCTCGATCCTGTGTCTCTGCGCTCAAGGTTGTCTGCTGCTTTCTGTTTGATCTCCCGTCTCCTCTGCATTCACAATGCCTCTCTCTTCTGCGTCATCAGCTGGCTTAACCTAAGCGCTTCCACTTCTTATGGCAACATCATTCATGGAGAGAATAAACAAGATCGATCCCAGGATCGATTCCAGAGAAACTCCAGCGGTGAACTCTGTCTAGCCTGCTACTGCCTCTGTCCAGAGGTACAGCTTCTTTTCCCAACTTCTATTTCTTCCACTAATCCCATCACCTTCAGTTTAATTAGTAATCTCCCTGTTACTCCATTGAACACAGCTTGCTGCATTTGTCTAGAAATTTGTCTAGATAAATTGAGATGAGCAGGCTGTCTCTGCCAAATGCTTTCCATGGTGTGTCGAGCTGGTTTCCCTCCAGCCATTTAACTATGCTGGTCTGCAAGTTTTGTTCCAGGTCTTTGCATGCTAGTGACCCATCCTACAAACTCCCCAAGCCCCACAGTAAAAAATAAGACAAAGGAAGAATGGATATTACGTTCACAATCTTCAGTGTGGTTCTTTCTCTTCCACGAGAGGTTCTGCCTCTGGAAACCTTGCCACCAAAGCTACAGTTTGGCACATTGGTTAGTTTGAAAACCACAATTACCTGCTTTTCCTGGCTGCAGTGCATCAATGTATCTGAATTTTGTCTCTTATTTTGTTATGCCATTCCATCTTATACTGCCATTCTCTATCTTGCATGTGGACTCTACAACCAGCACTACCATCTCCTTCAGACTGGTTGGGAGCCACATCACGAACATCTTTACTGCCCAATAGACCTACTGTGTTGAACTGATGCCTGAACGGTACTTTCCCCTGTGTCATAACACCCTTTGTAAGACTGATCTCAGCTCAGCTTGCCATGTTATCCTGGGAGCACCAGGTCTCTAGAGTACCATCTCTCTTGTCACCAAAACCGGTAGGGGAGGACGTTGATCCCGTTGGAACTGGAGTTCCCATAGCTGAACTCTTCCTTGTCAATGTGAGGCCAACACATTCCAGATCCAGTCCTTAGTTAGGGGCTCAGGGAGCTTTAAGGTAGTCCATTAGCTTTGCTAGATACCATGCCAGGGGACCTGATAGTCCCGCTTCTTCTGACCCTCAGGCACTGAGTCGCAGATGTTCCCACTGCAATCCAGGCCTGTCAGAGGCAACTTTGATGCTTTCTGGGGAAGGACCAGATCCTCTCTAGTGGGGACAACACTAGACCTGGGAGTCACCAGCCTTCATCTAGAAGGAAAATAACAGTGTGTCCTGACTAAATTGTATAACCCTCTCCGTCAAGCCACTGAAAAACATCTTTTCCCAGTTTAATCAAACCTGCTGGGTCACTGGGATCCCTGAGCAGGGGGAAAGGGGTATATCCATCCTCAGTGAACAGAGATGAACGGACTCAGTGAACAGAGGGATGAGCGGACTCCATGTGTTGTAAAGGAGGCTGGGACAGAGCCCATGTCCTTTAATGGGCAGGTGGGACGGAGCCCCTGGAGGGTCACCACTCTGTGTTTACCGTTGCAGGAGATGCCCTGAGCATTGCTTTGCTCCCCATGTCCCCTGGGATGCTGCTGGCTGTCTGGGTACCAGGCTTCCCTGGAGACCGTGCTGGTTGCTCCCACCTCACCTGCCCTGCTGTGAACACCAAAAGCAAAGCCAGAGCCTCGCCGTGCCTGCCCTCTAAAGCCTCTGTCTTGTGGTGGAAATAAATTGCCTCAGATTCCTGTAACTCAGGCAGAAAACCCAGGCCCCTTGCTGATAAAACCAGGAGGCCTGGACAGCGTTGCCCTGGCAACCTGCACTTTCTTCCCCATCCTTTTGTTCGGCCTCGGACCCAGACTTTTGTACCCAGCCATAATGGGGCCAGACTCTTGGGATGTTTACGGGGTGAGGTGAGAGGAATTTCATTCAGCCGTGTCTTGCTTGGCCCGTCTCCTTCCGCAGGGCGAGGGAGGAATGTTATTGACCGAGGCCCCATGCAGCGGCAGAGGCACTAAAGAAAGGCACTTTAGACTTTTGGGCAAAGAAAAGAAATTCCTGCCCTCCCCCATGCAAACATACCCCCCCTGCCCCAAAGCGCCTTTTGTTTCCTTATTTCTCTTTTTGTAACTTCCCTGCTCACCCGCTCCTGCCTACAGCTGCTCTCACCGGGCACAAACAAAACCCTTTAGCCTGTGTCTGCCAGCTCCAAGCTGCAAGACATTCACCCCTCCTGGGTCCCCATCCTCCGAGGCACCTTGCTGATAAAATGAAGCTGTACATGCTCTGAGTTTGCAGGAGCAGAAGTGCTGTGCAGCTGAGGCCGAGGCATGGAGCAGCCGAGCACGGCAAAGAGCCGGAGCAGGACCCCTAGCCCACTCTGAGACCCTGCCACGCTCAATCCCTTGCCCTCTGGTTCAGGCTGGAAAGGGTTAAGCACATCAGGTCCAGCTGCCTGCTGAGAAGACAAAAGGCTGCCTTGACATCCAATATTGAAGCTCCCATGGACACCACTGAAGAATTCCCATTAGCTGGTGTTTGTGGAAAGCCTTATATCAAATGCCATTACGGCCAGTTTGCTTTCCTCGTGCCAGTCACTGGGAGAGCAGCAGCACCTTCCCAGTGCTGCGTTGCAGGTGAGAAGCAATGCAGGCACAGTCTGAGTTGTGCTTTTGCAGAGGAAAGGCAGGCAAGTCTTTCACCTTCTCCCACTGTGCTGCTGAGCAGCTCCAGCAGCAGCCAAAACCCCCTGGAGAAACTCTTACCTGACTTGACCCGACCTGTGCCTGGGTTCAAGTAGCTTGTTTCAGAGGTGGGCCCCATAGCATCACTCTCTTCCTGGCCTTTAGACCTCATAGCGTCTTAGGAGAAGTCAGGTAAGTCCATGGTTTGGGCAGAAGACCTTGAGGACCTGTTAATGGCAAGGCAGTGCTGTTTCTGATGTACCCTGGCCCACGCTGTTCTGTTTTCAGGGCAACTGTGCAAAACAAAAGACATGGGCAGAGATGGGATGCTGGGCAGGATGGGCGTTGGGTTTTCTTCAGTTCTGCTGGGGGCATAAAGGCAAAATAAAGCCCAAGTCGGTGTTGTTTGACTGGGCAAGGACCCGTGAAGAAGTGAGTGGCTCCTGCTGTGGGCAGAATCTCACGGCTCTCCTCCTTCCCCCAGTGCTCAGCCTTCCCAGGGGACTCTGCCCTGGCTGATCTGGTGGCAGAGAAGAGCCTGCAACTCGTGGCAGAGATAGAGTGTCTTATGGATGGTGAGAGGCACTGGTGGAAGTTTTTTTTTAGCCCTGTATGGATTTATATGGTATTGCCCTCTCACACTTGGACTATCTGATGTTTAATTAAAGGTGAGCTCATGCATCATAGCCTTTACTTTCAGTTGGCACTACAAAAAGATGGAGGAAAAAGACCTGGACACCTGTTTTCATAACACTTGTCTTTGAGACCCTTACTCTTCCATCATATCTACTTAAAAATTCAGTTCATAAATTTAAAAAGTGATATTAATGAGCTGGGCAGGGGAGAGGAGAGACAACACAGGCCGTGGAGGACCACAGTCACCTTTTCCTGGGACTATCACCAACAAAAACCAAAGCCCAGGGCATGCCCGTTTGGCTCTTGGCAAAGGACTGTCACTCTGGCACCATTTCAGTGCTGCTTGCCTCGAAGGCACGAAAACCCAGCTATAAAGTAAGCTGGGAACCAAGTGGAAGCAAAATGCACACCAGCCATGAATAATGGGGCAAATGCGTTAATGCGAACAGAAACACACGGCAGCCCTTCCTTCTCTTCATCCAGTCTTGGCAAGGTCTTTCCAAGAGCTGCTGCTAAGGTGAGCCCTCCTGGATCAAACAGAATATGCCCACAGGTGTAATCCCTGAGCTGGGTTTGATATATCCAGCTGGCGGCAGGTCTCAAGCGGTGTTCCTCAGGGCTCAGTTTTGGGGCCAGCCTNGCCACAGTATAGGAGGGACATTGAGGTGCTGGAGCATGTCCAGAGAAGGGCAACAAAGGTGGTGAGCAGTCTGGAGAACATGTCTTACAAGGAGCGGGTGAAGAAATTGGGATTGTTTAGTCTGGAGAAGAGAAGGTTGAGGGGAGACCTTATTGCTCTCTACAACTACCTGAAAGGAGGTTGTAGTGAGATGGGAGCTGATCTCTTCTCCCAAGTAACTAGCAATAGGACAAGAGGAAACGGGTTCAAGTTGCGCCAGAGGAGGTTTAGGCTGGACATTAGGAAAAAATTTTTCACTGAAAGAGTGATCAAGCATTGGAACAGGCTGCCCAGGGAGGTGATTGAGTCACCATCCCTAGAGGTGTTTAAAAGTCGTGTAGATGTGGTGCTTGGAGACATGGTTTAGTGGTGGACCTGGTAGAGTAGGGTCAATGGTTGGACTAGATGATCTTAAAGGTCTTTTCCAACCTAAACGATTCTATGATTCTATGATATGTGTTTCAGGGGTTAATGATTCAGCTGCAGTGAGGGATCGTGCACCCGGAGGCACTCTCCCATTGCTCCTCCATCACCTGCGTCTCCCGCACACCAGCCTGCCGACCCCTCATTTTTGGGCAGGTTGCCTAAGCATTGCTTTTCCTGAGCTGCAAATTTCATTGTGTGATTTGAAGTGCTTGAAAATGACTTCTGAGCAACCCCTGAGATGTGAAGCCACACTAAAAAGGTCCCTTTTCTTGCGTTTTTAAGAGCATTAGCATTCGTGTTTCTTAGGTGGGACTGAGTAGGGCTCAGGACAGGTAGGAGGAAACAGCTCAGCTGCACTCACAAACAGATCTCTAGTAGGAAGTGCAGCAGAAGAGACCCTCTTCTGGAGGAGAAGAAGGAATGAGGACTGAAGTTCTCACCGCTGATGGGAACAGGGCTCTTGGAAGGCTGGGAGGAGGCAAGACCAGCCCAGGAGGAAGAGCAAAGGCTGAGACAGGGATCCCTGAGGCACAAGAGGGAGGGGGAAAAGCAGTTCTGTTAGGGAAGGTTTTGAGACAGAGAAAACTGGCATTGAGTGCAATCTGGTAAGTGACCCTGCAAGCTTCCCTCCGACTATTCACCCACTAGCAGCACAGGGGCCAGGACAATGATAGAAAGAAAGATGTCAACCTTCAGCTACCCCTTCTCCTCCAGGTGCCACACACCCCAGCAGAAAAGCTCCCCAGTAATCACCTAGAGACATCCAGAGAGGGGATTCCTCTTCGGAAATGTGGGCCATCTGATCTAAGGCTTCCTCTGAAAGGGGGGTTTGTCTCATCCTAAGACATGTGTTTGAGCAGGAGGAGACTCATCTTCTGTAGCAGCTCCTCTCTCTCCTGTGATGATAGGAAAAGCCTAGCTGATGAGTTCAGCAATAGGCTCCTAATCCTTTAAACAGCAGAAATCACAGGATATTGAATTCACCCAAAGTTACTGGTCAAAAGTCACTCACTCCTATTCCTGAAAACATAGCAGGGGAGTTTATCCTAGATCTTCCAGCCCCAGGTTGCAACCCTAGGCCACTCTGGGAAAGGACACTATGAGGCCACTGATCTTGGGACCTGCAGCATCAAGGCAAGACCATCGCAGCTATGGAAAGGACCTCCTCCAGACCCCATCCCAGCCCTTTCAGATATCTTGTTGGTTGCTTGAGGAGGTGAGATGACCAGCTTTGTTTCCGAGAGAAGGTCTGTGAAGCAGGGATGCCCCAGGGAGGAGGGGCTGCTGCAGGGACGTCTGTGCCTGCAGGGACTCAGGCAGTGAGAAGCCAAATGCCCAAAGCAGCAGAACAGGCAGCAAATCTCTGCTTAGATGCCCCTGCACCCCCACACTGCCTTGGTCACTTGCATCCAACCTCATCTCGAAGAAACCAATTTTGTTTCTACGTAGTTCACAGCAATCTTCAGAGGGCTACAGGGTCCACTTGAGGTCTCAGTGAGGGAGATGTGGTGCAGCAGCTTCAAATGCTGCCTTCAACTGCGACTGGTCGCTGGACATCTCAATTGTAGGAGTAGGAATCGTGGCAGGCTGGCACAAGAGAAGTTCTGCCACTAATGTTGCATCAAGCCAATGCAGGCTTAACCTGTCAGGCAAAACAAGAAGTGGCCGAGCCAGAGTACCAGTTACTAGGCTTTAGGACATACAAAGCAGCAGAAACCCCATTTTTCTCAACCAGCCACTTCTCATACTGATGTAGCCTTGGGGTTTTTTTCGGCTTTGTGTTGGTGGAAACAAAAGCAAGTCCCTTCTGCAACCCATTTGAGCAAGAAAAAAGAGATACAGCAGAGGCTGCTGGGGAGATGCTGGTGTCCAGGGCGTAGAAAAGAGACCAATGAGGTATGAATGAGGAATGTCTTAGATGGGATTGGGATGACTTTGCATTCCTTCTTGCTTCGGTCCAAGTGGGTTTGTGCTGTCAGTGCCACAGAGGATTGACAAGGTGGTAGCTGTAATGCTGACCCCCCTCTTTAGAGGGCAAATTAGGGTTAGTTTGTCACAGCGGCAGCCTTTCTGCATCCAGCCATGCCCAGGGGTCCCCAGGAGAGGTTTAGCTGCAGAGGTACAGGACAGTTCTTCTCCATGGGGTGTGCGGCAGACATTCAATGCAGCCAAAGCAAAACCATTTGTAAACTTGATGAGGTGAAATGGGATTTGGCTCCTGTTTCAAATATTACGTACTTTGATGTGCATAAAACACGTTGGATGATCTGTAAGTCAGAAATATTTCCTTGGGATCACTTCTAGATGAGAGAGAGGTATTTTATCTGAAGTTTCCTTTTAAAAAAAAAATCTGTATCTTCACTTTTCAGATCAATGTGAAAAAAAACCTAAAAATCTATCGAATTATTTTCTTCCTGCTTTTTTCTGACACCACTTTTCTCAGTGGTCTCCTCCCCTTAGCCCGTTAGCTGGAGGAGCATTACAGGGTGCTCGGAGGTGACAGAAGACAATTCGATTACGGCAGCGCTGAGCTCCAAGCACCGTCGGTTCCTGCCTTAAGCTGCTGTTTGCGGGGAGCATGGCGGCTGTGTCCCCTTGCAAAGCTGGGCATCCATTGCTTCAGTGGATGGCAGGAGGTGGAAGTACTTCTGGTCTAAAAGATGACTTGTCAATATCATTATTAATGAACTTGTGTTGTGCAGTTGTGTTACTGCAGCAACAGAAAAAAATAGGGATGAAAAGAGAGAGTAGCTGAAGAAATTCCTAGGTTTGCATTTTCTCCTGAAGAATGGCGATAAAAGTATAAAGGAGATCAAACAAATGGAAAACGCATCAAGACAAAGCAGAAACACTGTCAACTTTCCAGCAAATTACACGCTCGGCATTTAGAGACCACAACTTTGATTTCCAGTCCTCCAGGATATTCCAGTGCATCATCTTCAGGCTGGCTTTCTCGTTCAGCCGCGGCTGGGTCCTGACGGCTGATGTGGGCTCTAAAATCATGAGAAATTAGTGTTAATAAAGGCAACAACACCCCCACCCCCCTTGCTTTATTTTAAGAATGGCCTTGTGCTGGAAATGGCACATTGTTTCCCCTCTACAACCATCCATCAAGGACAGTTCATCTCAGCTTCTGATAAATCCTATTATTTCAGCTGCACATTTCCACTGCCTCCAAATCAGCAGCTGATGATACGCAGAGTGTTGCAATAAATGTTTATGGCTCTGCCTCTCCTCAGCCTTTAATTTCAATGGTTTGATGTTGATCAGCATGTTGAACGGCAGCCTGTTCGCATCATTACTGGTGTGTGCAAACAGCTTGCGCTGGGGACCAGTGCCAGCTTAGCACCCGCACTGATCTTGGCTTGTTAGAGGTGTTTCCAGATATGATCTTATAACTCATGAAAACGAATGGTTTCCTCCAGCCTTGAGCTAGCATCCTCCGCTGTACAAAGACCGTACGCTACGGATATGTTTATGCGTGGATGAATGCCCTGGGTGTACACATAGCTTGGGATTTTATTAGTACATATACCCACCTCGGTGCTTCTGGGCAAATTCACAGCTGAAGCACATCATCATTTTAGGAGCTCCACGCTGCCTGTGAAGCCAGCGATTAAACATTCCCCCAAACCAGCAAGCGGCCATTTCCCTGTGTGGTGGGTTGACCCTGGCTGGATGCCAGGTGCCCACCAAAGCCGCTCCATCACTCCCCTCCTCAGCTGGGCAGGGGAGAGAAAATATAACAAAAACCTCATGGGTCACAATAAGGACACGGAGAGATCATTCGGCAGTTACCGTCACGGGCAAAACAGACTCGACTTGGGGAAAATAAATTTAATTTATTACCAATGAAATCAGAGGAGGATAATGAGAAATAAAAACTAAATCTTAAAGCAGCTTTCCCCCGCCCCTCCCTTCTTCCCAGGCTCAACGTCACTCCTGATTTCTCTGCCTCCTCCCCCGGCTGTGGTGCAGGAGGACAGGGAATGGGGGCTGTGGTCAGTCCATCACACGTTCTTCTCTGCTGCTTTTTCCTTCTCAGGGGGAGGACTCCTCACACTCTTCCCCTGCTCCAGCATGGGGTCCCTCCCACGGGAGACAGTCCTCCACAAACTTCTCCAGCGTGACGCCTTCCCATGGGCTGCATTTCTTCACGAACTGCTCCAGCATGGGTCCTTCCCACAGGGTGCAGTCCTTCAGGAACAGACTGCTCCAGCGTGGGTCCCCCACAGTGCCACAAGTCCTGCCAGCAAACCTGCTGCAGCGTAGGCTCCTATCTCCGTGGGTCCACAGGTCCTGCCAGGAGCCTGATCCAGCATGGGCTCTCCATAGGGTCACAGCCCCCTTTGGACATCCACCTGCTCCGGCATGGGGTCCTCCACGGACTGCAGGTGGATATCTGCTCCACTGTGGATGTCCATGGACAAGGGAGGGGGCAACCTGCCCCACCATGGTCTTCACCACGGACTGCAAGAGAATCTCTGCTCCAGCACCTGGAGCACCTCCTCCACCTCCTTCTTCACTGACTTTGGTGTCTACATAGTTGTTTCTCTCGTGTACTCTCACTCCTCTCTCCAGCTGTTGCTGTTGCACAGTAACAGTTTCCCTGTCTTAGACATGTTATCGCAGAGGCATTATCACCATCACTAATGAACTTGCCTTGGCCAATGGCAGGTCT
This sequence comes from Burhinus bistriatus, assembly GCA_013397275.1. Classification (NCBI taxonomy): domain Eukaryota; kingdom Metazoa; phylum Chordata; class Aves; order Charadriiformes; family Burhinidae; genus Burhinus; species Burhinus bistriatus. Next base: position 141,292 of record VYXH01009671.1, on the reverse strand, counting down.
ATCTTATAGCCGGCTGGCATTGGCTCTATCAGACATGAGGCACATCACCAAGTTTGCAGATAACACCAAAGCAGGGTATGTTTGAAGGGGCAGTGCTGGTTCCAGCTCCTGGCAGAGTGGTCCCTGTGTGACTGAGGCATATAGTTTCTTGAAAGATGCTCCAATTCTGGCAAAACTGGAGGCATCACTGTGCAGGTGTCATGGCTGGAGGTCTTGATTGGAGATGGTGCATGTGGTAGGAGGTAGTGGAGATGGACCTATCCTCTCTACACCAGGCTCAAGGCTATGGGTGATGGACAAGGGAGATGAGAGAGGAAATAGTGGTTCCTCCATGCTGTAGCTCTTTGCAGGTGTCTCTGCAGGAGAAGGCACAAGTCCATGGAGCCTGGTTGTGCTGGGACTCATTGGACATGAGACCAACAGACAGAGACCCCAGTGCCTGCACGGACACAGTGATGTCAGGTGACTGTGGCTGGGGAACCACGCGTGTCTCACATCCCCACCATGGGACACAGACTTGCACCTGCAGCTGTAGCAAAGGTGATGCTGGGAGGCTCAGGCACAGCAGGAGGACACAAAGGAGGACCAGGAGCTGGAGATGGGTGACACCTGCAAATGGCGTTACCCATCCGGTGATGCCACCAAGGGTGAAGCCCTTGCAGGAGCAAGAGGAAGGCTCAGGCCAGGAATAAACTGCTGGCCTAAGCCGGGGGAAGGGAGGCAAGGACGATGAGCTGGGGCTCTGCTTGCTAGAAAAAAATGAAGTTCACAGCTTGCTTGTCAACATGGAAAGAGGAAGGGGGGGCTTCCTGGGGGAGGGATGAAGCTGGGGAGCGCGGGTCGTTAGCCTTCTGCTCACATCGGCGGGGGAAAGCAGTTTCATTTGCTGGCCTGATTGGACTGATGAGATTTCCATATTCTTCATTAAGGGGCTGCCAGCAAGCGCGGCTGGGCTGCCATTTCCCATTACTCACAGCCTATCCATTATGCAAAAGGCAAAAGGGAGAGGGACCAGCCGGTGAGCCCAGATAGCGGCTGTAATGATCCTGTCAGCCTCTGCGCCTGGCTCCGGGGAGAGGGCAGCCAGGGTGCTGCCGAGCTGCCTCGGTGCGTGCTGCCTGCGTCCTTGCCTGCTCCTGCCTGCCTGGGCACACACTTGCTCCTGCAGGTGCCAAGTTGGTGGCATCACACCCCGCATCTCATCCCATCCTCTCCATGCTCTGCCCTGCTCCCACCACTGGAGCAGGGCGCAGGCCAGCAAAGCCCCGCTGCAGCAAGCCCAGCACAGCAGGAAGGACAAAGCCCTTGCCAGTCCCAGGACATGCCCACCAACCTCCCGGCCACCTGAGGGGGTTGCAGGACACCCCCTTTCCAGGCCCTTTCCCAGGGCAGGTGCAGTGGGGCTGCCTGGTGCTCCGCGCATCCCTGGTGTGTCAGGATGGGGTGGCAGGGAGTGGGGAGAGGAAAGTGGAAAAGCCTCCTTTGGTTATGGAGGGATAAAGGGCAGGAGCAGGTCCATCTGTGCCCCACTGACGCCCAGGTGTGCACTGGTCCTGCCTGGGTGCTCTCACCGCACCCCACGGGAGCTCCAGGTCTTTGAGCTTGGTACCCTAATACTCCGCACCCCTCCCCAGGGGTCACGGCCCACATGTTGGGCTGTTTGATGGGGCTGCGTGTGGTTTGAAGGCAGGGATGCCCAAAGGATCACCATCTGGACCCTGATCCACCCTGAGAGAGCCTGGGGAGGATCGGGAAACTTGCCTCTCAACCCCAGTATTGAATTGAGCTGCTGTAGGGAGGTCTCGGAGCCGGGAGCTCTTCCCGAGGTATCCGTCATGCCTGACCTCAGCTGTCACCGGCAAGCAATTATCTCTGTGCTGAGAGATCGCGGCGGGGATGCAAGGACCCAGCTCTCCTCCTGCCTCCCCTCCAGCCCCCTTTTCACCATCACACTTGCCGTGGTGACACAGGCAGCAGTAACTTTCCATCGGCCAGAGGGCACAGGCAAGGCAGCCCCCCAGGATACCGGCTATGCTCCCATCCATCCTGGGTTATGGATGAGGCTCTCTGCCCAGCTCCTTCCTCGGAAGCGGCTGATTCATGGCGTGAGGAGAGGGATGGAGGGAGAACTGACAGTGCCTGCACAGCCTTTCCGTCCCCTCTCCGGCTGCCAGCCGTGTTTCATGGGATTGTTTCCAAGTCTCGCCTCTCGGGAGGGAGCACAGGTCAGCTCTAAGTGAGGCTGCTACTGGTGGGTCTGTGCTCGGAGGAGGATGCCAAATGCCCAGACAGTGGAAGGAGCAGGAACACGTGGCAAGGGACAGTCTCCATTTATTAGTGACAGTAACCTCAGCAAAAAATAGCCTGGTCTTTGTCACATCTTCATCCCCCCAGTGTCTCCGTGGGGCACAGGTGGAGTAGTTCTAATTGTTCCCAGGTGCAGAGAGCGAAGATCAGAGCCTGGTGGCTCTCTCCTCACCCTCTCATGCTTTCTTCTCACCTTTCTTTCATCCTTTCCACCCTTTTCTCTGCCATTCCTCTTTCATTTGCTAGCACTGATACATCCAGGGTGCTCGGCTGTCTCTGCTGCTCCATCCCTGCCCGTATTTGCCTTCAAATGCCTTCAGAGATCTCAATCCTGGTGACCCTGCTGGGCCCTGGGGAGATGTTGCCTGCTGCTGTCCCCTGCGTTCCTGGCTGCTTTTGGGCACCGCTATGGCAAATGCTCTTGTCCCTCCCCCGCAGGCAGGCAGGAGGACCACACCAAGAGGGATGGACAGGGGCTGCGCACACTGCCCCATGGCCAAGCCTTGGCTTGGGAGTGGGAGACCTCCCCTTGGGGGAGGGCACGGGGAGAGAAGGGTTAATTGCGCACGGTGCAGTGCCATCACTGGGTGCCCATCAGCGTTCAGTATTGCACCAACAGCAGGGCACTGAATACCTTCCTTGTTGGCCGCGCTCCAGCCTGGCAAAGGAAGCTGCTGAGAAAATGCAATTACAGCAAACAACAGCCACACGCACAAGCGCTGCAATCCACACCTGGCACTAATTAACTTAATTAGCCCTTAATGAGCTACACTGGTCGGAAGGCCTATTTTTACTTAATTATCCCCTAATGTGCTTGGCAGAAAGTGGGGGCCCTGATGGATGGAGAGGTTTTGCCTGGCTTCCTCTGCTCCAGCAGGATACTCCATCATCCCAGCATCTCTAATGAGTTGAGCTGCCCGTGAGCGGAGAAGGGATGAGCCTGGGATGGGTGGGAGCCTGGCACCCAGTGGGCACCTGCCTGGCAAGCGGCGGGGGTTTAGCTATGCTCATGGGGGACACTGTGTGGCTTGGCACTGGGTCCCACCTCCCCCAGGTCTGGGTGACATTTAGAAGAGCCTGTGGAGGTGTACTCGGGTGGGTGAAATCTTGGTGCCAGTGCAAAAGGCTTTCCTGGGGGCATGATGGCTGGAGGAGCCATGCAGTACCTGGTAGGATGGCTGGATCCAACCCTCCAGGTGGCTGGGAGGAGATGTGGTAGCCAAGGTCCAGCACATTGTCTCCCATCCCCGGGAGCCCTCTGTGAGGAAACACTCCATGCACAACACAGAAGGGTGGGACAGGGTGACCCCACCGGTCCCCGGGAAAGATGGGACTGGAGCAGGCTGGGGACAGGGATGGTGCAATGCCAACCAGAATCTCCCTCCCATGTTCTATGCTCTCCAGCTGTAACCTGGGTGAGAGGAGCTGGCCCTGGGTGCAGGGCGGATGCTGTGGTCCCTGGATCCAGCCCTGCCGTTTCCACAGCAACCAGCATCATCCTGCCGGCCCTGGTAGATGTGGCATCTCTCTGGGGGCTTCCTAAGAAAACACATCCTGACGGCCTGAGTTAAAGATGCAGAAGCCAGGATCTCCAAACCATGCCCCAGGGAGGCTAAAAGCGGGGTGCGGGGACCTGCTGTGGCAAGCCAAGGAGGGTGGCGGTGGCAGGGTAGGGAGGTGATGGCACATGTCACTGGCTCTTATTGATACCATCCCTCGATGTAAAGATTTTTTTAAATTAAAAGAAGAGCGAGAGCCAAGAGGGCAGTGCCACTCTCCCAGGCTTGTCGAGTCGCTCCCCAGACGGACATCTCTGTAAATTATAGATCAGATTCATTGCGCTTTCCAGCAGCAGCGGAGCAGCTGAGCTCGTGATGTGCTTTCGAATGGAGTGACTGTCCCCCATGGCACGGTTGGACACCTTGGGGCTGGTGCTCTTCTCTCACCTGCCCTGCCACCACCGTTGCCACACAGCCAAGCCCGCAAGTGGCACCAGACTGTGCCGAGGCAGCCAGGCAGTCCTTCCTCCTCACTCTCTTCCTCCTCCCCCAAGCAGATTCAATGAACGGTGGCACGTCAGATATTACCTTCCCTTGGATTTTGTCCCTACACCTTCCATGGCTCCTCATCCCGTGCCTTCGGTGGGATGATGTCCTAATGCTATCTTAATAAAGTTTCTGTTTCTAATTTCTTCCTCGTTATCACCGTCTAAACCTCAGCAAAACTCTTGCCTGTTGCTTTCCTGGTGCAGGCTGCAGTATGGAGCCGCAGTGGGTCCCCAGCTGCTGGGGCCACCGTCCCTGCACCCCGCCCCATGGCACCCCCACCCACCTCCCTCAAGCCTTTCCGGGCTGACAGATGCTTTTGTGCCTCCGGCTCGTTTGTCTAACTGGTTTAGGATGAGTAAATTGGTCTATATTGCCTTTCCTGGGTCTTAGAGGATTTTGCTGGGTGTGGGGAAAGTGCACAGGCTTTTGGGAGGTTTATCCTGATCTGGAGTTTGGTTAATTCAATCTGTTATCCCCAACGACTCGAACCAGAAGCATGAGGCTCTTTATTCACACATTAAAGTGTGTCGAGTGTTTAAAGGAGGGTTTAGAAGCAGGTGGCAGGAGTGGGGAGGGCTCTGAGGGGCTCTGGTGAGGCTGCCCAGCACCCCCTAGCAGCAAAGGGGCCGGCCTGTCTCCTGGGGGCATCCTGTCCCCAAGGAGTGTCCTTGATGAGGGGATTTCTGTCCCCAGGGGACATCCTGTCCTGGATGGGCATTCTCTCCCCAAGGGGTGTCCTGTCACCAAGGGACATCCTGTCCCCAGAGGTCATGCTTCCCTGGATGGGAGTCCTCTCTCCGAAGGGTTTTCTGTTCTTGTGTCCCCATGGGGTGTCGTCTCCCCATGAGGTGTCCTGTCCCCACAGATGTCCTGTCCGAGATGGAGCTCCTGGCTCCCCAGCCCCACTCCATGGGACATTTTCCACCCTGCTCACACCATGGCACAGCTGGGCACCCATGAGCCCCCCAGGCACCCCGGCCTCCCCCAAGGGACCGCTGCTTACCCAGCCTTGCCCCCCACAATTCCCTCACTGCACCCCCCCTCCCCACGGGGAAGTCCTGCCGGGGCAGCTCACAACTCATTTATCCCGATGCTTTGCTGCAGGAAAAAGGCGTCTCGGGTCGCTCAGGGGAGCTCAACCAGGGGGGCTGGCGGCCATTTCCAAAACCGGGGCCGTTATTTTGTTGTTGTGGAGAGAAAATAGGGCACCAAAGTGTGTTTGAAGGTGAGCGGATACAGATTTATTGGTGTCTGGGTCTCTTTGGGAGAGGCGTTTAAGTAGTGCTAAGAGGATGCTGGAAAAGCATTTTCAGCAGTGAAATGGGTCATTTGTCCCTGAAGGAGAGCGGGGGGCTCCAGCCAGGCATCCCACCCAAAAAGCACCCACTACTGTGGCAACGTGGATGTTTTAACTGGGGGTTGAAGCCCCCGACCACGTTCCCATCGCCTCCCATTTGCTGTGAGGTCTGGCATCCCCGGCTTTGACCCCCACCTCCCCCACCAAGCAGCATTTTGGTGACTAAATTCAACAGAAAGAAGCTTTTTTCCAAAGACACCTTGCTCCTGGAGACCCAAGGGTGCTCCCAGGGGATGGCACCCATCTTACCTGGGCGCTGCCACCTCCCCGGGGAGGGAAACCTCCGTGGCAGGGTGCAGGCATCACCCCCTACTTGAGCTGTATATTTGTTATTTTTTTAATCTCTCATTTGAAATGGATACAAGTCGGGGGAGAGATAAATTAGTCCCATTCTTCTGGGAAGAATGAAGTGACCCTGCGAGGCGAGGGACGGTGGCGATGCCTGCCCCACCGGCCCAGGCAGAAATGCTAATTTCTCCTTTCCTCCACCAAACGCCAGAGCAAAAAATGCTAATCGGGCTGACGGCGGGCTGGAGATAAAAGTCTGTGTGTCTGCCTGCGCGCACGCAGATGGGTTTGAGCGCCGCGATAAGCTGGCAAACAAGGCAATTAAAATAATTAAAATGCTAAACAAAGGGGAGGATGGAGGCGAGCGGTACAAAGGGCTGGGAGGGACGAGTGGCTCCTGGGAAATAGCAACTGGGTGCGGGCGAGGAAAAGGAGGGCAGAGGGATGGAGGTGGGTGGCGGGTGGGCTGGGTCCCCCGTGGGAGTCGAGGGGCTGCGGCGTGTGTTGAGTCACCCACCCCGTCGCGGAGCCTCGTCCCTGGGCTGCAGCTGGCTCTGGCTGTGGGGACATCTGCCTCGTCCCATCTACTGCCAGCCCCTGCCTGCCGCGGTGTCCCCTGCAAAGCCGTTTTGGGGGTAGGGGTCCCTGTCCCAGGCGGGTACCCCCCAGTCAGAGGGGAACCTTCTGCAAAGAGAGCACATGCAAATTCCCACTGGCTTGGCGAATTTCTCTGGTTTAAAACAAACTGCCCCCAAAACAGGCATGTTCTGCTGCTGGAAATGACTATCTCAAAGTCTCCCTTTTATTAACAACATCCATTAAAATTAAAAAAAGCGAGCTTGAAATTAGAATTAATTTTTGTTTCAGGCCAAGAGAAATATTTGATTTGAGCAAAACAAAGTTTTACTTAAAGCAAAGTCCTCGGCTGCCAGGCAGCTTTCCTCTGCGAGGAGTGCTGGGGGCTGGAGCCGCTCGAGAGACCTCTGTGCCATGCCGAGGCCAAATCCTGGTGTCACCGGCTGCAAGTCCGTGCCGGTGCAGCATTTGGCGGTGGTCGAGCTTGTGCTTCCAATTGCAAGGAGGGCTCAAGTTCGCTCGGCTTGGTGGTGACTCCTCCCTGCTCAGCGCAACATCAGCCTTTACCTTCGGCTGGTGCTGTCCCCGAGCATGGCACAAGGGACAGTGCCACCCAAGGTGCTCCCACCCTGTGTCACCCTGTGTGTCCCTCCTCCCAGGCTGCGTGGCACCCACCGTACAACGTGCAATGGGAACATCCCTGCCGGGCTGCCCCCACCACGCAAGGTGCAGCATGCAATGTGCAACAGGGATGTCCCTGATGGGCTGCCACCACCATGCAAGGTGCAAGGTGCAATGGGGACATCCCTGATGGGCTGCCACCACCATGCAAGGTGCAAGGTGCAATGGGGACATCCCCGATGGGCTGCCCTCACCATGCAACGTGCAACATGCAACGTGCAACATGCAATGGGGATGTCCCTGCCAGGCTGTGGTGCCCCGTGCCAGGTTTCTGGGTGCCCCAGAGGAGCACGCTCCTCCTTCCCCAGGGCTGTGCAACCATCCCTGGTGCTCACCCAGTGTTGGCCGTGCCCCCCCGGGGCGCCCGCCCCTACCGGAGCAAGGAGACTGCAAGACAATTTTAGTAGAAGCTGTGGAAGGGGGGGGAAAGCAGATGTCCTGTGAGATGCAGTGGGGGGGGTCAGGGCTGAGATTCCCCCCACCGATCTTCCTGCTGCAAAGGAGCTGTAGCCAAAAAGCAAGCCAACGGCTGGCATCCTGCCCGCCGGCGAGCTGAATCTCTGGCTGCAGTTTGAAGCTCGCAGACAGCTATTTAACACAAACAGCCAAGCTGTTATCTTTTCCCTTAGGGCCACCATCCCTTTCGCTTCTCAAATGCCAAATTACAGCCTACATTTAATTTCAATGCCACGGGGAGACACATGTCAAGGGAGGGCAGCTTCGTTTAAAATTAGCCACATTAGATTAGCGGTGATACAGCTGGGGAGGAAGGTTTCGGAGAGAGGATCTGCGTCCCCATGAACTTTGGAGGAATTCCTCCAGGCACGTCAGGGATTCAGGGTCCAGCACAGCCGAGTCTACCTCGTCTGCTGCATCCCTGGCTCCCGCGGGGATGCTGGCTCTGGCTGGGGATGTCCCACACCGTATGGGGCCAGGGAAGGGATGGATGTAGGGTGCGAGAGGCACGATGTGGGGCTGCCGCAGACAGATGCAGGGCATCAAGCATGTTTTCAGCCATCAGCTGTTACTTATTTGACAAGGAGAAATTTATCCCAGGGATCTTCAATGAAAATAGTGTATTTTTTTCCCCGGTAGCACTCATGGGAGCAGGGGGCGAGGTGGTGTTGGCTTCCGGGCCGTGGCATTGGCATCAGTGGGATTCCTGTGAGCTTTTTGCCTGTAAGGATACGGGTCAAGCAAGCGAAGGAGAAAAGAGCAATGAGCCCCTGCTAGTGCACAGCTACGTCCTGCTCCAATCTGAGCCCCCAAAATGATGGTTTTTTTGGGGGAAACAATCGGAGGAATTTGAAACCAGCTGTGTGCACGTGAAAAGTGTCGGCCCAAATCTCAAATGTTTTTTTTTTTTTACATTGAAATGTAGAAATGCTAAAATTGTGGGCAATGCATTCATGGGGAATAGTAGTGACAGCCAGAAAAAAAAGAAAGTCTGTAATTGCAGGCTTTCACTGACAGCAAAACAACCCTTTAATAATAACTAAATACAAGGAGCACGCACAGAGCAATCTTCTCCAAAAGAAACAAACACTGATTTCTCTTTTTTTTCCTCTTCATCAGAAGCATCTCTGCTACAAAAGGGCCGGCCAGCATTACCCTGCACCTCCTCCAGCCCCGGGGTCCCAGTTTGCCCCACTGATGGTTTCCAGGCTCACTGGTACGTGGCAGGGGAGGATGAGCCCCGGTGATGCTCCTGCTCCTCCACACTGGTACCCAGTGGTGCCCGTCCTGCCACTCGTGGGGCGTACGATGGGTTCACAGCACGGCAGGCTCCAGCATCCCCCACGCACTGGGAATCAACCTGGATAATAAAACTACTGCAGCCTCGAAATCCCCTGGGGCAGGGCCACGGTGGGGGGGAAAATGGGCACAGGACGCCAGGAGTGAAGCAGAAGAAATATGGAGAAGGTCCCCGGGGAGGTCTCTGATGGGGGCAGCGGTGCCATGGGGCAGTGCCACCCCTGCTCCGGCTCCATGCCTGGGGCAGAGCCCTTCAGGCAGGCTGCAGCGGGAATCCGGGCAGCCCCACAGCACAGGGATGCTGCTCCACATCCCTGTCACGGGGGTGCTCCCGCATGTCACTTGCAGAGGTCCTCCTGCACATCCCTGTCACAGGGGTGCTCTTGCAGGTCCCCGTTGCAAGGCGGCTCCTACACGTCCCTGTCACAGAGGTGCTCCTGCACGTCCCCATTGCAGAGGTGCTTCTGCATGTCCCCATCTCAGGGCTGCTCCCACACGTCTCCATCGTGGGGATGCTGCTGCGCAGCGCTGGTGCTGGCTGGCCGCATGCCTCCAGGCGCTCACCCCAGCTCACCCCAGGTGACACGGGGACTAGCGTGGCTCCAGCAGGAGCAGAGGAGATGCTGATGGGGCCATGGCTGGTCCCATGGGGACTGCAGCAGCTCCCACCTTTCACAGCATGCCAGGACCCTCCTGCAGTGCTCCCGGTTTCAGTGGACCACATTGTCCATCTCTGCCTTGCAGGATGCCCCTGTCCCGCCCAGCAAATCCAAACCCCTCGTTGTGGGCAGCTCTTCCCCACCCTGAGACCACCCAAAATACCGTTTACCTTCCCACGCAACCAGCCGGCTATTTTTACAGCAGGTAAGAAAGCGGCGCCGGAGGAAGGGGGGAGGAGGCTGGGCAGAGAAGCGCCAAGCCACAGGGATGCTGCATCAACATGCAGAGCGGCGTACCAGCTCGACGGTGGCCGGACGGTGTCTAGCTTGCCCAGACAGACTGCTGCGGGGAAAGGTGGCAAATTCAGCCCCAAAAATAACAGTGAAGAAGAAGCCCCCTCGCCTCGAGCCGGGGACGGCGGGCTGAATCCTGCCCGTGGTACTCGCCAGTGAGAGCTCCTCATGGCCCTGTCTGTAATTAGGCTGTAATTTAGGTGGTAGCTCCAATTAGAGAAGCGAGACCACGTTCTCAGGTCACATAAATCAGCTGCGTAACCCGGGTGCCGAAGCCACCCCACCTGTCCCCTCCGGCTCCCTAGGGGTGGCATTTGGGGTGGGAAGCCGCAATGCCCAGTCTGGGCTAGCCAAGCCGCTGGTGCCAGCCCCAGTGCTTGGGAATCCGCCGCCTCCTGGGGCTTCAACTAATGTGACTTGCATCTGTAATTTATTTTTAAAAGGGGATTCTTGCTTTCTCTCTCTCCAAGCTGCCTGCTGGCTGCTCCTGGATTTTCCAAGCAAAGGGAAGGGGAAGAGGGGTATGAATAAAATATCATCATGACAGCTTTTATATATATACATGAACCCGCTCCGCCAGGCTGCAAGCTTCATTTTTAAATAAGAAGCTCGACTCTGTTCCCAAGAGGCCAGGAGAACGCAGCGGGCTTTTAAGAGAAGGGACCAAAACAGAAGAGCATTTTCCTCTTCCATCACATCAAACTGGAGCTGGGTTAATTACGCTTCTCTGTCCTGATTTAAGCACGGGAGCTTATTCAGTACAACTGTTCCTTTATTAATGAATTGCAACCCAATTTTAACTGGAGGAAGCTGGCGAGAAAGAAAAAAAAAAAAAAGGAAACCTTTTGCCAGTGTGCTCTGTTTGCTGCTGCCTTTCATTTACATAACTTCAAAGTGATGCATTTTTTAAACCAACCTATTTTTGGGTCTGGCTGCATGGGTGTACGGACATCTGTGCGGATGTGCCGCCCGGCATCTCTCCGTATGCACCCAGTGCTGCCGGAGGGTGCAGCACCTCCTGGGCATGACTGGGATCCACCACCCCACTGGGCTGGGACCTGGCACTTCTGCGCTTTGCCGGTGCCCGAGATGCTGCTGGCTCACTCGGGTGCGTATTGCGGTGAGCTTACGACCTGGTGCCAGCGGGTCCCTACAACAGCATCCTGGAGCCCCGGCTCTGCCCCGGCCCATCCTCCCTGGGCTGGACCAAGGGACTCATGGAAGGTTCCCCAGGGAACCAGAGGACACACTGCCCTGGTCCTGTGCTAGTCCTGCAGGACATAGCTGGCATCTTGGGGTTCTGCTCTACCTCCCCGCAGCATCGTGGGCATCGCCGCCCGCCGCCGCGCACTGGGGAACCGGGGACATATGCTGCTTTTTCACGCCACAGAAACAACACCTGCTCGGCTCCCTGCTCAGCCCCAGGCAGGCGGGAGGGGAACCCATTGCCCCGGTCCCCCTGGGGATGTCCCCATCAGCCCCCTGACCCTGGCGGGGCTCAGCCTCTCCCTTCCAGCTGTGGGCACCCATGGGTGGCCTGAGCTCCGGGGCCCCACGGGATGGCACAGCCGCTCCCCGGTGCCGTGTGAGCAGAGGGAGCCCAGAGCAGCTTCCCAGCCCTGCTGTGTGCTGGGACCCAGCCCAGTGCCGGTACCCGCCGTCGGCACCTGCCGTCGGCTCGCTCCGCACACGGGAGAGGTGCTGGGGTGGAGGGGGAGCCTCATGGATATTCATGAGCAGAGACTTAGCTGATCAAAAGGCGCAATCCTGTTTTCCTTTATAATATATCTGGTTAATACGGACTTAATGAACGAATGAATAATAAATTAGTCCAATTTTGTTTTCTTTCTTCTTGGAAAGGCAGGCGCGAAGGGGGACTCTGTGCGGGTTTGATTGATAGCAGGGGCTTGCTGGGAGATCTGCTCCTCAAGCCCTTATTAAATATGAAACAAATAACGGTGCAATTGGTTTAATCTTGTTGCGGCGGTGGATGCCGGGCAGGGGAGGAGGAGGAGGAGGAGGAGGAGGAGGATGGGGAAGAAGAGGGATTCTCCGTTGCCTTTGCCCCATGCTAAGGCAGGGCATGAGGTCCCCAGGCAGGGTGCCAGGCAGCTCAGCATGGTGGGGTGCTCTCGTTGCACCGTTAACGAGAGCAGGGTCAGGCACGTGGCTGTAGGAAGCAACCAGCACTGTGTGGCACTGGCACGGCACGTGGCCTGGGGTGACGCAAAAGGCATCAGGAGAGGATGGATGGAGTCTGTGCAATGGCATCATCGCACCAGCCGGATCAATGCAGGGTCTTCTGGGCCTGGTGGGGTGATGTCTGAGGAGCTTTCACCAGAAGAAGGATGAGATGACGAGCTCCATCAGGGAGATGAGTTGTGTCCACCCCCCCTGTCACAGCCACAACCCCGGGATGGCGAGGGGCTGCAGGTCGCCGCACGGCAGCACAGCTCGCTGAGCCGGCACTGCCTCCGCCGGCATGGCTCATTACAGCCTTTGGGTTCATTTCACATCCCACCTGCTGATGCAAAGTGCCAGGAGAAGGTGTTGAGCCACAGGCTGCTGGTGCATCCTGCACCTGGCTGAAGTGTGGGAAAGCGGCCACCCAGGGCGAAGCCCACCGTAGCCCAGGGTGTTTCCCCAGGGAGGACCAGGGCTGGTGTGCAGGTCTCCAGGGACACAGATCCCTTGGAAACCACCCTCCTGGCCCCCAGCAGGCTTCAAGGTCTGGGCTCCATCCTGGTCCATGCCCAAAATATCCCACCGAGATGCCTGAACCACCTGGGCTCCCTTCAAAGTTGGCAATGGGAGCATCCTCCTGCCCTAGGACCACAGCACCTGCTTCTCCCCATGCAAGGGTGCTGGGCTCCCTGAGGGCAATGGACATGGGTGTCATGGGTGGCTTTCCCATCACCAGCACCCCTCTGCCCTGCCAGGAGGGGCTGGGCGGCGGGTGCCACCCAAAGCAGTGCCCAGGCCCTGCTTCACACAGCAAGGTCACCTCTCTGCTTTCCCTGGTGCCAGGGATGTCCCTGTCCCCCCAACCTTTCCAGACAGGAGGAGGTGGTGGGTGCACCCTGCTCTCTGCCTCCGAGTGGGTGCCACCACCCTGAACCACCCGGCGATGCCTTATGGCCCCCAGCCTCCACCGGTGCAGCAGGCGTTTGGTGTGAAAGCTGCTCACCTCCAGGTAGCTTTCCGCTGCCATCACTTCAATCAAAAAAAAAAAAGAAAAAAAGTAAAAAAGCAATTCCCAGCTGCCACGAGCTTAGCGCCGCTCCAGCTGCCTTGGCCCAGCCACACCGCTTCCCTTTGAGGCTCAAAGCCCCTTGCCGGAGTCCCGGCCGCGGTGGGAAGCCAGGCTGGGGATGAAAGCGCCGCTTACCTGCTTACTTCTGCTCCAGCGCCCAACGAGGAGCAACACACGGATTACGAAAAATAATTCCCCCTAGAAAAGGAGGGGGAAAAAAAAGAAAGAAAAAAGAAAAAAAGAAAAAAAAAGCCTGTGCTGTGGGAACGGCCAGCTAACCTCAAAAGCCTCTTACCTGGCTAGATTTAACTGCCTTTGTTGCTGCATCAGCCTGAAAAATCCCCTCTTGCATCGTGCCGGTGTTGCTGGCAGCTCCGAGCCGCTTCCCGGCCCTTTGTAATGAAAGGCGGCTCTGTGTGGCACAGCGGCCCGGGCTCCTCTGCTCCCCGCTCAGGCTTTTCTCCTGGGACACCCAGCTCATCTCCCGTGTTCTTTTTCCTTTGTGGGCCTGTGCGCGGTGTGCACGGGGCTTCACAAGTGACCCGGGAAGGATTTGCCTGTCTTCAACAGCCACCCCAACGTTAAAATGTCTTCTGCCTCCTTGAGCCCGCTTATCACCATGATCCGAATTGAGGCGCTTCCAGCGCGCTTGCAAAGTAGCATTTCTGAGCCGTCTCTCCAATCTATTAATTAATTAATGGCTTTATTAATGCCAGAGGAATGGCACAGGTTGTGGCCAGGGGCTGTGGACACGAGGGACGGGGGAGCCTGGGTGAACCCAGGGTGGGAAGGCGAAGCCTGCGGCTGTCCCAGGGGCTTTGTCCCGGCGGGACGCAGCTCCCACCTGCTCCCTGTCCCATCCTTCTCCAGGGACAGCCCCAGAGCCACCTCTGCCATTGCAGCTCGGGGCCTGCCAGCTGCACCACCCTCCAGCCGGCAGCACCGTGGGGCTGGGAGCGGGCAGGACACCATGAAGGGGCAAAGGGGGGCTTTATGGGAAGCGGCTGAGCAGGGACATCAGTCCAAAATGCCCACATCCTTAAGCCGTGCCCCAGCCCCAGGGGCCACCTTCCCTCATGGTTTTGGGATGAAGTTGCTGCCCTTAGACTGGCTCAGGCAAAAGGGAAGCCAGGGTCTGCGTCTTGCAGCCTGGTGTGTCCCTCTCGCTGTCCCCTCTCTGCCCGGTGTGAAGGGGAGCGCTCCAGGCTGGCGTTCCCGAGCCTGGGTGCCATCTGCACTTTCCCTTTGATTTTTCTGCTGGCTTGGCCCCAGCTCTCAGAGAGGAAGGGGAAGGCAAACTGGTTGTGAGGCATCAAAGGGGGAGATGTGCGTGTGGACGGGACACAACACCAGCCCCAATGTCCCCTCTGAGTTGGCAGTGCCCGGGGAGTGGGGGTGGCAGCCACCTTGCTTGGGAGCATTAGGCAGAAGTGGCAGTACTCAGTTGAGGAGACAGAGGGGTGCCCATGCGTGCATCATTTGGGGGACCTGTGTGCACCCCAGCAGCCAGGGCTGTGGTGTGGGATGCACCTGCAGCACCCCATTGCCATGTGTCTGGGGACAGTTGCAGCCCCTTCCCTGGACCTGCCATGGCTCCATGGGGAGCGAGAGAGGAAGAGGATGGTGATGATGCTCCATCCCGGCTGAGATGGGTTTGGTCTGTCTTCCAGCATGGGCATCCCTGTCCCAGGCTGTGCTCCCCCTGTGCGCCCCCATCTCAGCCTGTGCTCCCCCTGTGCCTCCCATCCCGGGCCGCGCCCCCCATCCCGGGCTGTGCTCCCTCTGTGGCCCCCCCACCCCAGGCTGTGGTCCCCAGCTAGGCTGTGGTCCCCCTGTGCCCTGTGTCCTGGGCTGTGCTCCCCCCGTAACCCCCATCCTGAGCTGCACCCCCCGTCCTGGGCTGCTCTCCCTTTGTGCCCCCCAC